>JAQPPZ010005733.1:0-503910 GCA_028583015.1 Wollemia nobilis
CATCTCCTCTCCCACCCTAAGGTGGAGGAGGTGGTCCTATCATATCCCATCCTATGTCATGGGTCCTTGATGTCGATCGTGATGATGTCCTTGATGACCCCATCCTCATCGGCTCCATAATGTCGGCTGGCAACTGTATCCTCTGGCCCTCTAGAACCAGTTGGTAGTACATTCCCTGGTAGAATGTTATCTGAGCAACCACCCATGCCAGTTATAGCATGTTCACCCCTCTGCCCTAAGCCCTGAGTCATGTAGCCTCATCCTACAGATTCTGCACCTGAGCTCGTAGGTGGGCATTCTTTGCCCGAAGAGTTGCCATCTCATTGCTCTCCCCCACATCGACACCCTTGCCCCTATCGAGTGATGGTGGCATATCTCTATACTAATAAGGGAGTCTCTCTCTCCTCTCCTCCCTCCTCTCCAGCTACTACTGTCTCTCCAGAACCTATGGTACTCTCTGACGTCTCTTCTAAGGAGGTCGTCACTAATCCCTCTCTCTGCGACCCCTTGCTGCATCGATGGTAGCCTGGTGCTACCTCCCCATCCATTGCACTACAACATGCATCAGACCCTGTGCCTTCATCATCCGAGGAGGGTGGATGCCTACATACTAGGCATCATCTCCATCCACTGGTTGAATGGGGGCATCATCAACATCCTGACTCCAAAATCATTGCATGTTTGGAGCCCTTCTTAGTGTGGTGTTATCCCACACATTTTAGGAGTACTCATAATCCTTAAGAGAAGGGATCCCCTGTTGTAGACCGAACTGCCTAAAAACTCGGTCATAGTGGTAGAGTTCTACCTCTCCCCGCTCTGTCCTCAACCATATGACTCACCTGATGTGAGCCAACTCATGTCCATCCTTTGACCACCTTGGATGCTCTCTCCATGGTCTCTAGGTGATTCGATCTAGGGTGAGGTCATCTAGTAACCTCTGGGATGTCGACAGTTCTATCCACCGCTGTGACCCTCTTTGGAGCCACCAATAAAAAACCTGGGGTCTCTCTCGATCAACCCCTATCATTGGAAGCCCTATCGGCATTCACATCATGATGTGCTCCTAGAACCAAACTTGTAGCAGTGATGTTAGCACCAAACATCGACCTCCCTTGTATACGACCCTATAAAGGATCCTATACAATTGGCATAGTACATAGCTACCCCAAGTAAACCTGTATTCGTGGTCTCTCATGTCACAGAACACATCTGAGAGTAGCCATGGTAATCTGCATCCACTCTGGTGGCATAGAATAAGGCCACCCACCACTCCTGCCAAAACTTGATTCAATCGAGTCGTCCCAGGCATCTGCCTCAAAGCCTCGATGTTCACTCTGCCCTTCTCCAGGGCGAATCTTAGGTCATTGCACAATCTCATCATGGCATGGCCCTGATTGGTCGAAGGATTCATGAATCGACCATGCATGGGAATCCTCAATATCCTCCATACATCCTCTAGAGTGGAAGTCATCTTCCCTATCGATAGCCGAAAGCAGGACAACTTCGGATACCATCTCTCTGTTAGGGCTGTCAGTAGCCCAATGTCTGTAGGAAGTTGTGGCATCTCTGCCACATGCTATAGTCCTACCTCTAATAGTCTGTCTCGCTCAGCCTGATAGAGCATGGCTAAGTCATCCCTAAGACCTCTTTATTTCCACTCCCAACTCTTTAGCAATCCCCTCTGCAAGATAAATAATAAAACAACAAAAATCATTAGTACATAATCATTAAAAAATCAATTACAATTAAAATCATCCCATAAAAGTTTAGACAAAATCGTCCTTAATAGGATGAAATCGTCTCCATTCTTCAATTTGGGGATCGCCCCTTATTGGACAGGATCACCCCTATTTCTTCGATTTCATCTAAATATGAAATCAACAATATAGGGACGATTTTGACGAAATTGGGACGATTTCGATGAAATTGGGACGATTTCGTCTCGATGTCGTCGACGGCCTAAAAACGGCCACGACGCCCAAAAATAATTAAAATTCAAATAAAAAATCAAGTAAATCAAGTTAAAAACATAGTACACTAGGTTTAGATCCTTACCCACAACCCGTGCCTGACCTCTGTCGATCTGTGCGTTGTTTCCACCATTTCGCCTGTAGAGCTCTAAAATAGCAAAAGTGAATAGTAAAAATGAATTAGGGTTTTACCCTATTTTTTCTTATTTTTTTAATTTTAAAATGACATTTTTAATTTTTTTCTTTTCTGCGCTTTTACCTCAAACGTTCGATTTGGGTAAAAACTCGGAGGGGGCACCATAGTAAATAGTCGTACGATTCGACCTAGAATCGTCATCTAAAAATAATGGAATAAATTTTTGCTTTCTCGTAAAGCGTAAAGAACTCGTCTTTAACGCATTTTCCTCGAAAAATTTGCTAAAGAGGGGGCAAAATGTAGCACCCTAAAATTGGCACAGTTAAACCCTCAGTAAAAAGTAAAAATTTGAATTTTAACCCCGAAATCGCTTGTTAACCGCTCACCTCATTTTTTGTGCCATTTTTAGAAGTTGTTTTGATTGTTGGATGATATCGTCGCCGATCTGACGATATCGTCCCAAATTGGACAAATTCGTCTGGGATAGAAAGTCCAGACGATTTTGTCCCAAAATCAAATTTTCATAATTAGCTTCAGTTCCAATGACCTCTCCACTTGGGCAGAAGCGTGTCTGTGCGATTGGAGATTCCCACGTTGAGGATCTCCTAGATTGGGATGATCCCCAACCTCCTAACCTCCCCCTAATCCTATATAAACTAGAATTTTTCTAGTTTATCCCCCTGGCTGATTCCCTGATTTACCTGATTGCTTGGATCCTCTGATCTCCCTGATCTCCCATCATTCGCATTCATTTTTTCAAGTTTTTGTTGTAGGATTTCACTATGTTTCAGTCGGAGATAGCTCGGATTGTCGCAGGAAATTCAATCACAATTTTGGATGATCTTTGTCAAGATCGACGACGATCTCGTATGATTGTAGACAATCTTGACTGCAATTCATCTTGGGGGCAATCAGAGTCCCGAGTTTGTATTTTCTACCTCGTTTCTTTATTTAATTGGTGCATTATATTAATTTACTTTTTTTTTGCATCTTGGAGTTCACCTCATTTAGCATAATTGCATAATAAAATTCAAAATAACTTACCAAAACATTGTATCTCATTTAAATTGATATCTAGATTTGTTATTTACGCATCTACACTCTCATTTCTATCACTTTGCATGATTCTTGCAATAGCATTTTTTGTTTTTGGTGTCTGTTTTCTTGATTGTAGGTTTCTGACGAATTCATCTGATGAATTTGTCAGGTCGTTGACGATCCTGGGTGATCTCAGATGATCGCCTATGATTTGGGATGATTCTGTATAATTACAGATGATCCTGTCATATCCAAGACAATCTGGACTCCTACAAGCTTCAGAATATTCATCAGACATCAGAAATCAGGTGTACTCTTCTCCATTTAACATATTCTCTGCATTTAATCACATTAGGATTCATTTATGTTTGTTGTCTTCATGTAAATCAGAATTTTCATATAGAATAGCTTAGTTTCATTTTGGCCAATCTAAGAATCTAAATTATTGAACATAAAATGAACAAATCAAACCCATTCTCAACCTAGGCGTGGAAACTGCCACTCAAATTTTCTTGGTGAACCCCACCATCCGTCAAAAATTCACCTTTATACCCCTCCCACAAGAGGCACGACCTTCAAAGGGCCTCTTCATTCGAGGTATTGTTCCATCCTTTTCGCATCCCCCTTCTGGGCACGTATCCTTTAGCTTGAAGGTAAGGGTGCAAAAAATTTGGGCGATACAGGTAAATTTTAGAAAATAGGAAGATATATCCTAATTAGAATTACAATAGCAATAATACCTTATGATAAGGCAAGTGTATTAATAATATCATGGGATCAACAAAATAATATTTTCTTTTATTTACATTCTTGATCAATGTTACAATACATGGCCTTTGGCCAGAGCAATGAGCTGATTAGCTCAACAATGGTGAAGGAGGGCAAGGATGGAGAAACTTCATATTTAAGCATGGAAATCATCCAAATCTCACTAGAAACATCTTCTGACATGAAATTTTGGTGTGAATCATATCTTGTCTCCACCAATCAGTATCCCAACTCCGCATAATAGTATGCCACCCGACCACTTGGGTGGTGGTCAAGTTTAATAAGGTGTTCTACACTATTTAAACAAGATATTACACCACTACTCAATGCATGTGGTATTATTATCCACACAGGTAACCTAGGGTATAAACCTTCAATGATTGGTTTAAGCACAAATACCCCTCTGAATTATTTCAAAAGGGAAAAGAGTTTCAATTTAAGATACCCGAGGTAGTGATGTTGTAAAGAATGGCTATAGGAATGTTGGAACTAATTAGGATGGAACTTATAGAACCAATAGAGGTGTAGTTGTTGGAGATTATGAGATCACAGGAAGACTTCCTAGAAGATAAGAGTTACCCTAGGATTTAAGTAACTCTTAAAAATATCTTGTATGGAGCAAGCATACCTCTAGCATAAGTAAATTATCCAATAAATGATAATGGATTAAGCATACTTAGAGGTAGTTTCTTGCATAAAGCAGGAATGACTATAACTAGTGCCAAGTGATTGATGATAAGATAAACTTGACTTTGCATAATTTTGAATCATTATCAAATAAGTGATAACATGTAAGGTTTTGTGATGGTACCTTGCATATGTGTAACCTAGATAACTAGCAACAATATAATAATAGGTGCATAGATAAATGTGTATAAAACTGACAGATGGAATCTTTGAAAGGGCAAGACATCATGAGGCCCTATTAATGGGACACATGTAAAGAAAAGATATGATCTCAAGCGTATTAGAAGAAAAAAAAATTACTACCTTGAAAATTGAATAGGAGGAAAATTTTCATAAATAATTAAGATAGGATCAACGATGTAGGACATACTCATTGATTGAGACATGATCTATGGTGGATGTTGAATGAAATAAAAATAATCAAGATACGATCAATTAGATTTCTGATCAAAACCAATGTACTGCAAAATGATAACTTGTTGGATATTTTATGGGAACTGAAGATGCTTTATTCCATAAGCAAAACAAAAGTGAGGGTTCTACCCATGGAGTGCAATATGGTAGCACTTATATTAGGCTTATCATTACTACTTATGAGCATAATAGAAACAATCCCCATAGTAATTCTTATGATCACGTTAATATTGCTTGTCAACTTACTGATACATACTTTTTGAAGAGAAATGGCTTCTAGTGGTGTTGGATCAAGTCAACAGGGCAATGTTGTTGTAGGAAAATATATGGTTATGTAGGAAGTTGGAAGAGCAACTGAGGTGGTTGCTAAAGAGGAGCTTCCTGGACACCCAGTATAAAGAGTATAGGTCCAAAAATATTTATGGGCCCAAGATAGGATGAGGCTAGAGGCTAAGAGATATGTAACCATAGTAGAATGGGATAGAATCAAACTGGTGGAAGCATAATTAAATAACTAGACAGCCACATTAATGACAACTTTATATACTAAATATACACAACTACGTCATGTAAGGAATGAATACAGTGTTGTATTATTGAATGCCTATTTTGATTCACTAGTGAGCCATGGACTAATCATTCCATCCCAATCAATTTCTAGAGCACAATGAGGGCGAGGGAGAACCACACAAGCATCTCGAACAACAACCCAAGGTAGAGTTCAAGCTGCCTCTAGATAAGTTGCCCCAACACCTTCTCCAACCAAAGGATTAGGTCCAACACATAATAGTGATAGGACCAAGAGGCAGTAGCCTTAAGGATTATAAGGATGGCTGAAAGCCACCAATTGTATATTATAAGGATGATAATTGTAACCCAAGGGTTTTTTTATTATGTAAATATGTATCCTTGTTATACAATATAATGAAAATATTTATACAATGCTTGGTTTAGATTATTGTAGCATTAATAATCTATCTAAACATGAATACATTTCTTAAAAAAAGGTGTGTTATCATACTAAGAATAATACTCTTGATTAGATTTCATTAAGAGTTGGATTGGATGATCCCAATACTTGAGTCTTCTTGTTCTGAGTGGTGGCTTAGAAGGTTCCAAATAGCAAGTAGCTTTTGGAAGGTCCTAAGAAGTTAAGCTTGGACTATATATACTATCTGCAAAGTCATTTTGACCACTTGAGTGTCGTCTATAGCAAGAAATTATCAAGTGAGGAATGCTTTGGAAGGTAATAAGGGATAATTCGAGATGCATCTGTGTCATTCCAATTAACTTAATGAAAGAAATATGAAAATCTTATTCTTAGTTGAGAATTAAAATTAACCTTATTGGGATTTTTGTTCATAGTTAAGAATTGGAACACTCTTAGGAGGGATATATAGAATCTATCCTTAAATAAGAAGTGTGGGATCCTCTCTTAAAATAAAAGAGATCATGATCTAATATTTGGTATGACATCCTACATGGATTAAATGTAGTCATAAGTATTATCAGTGGATGATGATATGTTTGGAATGGCACCTTACCAATAGTAAGTGTGACCATTGTTATTAGTAGCATACAACGTATTCAGAGTAAATATCCTAATATGACTCATGATTACTACTTGTTGACCTTAAGACAAAGTTGTTTAATTTTTTTGGAAAGGTTCAAAAATTTTAAATGAGTATAGATTAATTGATTCGGTGTGCAACATTGAAGAAAAACTTAATATATAGGGTAAATTGGTAAAAGAATATTTTTCTTTTCTATACAAATCTAGCTTTTGGCCAGAGTAAAGGGCTAACATTTCAGTTGCAAGGAAACTCTGGTCCTCATTTGTTATGTCTTGGAACATTACCATCATATATAGAAATAACCATAACCTTTACCATGGTTGAAACATCACTTTACATCATTGTAGTTTAGTATACATGTGTTGCACTATTTGTACACTAAAGTATGTCATGAAGTGATACATATGGTACTAAAACCCATAAAAGAAATAGTAGCATAAATAGTGAAACACTTAAAAGTGTGTAAGGCAATTAAGGAGTAAATATGTATATCACATGAATCATTCTATGCAATGATAATTGAACTTAAGTAATTAGAGAAAATGAATGTAAGTTTTCTAAATCTAGAAGAATGGATGTGGAGTTCATTCTTGGAGGAGGTATGGGACTCCTCCATGTTTTATACCAGGGGACATCGAGGATGATGCACTGGTAATGAAAAATAGGTTTGCCAAATAGCACTTATATCCTAAAGTGAAATTTATGAAATTATGTTTGTCTTTGAAGACACCTATTTATATCAGATTAACTCATAAAAGGGTTATCAAGGCATAGTGTGATACTCCTTTGTGAGATTTTTGATGAATTTAATTAGATAGATTATGTCTAACTTATTATGGAAACATAATTTCATGTCATATCTATGAAAATATTCTGTAATTCTATTAATGTAGTACTCTATTATCATTGGCTATACAATGATATATGTTTCGATGTTTTGATTTTATGATGAAATTTGTGTATTGATGATGTTTTCAATACTTATTGTTGATGCAATATGGATGTTTTATTGCTTTAAGAATATGGTACTATTGATATTTTGTATACTTGCAGGTCCAGGTACTCTCATGGATGGAAGATGTTGCTTACCATCAGGAACGAGACACTAGAAATAAGAAAAAGGATGATGGTTCTAACTGTTTTGTAAAGAACTAAGACTAGTTTTATTAATTTTCTGCATTAACTAAGCTAGGAACTAACGAGAAACATAGAGGACTATGTTTAATCCAAGGGGGGTAGTATGTCATAGTCCGCCCCATTAGGACTTTTAAAAAGGTTATTAATTGATCTGAGGGATCAATTAATACCTAATGAGAGGGTTGTAGATCCTAATCCTTCCTAAAAAAACCCTTATCTAAACTAATTGTACTCTATAAAACTGATTTGAAGAGTTTTTTAGGGTAATTAGGGGGATTTTTAATAGTTTCGAGAAGCTAATAGGGATTTTGAGAAGGATTAATCTGAATATTTTTCTTTTGAAAAAAGAAATTAAATTTAACATATTCACTTAGTCCAACTACAACTAATTAAAAAGGGTAGTTAGGTGTATATGCCCTTATCACACCTATCCAATTTTAATTGGACCCAAAAGAGCAATATCATTATTTAATAATAAAATTTTAAATTATTAGTTGAATAATTATTCATTCCCCACATGGTTGCTTTATAATGGTTAATATTTAGAAGAGATTATTTTCTTATCTCTAACAGTTCTAAGGTTGAATTCTCCCTACTTCCAAACAGTATTAGTATTGAATTTGTAGTTTCCCTAGGAAAGGGGAGGCCCAAGATAAACAAAGTACTCCCACCTTATCCTATCTTACCCTTTTTCCAATTGTAAAATAACAAAAGGATTCCCCTTTACATAGGTTAGCTTCAAAAAGGTATTCTTAATAATTTATTAAAAAAAAACTCACCTTTCTCATGAACGAAAAGGAAGCTAGGAAGAATTTAAAAATGAGGAGGCTTGATTTTTGGAGATAAGGGGGGAAAAAATTACTGGGAGGAAGCAATTTGGCCAAGATGAGTGATTTGGGAAGCAATATTAGAGAAGAAGGACATGAGTCTTGGAAAGCAAAGGCATGAAGATCAGATGGTCTTTTAGAGGTCGGAGGTTTCTAATCGATCCTTTGCTTTGAATATTCCAATGGATAGCTTTTTTGCGTATTCTATGAAGTAAATCATAAGAATACCTAAGGTTTGATGGACATGTGTGAAGCTAACTAATCTAATATCTTCTATGAATATTTATGAATCGATTATGTGTGCTATTACCCTCTTTATTAAAGTCCTTGTTAAAGTATAATTATTATTGACTGTGCTAAGCCCCTAAGAATACCGTGTGGTTGTATTCATTTAACACTTTGTTAATATGACTAAAAGCACTTGGTTAGGCCATGGAGACCCTATGATGTAATAGGCTCCAAATAAATCTTATGGTCTAATGGATTAGGTAGGTTATACTTCCACCACCAATAGCGAAGCTACGATGGCCACCACTTGATGGTCGCTAATTTAATAGCATGTGAACACTCTTATTACACAATTTACCCACAATATAGTACATGTGGGATACTTCCACATAGGAGGTTCAAATGGGTTTGGTCTCTATGTAGGACTTCTACATCAATGCAAATCAACCTCGATGAAAGGAATAGATCCTTTTTATATGTCAATTGTGGAATATTTTTTGTGATATTGTGGTTGTTGACGTGATGTTTTGATTGACATACCACACTCATTCAATGATATCCTAGTGACCTGATGAATCACCTAAAGCAGATGGTCAAAGTTCTTTATAGATATTTGAGTTGCATTGGAATGCTTTTGTTGTGTGTTCACTACAGGTGCTCTATTGCTATTTTTATCTCTTGTGTTTAATGAGCCTTGTAAGGGATGCAAAATATTGGAAGTTATACTATTATAGTCACTAGCAAGAGAAAACCTCGTAGATTGTTTATCTATAATTGCCCCTACTATATCAAAAAAATAATTGTAGGCTAATGATATTTGGTACATTTTTTTTAGTTGTTATCAATGTGTGCACTACAAAAGTAGTGTTGTTGCTAGAGTAAGCCCTAATTGAGGGAAGTTCATATTGGTTCTTCCAATAAATTATCCCACACACAATATGTGAAGGAACAGGGGGTAACTCATAAGGAGAGATACCTCCTTTATGGATTGACCACATGGTGTGGTCACAAACTGCCCTCTCAGTCGATCAAGCTCTAGTTGAAGAGCTCACATGGCAACACGTAGATCTTAGATTACCTATTGGAATCTAGATCTTTATGAATATTTCACTCACCCTTGGCCTTGATTGGGCCACTAACTCACCACCTCTAGTTACCAGGTGGTTCATTTTGATTAGTTGGATGTTTGTTTGACTATGTATTGTACTATCAAACCCTTTTATTTCTCACATAAAATTAGTCCCACATTGCTCCTATAGGAGCAATGGGGTAGTATAAAATATATTTCACTCCATGTATGAAGTGACCGCCCTCTAGTGGTTATAGTGACCACTAAAGTGATGGTCATTCCTCAGTTAAAAAGGTGCTATAGGTTGAAACATGTTATGGTTGTATTTGGATAGTTATGGTATGGTCAATAGTATTGAGGAAAAGGTTTCCCCTTTTAATAATGAGCACTCATCTATTTCTTTGGATTATCTCTAGTTAAGAGAAACGAATGTCCTTGATAAATGAATTATTATAGCCCTTTTGACTAAATGGAGGACTCAAAAATATGAAAATAAAATAGTAGAATTTCAAAGGATAGAGAACATTTTGATGATCAAATGGATATGATTTGGATCCACAATTCTAAAATACCTAAAGCTATTGTAATATCCTATAGGGTCATAAGAAAAAATTCATTTAACCCTCTTTTATAATGATCATTAGATAGAAGAGTTAACGGAGATCCGGATAATTTGGATCCACAATTCTAAAGTACATAAAGCTATTGTAATATACTATAGGGATTTTGACTCTAATTCTTCTATATTGAATTATGAAAAATATGCAATTCAGGATGATTTGATATCAAAGGATGAATTTATTCAGACCAATTTAAGAACTTGAAGGTTATTTAGAATAAATTTCTAGGTAGAAAATTGATGGGATCCTAGATACAAAATTTGTAGAAAATTGTACAAATTTATAGATGATTTTAATGTTAATATTTTATCAAATATTTTGTCAATCTTATAAAACTATTAAGTAAACTAAGTATATATATAGTGATATCTGGAAACACTCTTTTGTAGAAAGAGTGTAGTTATGGAAAGAATGAGTGTGGAACTCATTCTTGGAGGAAATTTGTAAAATTAGGAACTAGATTTCATTATTCAGCAACCTGTTTAAATAATACAGCAAAACAACGGATTGCCGGAGGTTGCCAAACCAACCAGCTACAATAGCAATTTGTTACAACAGGAATAACAAATGCGTAATAAGACAAAATAGTAAATAGTACGCTAACATCCCCCTTTATTACATTATTTGGGTAATGTAATAACTAATAGCTATACTAAACTACTAACATCCCCTTACATCATTTTGCAATACAAAGTGAGCTACGAAACAATTCAAATTTGACACGTCCAAGTGCCTTAGTGAAAATGTCTGCAACTTGAGCATCGGTGGGAATGTCTGAAGCTGAATTCGGTGCTTTGGAACTTCATCTCGAATGAAATGACATTGTGTGTCAATGTGCTTTGTTCTTTCATGATGGACTGGATTCTTGACGAGGTTCAGAACACCCTGATTGTCGCAAAACAAGTGTATTGGAGATTTTTATGGATGGCCCATACTTGTCAGAATGCGACGTAACCATATCACTTCGCACATAGCTTCACGTGCGACACGATACTCTACCTCTGTTGATGAAATAGCAACCACCTGTTGCTTCTTGCTGTGCCAAGAAACAGGACCGGATCCCAGATGAAAAATGTATCCAGAAGTTGACTTGCGATCATCAAATGATCTGGCATAGTTGGAGTCCGTGTATCCTTGCAAGAAGAATTTGTTGTTCCTCTTGTATTCTAGGCCATATTCCATAGTACCACGGACATAGTGAACAACACGTTTTGCTGCTTTCCAATGAGTGGTCTTAGGCTCCTGCATGAACCTCGAAAGATAGTTGACAGAAAATACGAGATTTGGCCTAGTATTGGTCAGATATATGAGACTCCCAATCAACTCTTGATAGAGAGTACCATCTACCTGAGGTGAATCATCATATCGTGATAACTGAAGTCCATTCTCCATCGGAGTTGCCATTGGCTTGCAATCAGTCATGCGATATTTTTCCAGCAATGTCTTGGCATATTTTTTTTGAGATACTTTGATGGAGTGCTCCTTCTGGCTGAATTCCAGACCAAGACAATAATGGAGAAGTCCAAGATCTATCATCTCAAAATATTTGCACAAGTTTCTTTTGACAGTAGAGATCATAGTTTCTGAACTCCCTGTAATGAGCAGATCATCCACATAGAGTACAAGCAACACTATCTCAGAACCCTATTTCTTGAAATAGAGGTTTGCATCTGATGGACATCTCTTAAATCCATGCTGCATAAGGTGATTGTCCATTTTTATATACCAAGCTTGAGGAGCTTGTTTCAGACCATACAAGGATTTGACCAATTTGCAAACTTTTTGCTCTTGGCCTTCCACTTCAAATCCTTCAGGCTAAGTCATATAGACTTCTTCTTGGATATCACCATTTATAAAGTCACTTTTGACATCCATCTGGTGAACTTTCCACCCATATTGTGTTGCCATAGCACACATAACCCGAATTATGGTCATCCGAGCAGTAGGTGCAAAAGTTTCCTCGTATTCAATGCCTTCTTTTTGAGCATAGCCCTTTGCAACAAGATGGGCCTTATGCTTATCAATTGTTCCATCTACCTTGTACTTGACTTTATATACCCATTTGCAGCCAATGGGTTTCTTTCCATGCGGCAGATCAACAAGCTTCCAAGTTTTATTTTTCATCAAAGACTCATACTCAGTATCCATAGCGGCCTTCCATTGAGGCTCACTGAGAGCATCTTGCACTAATGCAGGTTCAAGATCATCTATGGTAGACATGAACACCCTGTCATCATCAATATCCATATCCTCTACTTTTGTACTTGGAGTTACAGAAAGTTCCTCAAAATATTGACAAAGATCATCAACCTCACCAGTTTCTTTGGCTTCTCTTTCCTTTTGAGCCATATCGCGTGTACGAGGTCTATCCAAATTCAAATTGGGAGGAGTGGATAAATTTGCGTCTCTGATTGTATTTTTACACCATTTTGGATTCTTCTTTGGTGGAGTTGAAGAAGATGTAGAAGGACCTCCTGTCTGTGTTGACGAAGGAATCTTCTCTTCCTTAGATTCCACAATATCTTGGTGTACTTTAGATGTGCTCTGTGATGTGAAAGCTTCATCAAAGACATCTCTGCTGATATGAATTTTCTTGGTCAAATGATCTATCAACCGATATCCTTTAGAGTGCTCAGAATAACCAAGAAAAATACATCTCAATGTTTTCTCATCTAGCTTCTTCCTTTTCTCTTTCGGTATGTGCATGAAAGCATGACATCCGAAAATACGTAGATGAGATATGGAGGGTTTTTGACCACTCCATGCTTCCTGTGGAGTCATTCCTTTTAGGGCCTTTGTGGGTGCCCTATTCAACAGATACACTACAGTGGTGATAGCTTCTGCCCAATATTGTTGCCCAAGAGTAGCTCCTGTGAGCATACAACAAACCATTTCCATGATAGAACGGTTCCTTCTCTCAGCAACTCCATTTTATTGAGGAGTATAAGCAGTTGTTAACTGTCTCTTGATTCCATGCTTATCTAAGAATGCAAAAAATTCATTAGAGGTAAACTCTCCCCCTCGATCTGAGCAGAGGGTTTTAATAGAAGCTCCTGACTCCTTCTCAACGGATTTCTTGAACTGCTAGAAGAATGCAAAAGCTTCAGATTTCAGTTGGAGAAAGAAAACCCAAATCTTTTGTGAGTAGTCATCTATGAATAATTGAAAGTACCTCTTCCCTCCACAACTGTTGGGTGTGAAAGGACCACACAGATCGGTGTGAATTAACTCTAGAGTTTTTCGTGCTCTTGTTGAGCTCTTCTCAAATGGTACTCTATGTTGCTTTCCTGCCAAGCAGTCAGAGCACACTGGCAATGTGGCAGAAAGGGAAGGAAGACCCTTTACCATATCATACTTATTGAGCTCAAGTAAGTAGCCAGAACTAAGATGCCCATATCTCTTGTGCCATAGGTAAGTTGCCTCCTTGGTAGAGACAGTCATGGCAACATGTGGAGTAGAGATAGCATCTAGTGCAAATAATCCGTGCTTATATGAAGCTGTTGCAATCTGTTTACCCTTCCTGGTAATAGTACAACACTTCTTACCATTCTCAACACGAAAGTTGACAACCATATTTCTATCCAGGATTTGTGTGACTGACAGCAAATTGTTAGCCAATCCCGAAACATAGAGGACTTTGTCAATCTGACACTTGCCATCAAGAAGAGTGACGAAACTGTACCCTCTCCCTGAAACCTGTAGGTTTTATCATTAGCAATGGTGACAGGTTTGCCCTCTTTGGCCACAAATGATTCAAACCATGATCTGTCGTCAGTCATATGTTTGCTAGCTCCAGAATCGACATACCAAACAGGATCCCTTTGTGTGGAATCTATGGTAGTCATGATCACCTTGTGTGCCCATTCAGAATCTAAGTCAGATTCTTCAACAGCAACATTCACCTGGGGTTGCTTGTTTTTATTTTGTGGTTTGTTTTGGCCTTTTTGCTTGTTCTTATGCCAACACCTGTTGGTGTCATGGTTGTCTTTCTCACAGATCTTGCACCACCTATTCTTCTGTTGAGGTTGTTTGCCTTTTCCTTTTGTATCTTGTTGAGAATTTCCTCCTTTCTGAAAGTTACCTCCTTTTTTCCCATTACCTTTCTTCCTAGAACCCTGCCTGTTGGTGTATAGGGCTGTATTGGAAGAATCATCCTTGTGAAGTTGGCGTGCCTCCTGTTGTTGAAGCAGATTGACCAACTCGATGTAGGTAATTTGTCGTTGAGACACCTGGATGGAGGTTATCAACATATCAAATGAAGAAGGTAAATCTCTCATCACAAGTGAAATGAGAAGCTTTTCGTCCATAGTATCTCCCAAAGAATTCAATTTCTCTTTCAATTCAGACACTCTGCACAGAAAGAGTTCAACTGTTTCACCCTGTCTCAAACTCAGGTTATGAAGTTGTTGTTGAAGATGAAGAATTGTGGAATCATTCTTTCCCTCATAGATGGTTCTAATGGCATCCCATGCCTCTTTACCACTTGCTTTGTCAGCTATATGAGGTTGCACTTCATCTGAAATAGCAAACAAAATGAGCACCTTTGCTCAACTGTCTTTCTTGTCAAAAGCTATCTGATCTACGGAAGGACCTGTGGATCCTGCTGTTGGTGAAGGCCTAGTTGCTACTCCAGTAACAATATCCCACAAATATTCCATTTGGAGAATTGCCTTCATCTTATGTTTCCATGGTGTATAATTTGGACCTTTCAATAACTGATGCGGATCAGTCATCAACTTTGCAACAGTGGCCATAGTGAAGGTTCCTTATATCACCAGTTGGTCCCCCTTTTGATATACCTTTTGCTAGGCCGTTATACCATAAAAAATACCTGCCCTTACGTGAGGGAAACTATAGGTATTTAGAAAATATCAACAAAAATCACCCGCCCTTATGTGAGGGAGACTATAGGTGAGTTTTAGAGATCATACGATACGTGGAACATAAGCGGTACTGAAATGGAATCGCCTTGTTGATGGCACCTACCATAGAAGATTCTTCTCATGCGTGGGGCGTAACTTCCCCTAAACACTATGAAGAATACTTCGTCAGGATTTACGCCTAAACACAAGTGCGATAAAGGGTAGTGGATGGAGTAAAAAATGCAAAAATGGCTAACTTATCTCTCCCCGACGATTTATAGAGAACAAGCTCAGATGTTGTTGTAGAAGCTATATTAGGTGGCGGATACATTATCCAAATCATGACAGCTTTACCTGTAAGTGCTGGCCAGAGGTATCACAAATACCAAACGCTGTAGTGCAATAAATTGTACGGATGGGTTTTAATTATTCCGGGGACTTAGGGAGTGTTTTGATTTTAATTTTTAATGTTATAGTGCAAAAATGAAATATGCAACATACAACAAAAAAAATGCCCACAAGAATAACCCACAAGGTGTCGGACACAGCCGAAAATGCACCTTTTACAATTCGCCAAATTGCTTTTTCAAAAAATTACTCACATTCCCCCTTTGATTTTTTGAAAAAAATATCCCCCTTAAAAAAATTCCTTTAACAAAGCATTTTTAATAATTATTATATATTTAAAATTAAAATAAATAATTTTAATTTATATAGTTTTAAAACTTATGAAAAAATAAATTAAAATTAAATTTTAATTTATAAAGTTTAAAAACTATATAAAAAAAATTAAAATTAAAAATTTTAATTAAAAAATAATAATTAAAAAATAACTTTGAAAAAGAAAAAAATTTATACCTTAGGGGGAGTCGGCGGGATTTGAACCCCCGACCTGCAAGCTCCCAGAGCCTTACCGCACAGCTCACTGCCAAGTGAGCTAGCGGGCTGATCCGAAAGGATCAAGAGGCCCCTAGTATTTGAGCTGCTGCTTTCCCGTCCTCCTCTCTGCTTCCCACTTCCCGAGCCCACTGTGGCTGCTTCTGCCCTCTGTCCCCGCACGTCTATGTTTTTTTTAATTAAAAAACGTGCGTCGGTGCTGGGGGAGGGGGGGGTGCGGGACGTCGCAGTGCGCTACACGCTGCGTTCGCGTCCACCGGGGTTAAGAAAATGATTATCACCTTACTAGGATTAATGGTCTTAATATGGTTGTGATAAGAATGGATGGAAGATTCATTCTTGAGGAAATTATAAGATTTCCTCTTCATATGCTTAGTATGGTTACTTAGTGAATTCTACTTATGAAGGATTGAATGCATATCAATCTTGGAGAATGAATGTGGAATTCATTCTTGAGGGAATTATGGAGTTCTCTCTTGGATAATTGATGAGATTTATCCAAAATATGCAATTGATGATCATTTCATATATTTGTGGATATAAGAATTTGTGAGATTCTTATGAGATGTTTTGATGGTTTGGAAAAAGAAAATGTGGAATTCTTTATTTTCATCATGAATTGGAAAAGGAATGATTTAAATTCCTTTAAATATAAATTGATATTGATAAAGCATCAGTGGGATGCCTTTTTGTACTTGTAATTACAAAAACTTTAATTTATGAAATGAGAGGAGAAACATATTTTGGAGGCTGGTTTTATTCTCTGTGAGGGTTCCCAAGATATATGTTGTGCATCTCTATTTTATGGTTTACAACTAATGTTATATTTACCTTCTATTATGATGTTAATTAGATAGATTGTGGATGTTGCATGAGATGGAATTTAAATGTTATTTACTTTCCAATGAGATGATGCATTTACATTTTCATAAGATGATTATTAAAGTGTTATATGATTTTGTTAACAAGCAATGTTCAATAAGTAAGAATAGTTTATATTTGCACTTGAGGTTTATTAGATCTAATAATGGATGTTGCACTTGTTTTTCCAATGAATGGCTCTTTTAATATGATGCAATGGTTTATGCTTTGATTCAAGTAATAGTCTTGATATGAGTGAAGCAATATTTATGTATTGTTTAATAATACATGCATGGTATTCCACTACAAAAGAATAGAATGCTAAATCAATTAGGAAGTAAGATTGAAATTACATTCAATTAGTTAAGTAATTAAACTTCCTAATGAAAGGAGAGATAGAAATAATTAAATAAAGGAATTAATAAACATCATGAAGGAACGTAAGGTTAGATAGGAGTTGGTCACTCCTATCACAAGAGTTGACACTGACCATGTCGTAATTATCTTGGTTACTTGCTATCCAAACTGATGTTGGTTTAAACATACTTGATTGCAAATTTTATATGATAGATATGTTCAAAAAAAATATCTCTCGAATTGGGTTGGAAAATGAGGGTTGTTACACTATTCCTAGAAACAAAACAACACACTTCTTAAGGGAACCCCATAATTCCCTCCACACTAATTCCCCTTATCCTAACAAGCTTCGAGAATCACTTTTACGTAGGGAAGCATTAGAAAATATATTAATGTGCAAGTGCTTAAATAGCACTATAGGATGCCAATAATAACATTAGGATATTAAAAAAATAATATCCTTAGAAAGCGCTAACAAAGTAGACGCGTATAAGGTTACCCCCCTTTAAGGTAGCTAACCACTAACCTAGTCTAGGAAATCATGCTAACCTACTAACCAACTAGGTAGGATAGTTAACGTAGTCAAAATGACTACAATGACTAACTAACCCTTGGTAAATAGTAAAAAGTAAATACTAGTGGTAAAAAGTAACAGACTACTTTTTACCATGTGGTAAATAAATTCTACCTACTATAGGAAAAGGGTAAATATCCCAAATGATGGAATATTACTCTAACATCCCCCTTATTACATTATTTGTGTAATACATACCTATTATCCTATGCAACAATATTTGGGTAAAGTATATAACTGCCCCAATACAGTGGAGAAAAATGTCGATCTGCTGGTTCTTGCTCTATCATAGTACTCTTGCTGCTTCTAAGAAAAAAGTGGGTCATTCCTCACTTTATCTTTGCACCAACGAATGTCCTTATAGTAATCTTGTCATCCAACCAAATTGCATGGGTAACCAGCTGCTGCAATTGCTAGGTGTAGTAGAATAGATCACTTCATACGAGGTTCATTTATTTACAATATGAGTTTGCAAAATATAAGGTAGCTAAGGTGTCGGTCGTAGCCAAAATGTACCCTTATAAGTTCCCCCCTTCTCGTTGCAAAACATGTTGTAATTAATTTTTGAAATAAGTATGACTAAGGTGTCGGTCATTGTCGAAAATGCACCCTTATAATTCTTCTTGTCTTTTTTTTACAAAAATTTGTGAAGAAAAGAAAGTATATCCCCCCTTAATTGCAAAAGATGTGCAACTTAAGAATATTTGTGAAGGATTTTACAAATATTGCCTCCTAAGCAATTTTACACCAAAAAATTCCCTCCTTTTGTTACAAGAACTTCAAACAATGAGAGTTTGCTATTTATGAAGCCTAAAAGAGGTAAAAACACCCCTTTATTACAAGTACTTAAAAAAAAAACTTATGTTATTTATGAAGCCTAAAAAATAGAGAGAGGAAATGGTGTTTTGCTCAAGGTGACACATGTGTTTTCCCTCTATAATATTGTTTTAGCCATGAGCACTCTTTGTGCTCTCTTTGAACCAGATTCAAAATCAGAATGAGACACTTCACTAGAAACATAGCTTCTATGGTGTGCCTTTGCCATTTTAGTTTTGCTTGTTTTGAAACCAACACTTAGTGGTGTCTTGGTTGTCATTTTTACAATTTTGTGCAAAACTATGCTTTCTAGGCAATTTTATCAAAAAGTTCACCAAATCATCCTTCCTTATTGCAAGTACTTCAAGCATGGTTGCTATTATGAAGCCTAAAATAAAAGGTATAATTTTGATGACTTCTACTTTTATGATTGCCTTTACAAGTTTTATCTCCCTCTTGTCAAAATCTTTGTTTGAAGGAAGAAAGGAATTATCCCCCTTAGTGCAAAATATTGCTATGCAAAATATTGCTACTTTCAAGGTTCCTTATTTTAAAAAACTTGTTCTTTCTTTCACTCTTAAGAGGTATTTAATGGCACCTGCTTGAAAAATCTCTTGAAGAGAGATAATCAGTTGGAGGAAATTAAGCCAAACAAATAAGAGATGAAATATAACTCACTCAAAAAGATATTTAATGACACCTGCCTAAAAATTCTCTTGCAGAGGAATAATCAGTTTGAGAAAATTAAGCCAAACAAATAAGAGATGAAAGAAAATTCACTCAAAAAGATATTTAATGGCACCTGCTTGAAAATCCTCTTGAAGAGGAATAATCAGTTTGATAAAATTAAGCCAAACAAATAAGAGTGAATTAGGGGTTTTGTTGATTTAGGAGAGAATATCAAGTGAATATTGGCTTTAAATTTGTGCAAGAATTTACACAAATTTGTGAAATTTTGGGATTTAGTGTGTTCTTTATTCTATGACTTATAATTGCAAAAGAAATAATGCAATAATCAAACAAGAATTCCCACAAAATTCTTATCACCTAGGTGTCGGATGCAACCGAAAATGCACCTAATTTTCCAATGAAGGTGTCGAGTAAAATAAAAAATGCACCTTTTAATTTTTGCAACAAAATATGAATGTGTTGTGCAAAAAATTGATATGTTTTTGTCTCCTCCTTGTCTTACAATTTTGCAAATAATGTGACAATAAACAATTGCCTATCTTTTTTGATTTTGCAAAATAAACAAGTTTGTTTTTGTTTTAAGTGCTCCTCACTTTTGTGTTACAAAATTGCAAAAGAAATACAATTTCTTGTCTTCCCCCCTTTGTTTTGCAAATTTAAAAAATAGCACTCCTTTCAAGACAAGTCGACACACGACCCACGTTTGAAAGGCTTCCAGAACTAGTCGACACACGACTTAGTTTTTGTGGACCCAAGGCTTCAAATGCTTCTCAATTTTGCAAAAATAATGTGCAATGTTATGTCTTATGTCCCCTCTTGGAGAAAACAAATGCACACTTTGTCTTTGAATCTTACAAAAATTTCAGTCTCCTTGTTGTCTAATTTGCAAAAAGAATTCAAGTGTGATCCTTTCTTGTATGCTAAATTAACAAGGTTGAGAAGAATGGAGGGCTCCTAATTTGCAAGAAAATTGGTGCTATTAAATGTCTTATATCCCCCCTTGAGGAGAAAACAAAAGCATAATTTTATGTGTGTTGCAAAAAAAATAGGTCCCTCATGTTTTTTTTTTTAATTTAATTTGCAAAATTTAAATAAAAATTTTAAGCTTTAAAAATGAAATTAATAATAAAAATAAAATCATATCTTATTTAAAAAAATCAATTTATAAAAAAAATTATTTTTAAAAATATAATTTATATTTATATTAGTAAAAACATTTAAAAAATAAAACTTTGAAATTTAAATAATAACAAATTAAAAAATAAAAAATAAAAAATAAAATACTTTACCTTGGATTTTATCCCGTCGGAGTAAAAAAGTATTACTTTGGCCCCGACAGGGCTTGAACTCCCGACCTCTTGGTCACGAGTCTGTCCACTGAGTCCCCTCGTCGGTCGGGCTAGCAAGCCCGATGGGTTATGGAGGGGACCGCCTTCTATAAGAAGGCTTTCCTGCCATTCGGTGAGAAAAAATTATAATGTGGGACTTATTAGTCCCACATTGAGTATGCACGAGCTTTTGAGTGGAATAAAAATTCCACCATGCGCATACATTAATGATTGCCTTTGGGCAATTCGAGTCCCCTTGCATGTCCTTTTGGTCGATGCCACATGGCAGCTAGGTTGAGTTAGGTGGCGCATGGCTATTTGCCACGTGTCACCCATGTGTCAAGTGGAAACGTGTCCAGTCTCATCCAATTCAGCATCGTGTGGTGCCACATGGCACCACATATTTGATCCAGTCATCAAATCGGGATCCATACATGAGTGATGTTAGCATCAGTCCAGTCCAGTTGTTTGACGCCACCTCACACTGTAACTTTTCACCTCTAGCTTAGGGCTCTATATTAGTTTCCACGTAGTCATAGGTTTCTTGCCCTTTCAATGTTAGGTCAGTGGCTCACCGATCAATGGGATCCACCTTGGATCCGAGGGCGCTCCTACCCTCAAATTTCATACACCTAACAGTGTATCGGGGGTGGTCCCCTTTGTCAAGCTCCCATTCCCACATTGGTGCTAATAGGGGTGATCCCCTCTGTCAGCCTAGTTGTCTCGTTCCTACATCAGAGATGATAGGGATGATCCCCTCTATCAGTCTCCTAGTTTCAAGCTAGCAGGGGTTAGTCCTTAGATTTAGAGGGCGCTCCTACCCTCTTGTCTAGGTGGCTACCTCGAGCGGGTTGGTCTTCCTTGTTCGACCGCCAGAGGGCACTCCTGCCCTTGTTGAGTGGTCGATCAAAGACTGGTTGGCGGTTTAAGGAGGGCGCTCCTGCCCTCTCTTATTCGTCTGATCACCTGCCTCCTCGAAGGCTCTGTGGGCCCAAGAATGGTGGTGAGACCAATAAAAAACAACCTTAGGATATTACAATATTAATTAATGAAAATGAATAATTCAAATCCTACTACTTGGAACGAGTCGCTTTGACCAGCTTGGAACATCTCTCATCTTGTCCAGAGTCTTCTTGTCTAGCTTGGAACGTTTCTCCCGCCTTGCCCAGTTTGGTGCTTCCTCCCTCTGTGGCTCTGGTACCAATATTACATATGGAAGCATTAGCAAATATATTAATGTGCAAGTGCTTAAATAGCACTATAGGATGCCAATAATAACATTAGGATATTAACAAAATAATATCCTTAGAAAGCACTAACAAAGTAGATGCGTATAAGGTTACCCCCCCTTTAAGGTAGCTAACCACTAACCTAGTCTAGGAAATCACGCTAACCTACTAACCAACTAGGTAGGATAGTTAACATAGTCAAAATGACTACAATGACTAACTAACCCTTGGTAAATAGTAAAAAGTAAATACTAGTGGTAAAAAGTAACAGACTACTTTTTACCATGCGGTAAATAAATTCTACCTACTGTAGGAAAAGAGTAAATATCCCAAATGATGGAATATTACTCTAACAATCACTGTGTATTCTCAACTTAACTTTCAAATATTTAAAGCAATAATATTATCACTCATCTTATTATATACAAAAATAAAATATCCCATATAAAAAAAACAATATATTTTCACAAACTAGCAATATATTTTTGCAATATATTTCCACAATATGTTTCCACAAAACAAACCATATATTTCCACAATATATCTTCACAAAGCAAGCAATATATTTCCACAATATATTTTCACAAAGCAAGCAATATATTTCTATAATACAAACAATATATTTCCACAATATATCTTCACAAAGCAAGCAATATATTTCTACAATATATATTTCCACAATATATTTTCACAAAGCAAGCAATATATTTTCATAATACAAACAATATATTTCCACAGTATAACTTCACAAAGCAAGCAATATATTTTCACAAAGTAAGCAATACATTCAAACATAGAGATGCCCATACTTCTCGTTATATAACGAACTCCTTTATCTACAGATATCTCAAGAATTCCTTATAAGTTTCCAACTTATTCCAAAACAAACATACAATAATCAAATCCAATACCATAAAGGATATTTCTTTCTTTATCATCAAAATGCTTAAAAAAAATTTAAATATAAATATGATAAACCAGATCCAATATTATAAAAAGGATTTATCTTTCTTTATCAACGATGCTTAAACATTTCTAAAACATAAGGATGATCCAATATTATAAAAAAGGATCTATCTTTCTTTATCAACAATGCTTAAACATTTCTAAAACATAAATATGATAAACTGGATCCGATATTATAAAGGATATATCTTCCATAACCTAAAGCATTCTCATCTCACAACAATAAAAGAAACTTTAATCTTTAAAAAACTAAGCCTTAATATTTTATAACCTGAAGCATTCACGACAATAAAAGAAGCTTTAATATTTTAAAACTAAAGAAGTCTTAATATTTCATAACCTGAAGTATTCATGGCAATAAAAAGAAGCTTTAATCTTTTAAAAACTAAAGAAGCCTTAATATTTCATAACCTGAAGTATTCTCATCTCATGGCAATAAAATAAACTTTAATCTTTTAAAAACTAAAGAAGATTTAATCTATCATAACCTGAAGCATTCACGGTAATAAAATAAGATTTAATATTTTAAAAACTAAATAAGCCTTAATATTTCATAACCTGAAGAATTTTCATCTCATGGCAATAAAAAAAATTAATCTTTTAAAACTAAATAAGCCTTAAGCTTTCATAACGTGAAGAATTCACAACAATAAAAGAAGCTTTAATCTTTTAAAAACTAAATAAGCCTTAATATTTCATAACTTTAAGCATTCATGGCAATAAAAGAAACTTTAATCTTTTAAAACTAAAGCAAACCAGTAGATATCCTTCCCAAAAGAGTATGTGAAAAACCAAGTAACAAGGATTAGGAGCAATCATACAATGAAAAATCAATACAAATTAAGGCATTTTACACTCAAACAAGTACCTTAAAACAAGACTCCTACAACTTATGGATTGAAATATTGTGTTCCTTCATACAACATCCATTCGTCCTCCTCTTTTCCTCAAAAAAAATCCCCCTCTTGCTTGCCTCCCTCAGGATTTAAGCAAGAAACCAGCCTTACATGGGGGCCATGTGAGAGAGGCATTTCAAAAGCAGCATGTTCCTTTACTCGCATGCTTCATTACTGTCCCCACCAGCAATGTGCATGTAAGTAGTTGTCCTTGAAATTCCCAAGAGGATGTTAACCAAAGCGACTCACCACCCAAGCCATTACTAAAAGATGTGTTCTTAAATTTCAGAATAGCTAAGCCACTCGCCACCCAAGCCGTTACTAAAATATGTGTTCTTAAGTTCCACAATAGCTTTATTAATAATCACAAGATTATATTATTTTAACCAAACATAGATTATAAAATAATCTAAGGATTATTTCATTTAAATCCAACATAGATTATAACATAATCTAAAGATTAATTCATTTTAATCTAACATAGATTATAATATAATCTAAAGATTAATTTATTTTAATCAACATAGATTATAACATAATCTAAGGATTAATTTATTTTAATCCAACATAGATTATAACATAATCTAAGGATTAATTCATTTTAATCCAACATAGATTATAACATAATCTAAGGTTAATTCATTTTAATCTAACATAATCTAAGGATTAATTCATTTTAATCCAACATAGATTATAACATAATCTAAGGATTAATTCATTTTAATCCAACATAGATTATAACATAATCTAAAGATTAATTCATTTTAATCTAACATAATCTAAGGATTAATTCATTTTAATCCAACATAGATTATAACATAATCTAAGGATTAATTCATTTTAATCTAACATAGATTATAACATAATCTAAAGATTAATTCATTTTAATCTAACATAATCTAAGGATTAATTCATTTTAATCCAACATATATTATAACATAATATAAGGATTAAATCATTTTAATCTAACATAGATTATAGCATAATCTAAAGATTTATTCATTTTAATCTAACATAATCTAAGGATTAATTCATTTTAATATAACATAGATTATAACATAATCTAAATATTAATTCATTTTAATCTAATCTAGTTTATGATATAATCCAAAGGTTAATTCATAAAATAACCTAATGAATATTCACTCAGATCAAACGCAAAATATAAGATAATTTGTCATAAATTAGTATATAACGTGATGAATGCAACCAAGCATGCATGGAAAAATCAAAGCACCATAATTTCTTTCAAGCACTTGCAAGCAAAGCATAATACTAAGTCATACCACCCCTTGTTCCTAGTGGCAAGTTTTCTGATGACCTGTCATCACTTGCTCTCTAAGAACTGCTCCATTGCACCAACAATTTCCCAACCGGTGGTATAACTTAAAACACATGTGCAAAGTATATGAGATGCAATCTATATGCGGGTAGATCCTACCCTAGGTAAATCTTACCCTGGAGTTATTGTCATTTATATTGTACATCATTTCCCATTTTTGGTATCTTGTTCTTGGTGGTCAACTTCCTTGCCCACCCACGAGAGTACCTGGTCCTACAAACATGCATAACATCAACAATATTATATAATCAAACAACAAATACATATAATCATTCAAATAAATCAAAACTAAGCACTAAAACATAATTTATCAATATATAGTCTATATTATAAAGATCATACCAAGGTGGTTCATGATAGAGAACTAGATCAAGATCTAGTCCATTATAAAGTCATATCAAAATGAAGACTGTATTGAAGACTAAAGTCTTCAGTAACCAAATAATGTAATACAGGGGGGTGTTGGAGAATATTACATTATTTTGTGAATGCCAATGTACCACCTTGGTATAATATTAGATTATGTGTGTGTCTTATATTAGAGTGTGAGTATATATTTCATGTAATATAATAATGTGTAGGAAATGCACAAGTGTCATGTAATTATGTGTGCAAGTGTTATGAGTGTAAATGTGCACAAGTGTCCATTATGTAAGAGTGCACATGTGTCCTTAGAATAGGAAAGTGAAGAGTTACAAAGAAGAGTGAAGGTCAATAGTGCACCATATGAGGAGTCACATACTATTATATATTTATGACTAAGCATTGTAATTGGCATCAAAAATGCATAACTTATTGCATGTAATAGTCCTTTATTCTATATCTTTTTCAGTATTTTTGTGAGCATTTTTATGTGATTATTATATGAGTATTTCTGAGTTATTTCTTGAGTTATTATTTATATTGAGTTCATTATACTACAGATTTATATTTTATCCTATGGTTATTTTTTTAAGTATTAGGCTATAAAGGCTATCACTATCATTATTAAATCTTGTGTGGTAGAATTTTTTTCTCCACATTTTAATTAAACTTCCTAAGGTTATTAATTCATCAAATATAACCTTAGTACTATATTCATGCACCAAATAAAATTAAGGTAATATTCTTTACCTATAATTATTCTTACCAAACTAGGTATTTGTTGACTATGTTACGTCAAAAATAATAACACTCCAATGTAATGTTCTCCAAGGCATTTCATTAAGGCAATAGCTTCTTAGACACTTGTTAAATATCTAATGAATATTAATGATGCTCTTTGCAAACATATTGAAATAATTCACTATAGCTTTCACCAAGATAATTGAATCTTCTAAGGTTGTAGGCTTCACATACTAGTTTACATAACATGGCTAGCATGTTCTGGTTTGATTTATGCTACTATGCACTGGATCATTTTGGATCAAATATTTTAGCTTCAATACTATCCCAGTTAGATCCTAGGTGTAGACCAATTGGTTCTCCCAAACCCTGTAAGGGGGATGAAGGTCCAAGGTTCAAATATCAGGCCTCTTCGAACTGGGTGCTTTTCCCTTTTCTTATGTTTTTAGTGGTGTAAAAGGTTTAAAATTATCATGGCATGGTGGTTATAGGTACGAACTGCACGGAGATCTATGTGGAAGCTTTCAGGGTAGACATCATAGAATATTATGGTGGCCATAAAATCTAGATAGCCTACCCAAATTTATGGTGGCTACTGATTCTACCATGTTAAAAAAATACTATCATATTCTAGTTTGGATATCTTAGCCCAATAATTAGTATATTTTGGTGATGTCTGCACTCCTCAATACTTGGTGTTACTCTAGTTTTGATAGCTTTGCTCAACACTTTGGTACTGCTCTAGCTTTGATGGCTCTACTCAATGTTGTTATGTTGCTCTAGCTTTGGTGGCTCTACTAAATGATTTGATGTTGCTCTAGTATTAATGGTTCTACTCAATTATTTGGCGTTGCTCTATTGTTGATGGTTCTCCTTAATTCTTTGATGTTTCTCTAGTGTTTATTGCTCTATTCAATGTTTTGGCACATACATCACCTTTTGGTGCTTTAATCTCTTCATCCACATGGTCATAAACCTTATTTTTTATGTGTGTGTGTGTGTGTGTGAGGATTATTTCATCCTCCAATAATCTAATAGATAATGGACACTTCATCCAATGCAATATATAAGGATCTTTTTTTATGTCCTTCAAGAATCTGAAAGCTATTTGACACTTTTTCCATTGTAATTTTTATGCATTTTTTGTTCCAATGATGATTTTGACCCACTATAATCTTATTATGTGATACTCTTTTTTTTAAGAATCCAAATAATATTAGGGTGACTTTGAATTTCCCCTCACATCCAACTTTCTTCAAATTTGGTCCTTTATTCTGATTTGAGTCATTGTCTTCGCTCATTTTTGAACCAAATGGATAGACTCAAGATTATATTAAAAAAACTTTTTTCAAGATTTTTTAAATATTGAAAGCTTTGCAATAGCTCCCTTTTATATATCAATCTACAAATTCAAAATTTGTAATAATTTGAGTCCATGTTTCTTCACATAACTCTTAATATAAAATCACATTGAAGACCTCCTTCGATGGTAGTAATAGATTCTACTCAAAGTAGCTCTGATACCATTGTTGGCTTTTAAGCTAGATTATCTTAGGTCCCAGTATTCTAGATCTTGAGAAAAATAAAATATAAGAGCAATCAATTTATAAGTTGACCAATATAAATTATAATAGCATTCCTAAAAATATCAAATATGAATATAAAATGGCCAACATCATTCATGCAATAACTTGAATAATACTTGTAGAATTGCTCAAAATATCCATACAAGCTTCAATATTCATGCTTGAATGTTTCATACATTATCTAGATATTATTCCATGCCAAATATAATCTTATAAATATGACTCTTTAATACTTGACTCTTGCACTCCTCACTTATCTATGAGTTGCAACCTTTCATATTATTTAAATAAGAAAAGCCTCACATGTCCAATGTATTTTTATCTTGCCACTTGTATACATGACTCTTGACTCTTTATTTACTTTCATATTTAACTCTATGGCAATTTTACACTTGTACATGCACACCTAATACATGATACTTGTGCACTTTGTTACATTACATATTTACACACTTAATTACATGAAACTTTTGCATATCCTGCACATATACACTTACATAAAAGGGAAATATAAATCACACTCCTAAACTATAGAATAAAACCCTAATCTATTACATATTTATATTTGTACCATAAAGGTACAATGAGGTTACATTAGCATGTACCAAATAATGTAATATTCTCCAAAACCCCCCGTGTATTACATTATTTGATTATTGAAGACTTTAATCTTCAATATATATATTCATATTTCGTCAATTAACCTTGCATTGATAATGATATTTCAATTGAATTCCTTCTTCATCTTAATTCTTTAGTCCTCTTATATTTTCTTCTTTGTTATGTACTCCTAAATCTTGCTTATGAACTACTTGAGCTTCTTCTTTATCTTTGAATTTTAGTTCATATGTTTCTTTTGTTTCTACTTTCTTGCAATATCAATGTTGTCCTGTAACCTATGAACATTCACTCAAAGCATCTTAATATTTTTCTAAATTTTATGATCTTGGATTTTCAATATTGCATGCAGAATGATGTAAATATGTTATATGCTTTCTATGATGATTAACTTGGCTCACTTATAACATTACCAATCACTATTTTACTTTTTAGAGTCTCAATCAACTCTTTTTGCTTTTGACTTTTATCCTTGTATATTTTAAGTGAAATTAATGCCATATACATTATACTACCTATATCAATAGGTATTGTAATATCATCTTTAGATTTTTCAATTGCTTCAACAAGTTTTGAGTGCAAATAATATTCAAATGTTTCAAAACTTTCATTCATTGCTTCTCTATAGATAAATTGCATTAACATATTTTTCTTATCATTAGAGTTTTTACTCCATGAATATTCATAATAATATTGATGCCCTAAGTCCTACATCTAATATTGTTACCACTTCTGGTGGTGTGGGTGGAAATATGCTACAACCTTATCTTGATGTTTTGTTATATTTGAATCTTCAACATCTTGTTATTTTCTTTTAAATTCATCTCATTTATATTCTCTTTAACTTTCCTTCTTTTGGTGTGTCCTTGTGTTCTTATAATATAGCTTCCTTTGCCGTTGTTTCTTACATGGACTCTACTATTATTTTTTCTTCCCTATATTATGTTGATATTGCTTCTATAGGTTATTTTATTAGTTCGTTAATTTTTTTTCCTATTCTAATTGTTTATTGCTTCTCTTTGGATCCTTTCTTCTTATGTTGAGAAATATCCTACATTATTATATATGATTATTGTATTATAGATGATGAATATTTAATACATAGCCTTGGAAAATATAGCTTAATCACCATCCATGTAAGGATGGTAACTACTTGGAATCATGGTCCTTATAAAATTGATAAAAACACTTTTAAATTGATTATATGACATGTTCCATGTGAGAGGTAATTGGTAACTATGCTTATTATCTTTTCCTTGTGAGGGATAGTTGTTAACTCCTCCAACTATCATTTCACCTAAACTATGATGGAATAACTCCTAGCATCCCCCCTTATTAAATCATAGTTTGGAGATTATTAGAGAGGAAATTTGGAATGCTTTCAAACTTTAATTCATCCATATACCTTGATGAATAAATCTACATGTTTTTCCTAAGTATATAAAAAAAAATTGGTTCTTGGTTTTGAATCCTGATGTGGTTCTATATAATGCTCTTGGATTTTTAGTAGAGGGAAATTCCCTCCTTATTCAACATGATCCAAATATGGTTATGGATCAAGAATACTTAAGCAATGGTAGAATTGGCCTTACTTTGCTTATCCAAGAATAGGTATGTTTTTTCCTATCCATGGTTATACAACATAATTGGGCACATACTATAGTTCCCATAACTTATGATTGGAACATACAACCAATCATATATTATCAATTTAATTGGTCCTTATTGATTTTCATCTTCCTATGAAATGGTGATAAATGTTTTCACCTTAAGTGAGGCATATGCCTTCACTTGTCCATATATTTGTGAACTCTCAATTATTGGCTTTCTTTGCTTCTTCAATTGTGAGTGTCCTTATGGTAACCTCCTCATCCTACTAGATTGCATGAATAACCACCAAGTGCAATAACGTAGATCACTACTTATGAGGTTCTCTTTGTTGATTATGCATCAAGACTTCATTTTTCTCATGTCCTTATTTAATATTTGATTTCCTAGTGTTTACTAGATACAATATATAAGAACTTAGAATTAATATTTCCTTCGTAAACTTTGCACTTGCACGATATTAAGGATATTTTAGTAATACCAATCATGCTCTCCTAGTACATAATATAGTATTCATCATTATTGATTTTACCTTTGCAAATAAGGAGCACTACTATTCATAAAGAATCAATTCAAGAAACATTTCCCTCCTCCAATATATTCATGGGGAGGATATTCATCTAGTAATTTGCATATATCTATAGTTGATGACCCCTTGTAACAAAGAAAACATATAATTATAGTTATAATTATCTATCACCTTTTCTTATCTTGAACATCACTTGCTACTATAATATTGATTATCTCTTTCTCTATTTTTTTGTATCTCGTTGTGGTGTTTTGTTAATAAAAATTACCCAATATTAAGTGTCTTATGTGGGGACTCCTAGTCCTTCTCACTAGTCTCTTTTAAATTTAGGTAATATCCATTATATGTGCCTTATTTTATTAGAGTTGTATCCAAGTCATCTTTGGGTCTCTACCTCCTATTTATTGCCTCTTATTCATATTTGGACTAGGTTGTTGTCTCTGGGTCATTTCCTCTAGGTCATCAACTCTAGAAATTACCTAAATTATATTTTTGTAATCCTCAATATAGCATTCCCCTATAGGTCTTCCAAACATTTCTTGGGTAATCTTCTGATACAACAAATCATTTATCTTAATATTCCCAAGATATTTTCCCATGGGTAAACTTAAATTGTTTCATTCAATAAATTATTATGTTTTTCAATCACCAAACATGGTCTCCTTCCTCATAAACCATTTAAAATTTCTTTTGCTTTATCCCACTCTGTTAAATTCATCATTTAAATTAATAAGTATTTTATCGATTCATTTCTATTTGTGCCAATAATTTCTTTTGGAGTGATTATTACCTCCACAAATTTCTCAAGAATGTGGTTCCACAACTCATCACATATCTGAATTTTCCATAATGACTATAACAACTCATCCTATGAACTTCTGCATGTGATTTATTTCTTAACAATTTTGGTCTCACTACTTTATGCTTGACCATAAAAAACAAGGCCTTAACTTATTTGACCTTATACCTAGCTTTATGAGCATCTTCAAACCTTACTCATATATTCCCAAACTTCTTGTTGATCCTTTTGATTTTTAACTAATTTTTTTTTTGGTCTTCCTAGTCGAATAGTTTTCTCCTCGCAATAGCTATAATTTCGGCAATGGGAACTTTGGTGCATTACTAGCCATAGTAAATCTTCAAAAAAGTGGAAATTTTTTATTCCATTGGATTTTATTCAAAAAATGTTTTTCAGTGGGTATATATAAGCATATACCCCTGATTTAACTAATGCCTTGAATTGCAATAGAATTAATGTCTCACAAGGAAAAATATAGACACCAAAACAGCACCAATCTAATTATGTGACGACAAGCACTGATCGAATTGACATACATAGCCCCTAGGGCAGCCCCTAGAGGTTAAACAATGGTCCTAACCACTCCCACAATAGTTTGGAAGGTCAGAGGTCAATTTGGCACCTTTTTAGAACTTTGCTCCCTACTCGTCCCACCTTGGGACGATTACAAACTGGTATTCATCCCACCCCGGGACGATTATCAGCATTCGCCCTAGGGTGGGATGATTAGCAGGTTTGACTAGCAAAAAGTCAAACCTCGATAGGTCCGCCACTTAACTGCACCTTCAGGGCATGCAATTGCGAGGAATGGCTTCAAATAAAGGAGAGGGACTTCAGTCAAGCATACCTTGATCATGGAGGCCTCATGCAAAGAGACTCTAAATCAGGGAAGAATATTTTCTCCCAAAATAGGGCAAGCAAGTCAAGTGGCACCCTCGCATGCACATTCAAAGAGAGAGACCCTAGGTCTATAAATTGGTGAGTCTTCTCACCCCAAAAAAAGAATAGAGTAGGAGCATTTGGAGCAACGAAGTGCTACCGAATCAAACCCTTACCCTTATTGTGCTTCTTACATCCTTGATCTCTCTTTTGGAAGGGAGGTTATTGGGTGATTATTGGAAGTGCAATCTAGACCCAAACCCAAAAATTTGGCCACAATACCCCACTAAATTTGTTTACACAACCCCATAATATTTTTTGGACCCATCCCAAGTGGATTGGTGCCAAAACCAAGCCCCAAACGGTGGGCGTCCTGCCCTCGGGCGCCCCGCACTGCTGCAATTCTAATCGCCCCACCCTAAAGTGATTAGAAATCTATGGAATATTTCTCTATTGTTTTAGTTGCATTTGATTTTAGGTTACTTACATATGCTGCTATTCAAGTTTCATTTGATTCTGACAAGTTTTGGCTATGATTTTATCATTTCTCGCTTTCGCTAACATACAGGGAGCGTCATCGGATATAGGGCAATAAAGGCTAAATTAGCCAAATCCGACCTTCTGGGTCATCCCAAAATCCCCATTTTTTCTTAACCCCAACTTTGCAAGTGTTTTGGAGGCCTCTAGACTAGACATTTAGGAGGTGGCTTTCTGACACGTTATGACAGTCCTAATTGTCCCACCTCGGAGCGATTAGAAATTTGTGGCAGATTTCTTGATTGTTCCTTTTGCAATGGGTTCCTGGTAATGTTTTATTGCTTCTATAAAATTTTCAACTCATTCCGATATGTTTTAGTTATCATTTTAATTATTTTATGTATGCACTGACCGTAGGCCTTGGGGATTGCATGTTCCTCTCCATCCACAAGTGCTACTGACCATTTACTATTTCTTTGAATGTAGGATCTCAACACTGGAGGGGAAGAAAGTAACCATAGACACATTCATGCAAGTGGCGGTGATGTTTGGTCCACCCATTTTCAACGTGGGCACGCGAAAGATCCCCAAGGGGAATGTATCATTCATGGTGTAACCAAACTATGTCCAATGCTCCTAGCCCCTAAAAATGGAGGAGATGTATTGTAACCTGATCTTGAGAAAATCAATAAAATAAAGGGCCACACTTTTACACTTGCTTCAAATCTCGTTTCATTTCATTTGTTTTCCCTCTTTTCATGCATTCTCGTTCGTAGGACTTAGCGTTGCATTTCCCTTTCATTTTGCTTTCGTATCCTTGTGATTTCAGTGGCGATCATGGTGGGACCATTGTCCCTTGATTTTGAGATCAAATTTCTGATCAAAAGTTGTGTTTTTTTGCTTGCAGGTGTCAATATTTCAAGCATTGGACTGCTACTTGTTCCACCCTGTGACGAATACAGAGCTAGAATTCGTGCCACCCTGGGACGAATAGGAATTCATCTCACCCTATGACGAATACAGATTTGTTATTCGTCCCACCCTAGGATTATTAGCTCTTTGTATAATTTTAGAGTAGAAACTTAGAGGCATCCGGTTTGGGCAGAGAAGAGGTAGGGGTTTTGAGCATCCTCTGTCATTTTCTATTTTCTGTCTCTATCATTTCATGTTTCTTTGCTTGCATAGGAGAGTTTTGCTGCATGTTTTTCTTTCTTTGCACAAATAAAAATAACCCCACACACCATGAGATAATCTAAACATCAAGGCATTGGTCGTAAAACCCCAACACTTGATCAAGACCAATAGTGGATTTCATCACCACCTTGGCTTGAATTTTTGCATACATAACCCTGATCACTACTATTGCTAGACGTAAATCCTAATGAAAGCTGACCAAGTGTAGCTGGGGTTATTCCTAGTGCATGAGGATAAGTCTTCTATGGTAGGTGTCAAAATAGAGTGATTCCCATTTCGTACCGCCTATGTTCCACGTATTGTTCTGCTCTCACGTACCAATAGTCTCCCTCACGTAAGGGCGGGTATATAGAGAGGTTCGGTATAATGGCACTGGCAGTGGTATATTGAAGGGGCGACCATTTTGGGAGATATAAGAGCCCTCATATTGCATATACAACAAAAATTTCTTCACAAGGTTTTCAAAACAAAAATCAAAACACACTGAACCAGATTTAGGGCACACTTTTAATCCATAAACAAGATAATCATTGCTTTGATTGTGTGTTTCACTTTTGTTTAGTGTAGCATAAAAAATCGTAAAGAAGATAAAAATGTACACATATTTAGATAAACACCACCATGGTGTACACCCATAGCCGAGCCCAATCACGGGCAGAAGCTATGAAAAGTGTACAAAGGGGCACAAGTCACCTCCGATATAGTCCCAAGGACTTGGTCATACCACCTTGGTGGCCTGACCCACAAGATAGTCCACATCATGCCATTACAAAATGGGACTATAGAGGCACCCCTTTGAGGGGCACTCCCACTCAACATAGACCCTTTTAGGAGGAGGCCATACACGTGGCACTCAACATAGATGGGAGGGCTCCCTTAGACACTCGTTATGAGTGGCCACTACACGATGAAGCGCTAGAGCAACATAGGGTCCATAAGGAGGGGCCACATGATTACGTCATCCCTCCTCTACCCCTTATTACTATCAGAAACAATAGGCCAAATCCAGAGCACAAGGCTCTTTAGAAATGGTAAGCCAATTCTGCCCACCCCTTTCACATATACGAAAGGGAGCACGAGGAAGACCACTACATTCCTCAAGAGAAATACACATCATGGGAGCAATGCACCTCCGCACCTTCTAGGTATCAGGATCACCCACTGAGGCCAGAGCCTTGGGTAAATGTCGCTAACCTCGATAGAGGAAAGTGACCCATAGAGATCTCGGATCACCACGACCGAGATAGACATGTAGGAGAGGCATCTAGGCTTCCTAAACACAAGACGGTAGAACAAATTGACTTGGCCTTTTCCAAACATGCCACTCGCCAAGCGCAAATCATGTAGCTTAGGCAAGACCAACAACAGTTAGAGCACCTATATCACCTTAGCAAAGAGCGCATTTGGCATCAAATAGACGAATTGCTCTAGAACACTATGCCTGAGAGGGTCCCAACCCCTCACACACATAAGATAGAGTTGTATGAGAGGAACAACCCCTTGGTGTGAGACAGGTCTTCGCGACCTTATCAAATATTACCTCCAAGACCTCCTAGACCTGAGTGGGAGGCCACTCCCAGAAACAACGATGGGCACCCTCCGTGGGCACCCACCCATGTTTATAGGTCTCACCTAGGAACTCCTTAAGAAGCCTATGAGGAGTATGAGCAAGAAGAAGAGCGGGCTAAAATGCCCTACCAAGGCAGGGGGATGATGTCCGGCTACCCCTAAACAGATGACACAACCCTCATAGGCTAACTATCAGGCAGTTCCTCTTGACAACTATGAGAAGGAGAATCATCGACAAGAGCAAAATCAGCAGCGTCGCCCTAGGCGATAGTTCACACCCTTCATAGAGTCCAAAGACTCCTTGTTTGACCATTTGTCCATGATAAACTTGATACACCTGCTAGAAAGTTGACCCATAGACCCCAACATGCCAAAACCTAAGGGCTATAGGGAAGACTTGTACTATAGATTTCATAGGCAGAAAGGACATGACCTTTACGCATGTTGGAAGTTCAAGAGCTTTGTGCAAGACCTAATAGACAACAAGATGCTGGTGGTGGATAACCCCATAGCACCAAACAACCAATAGATGGGAGTCTTCAAAGACCCCCTGCCTGCCCATGATGCATAGGCAAAGACCCTTCAAGTCAATGAGGTGACATAGAACTGCCCCATGCAGGGGTATGTAGGGATGATAAGCATAGTGACTCGAAACAAGAGGTACCCAAGCACAGTTGCCCCCGCGATGGCTACAAGAGAGGTTCCATCAATGTCACAACCTCAACAACACCCTACACAACCTCCCCCACCTAGACCAGTGGCCACGATTCGGACTAGACTTACCCAAAGTTTAAGGACCACGTCGGCTAGGCTCTCCATCTATGAGCTCATTCAACAATCATCGCCCCATCGGGAGGCTCTAATGGAGATATTAAAAGCCATCGAGTTGTAGCCCCATGAAGCAAACTCTTTCAACAACTTTGTGGGACATGTAAAACAATGTACAGAACCAGTCATCACCTTTAGAGAAGACGAACTAAAATCGGTGACTGGTGATATGGCGGATCCACCCCTGCACGTCATTGCATGGGTCAACGAGATTTCGTATAAGAGGGTGTTGGTGGACACTGGCTCATCCAGTAATATAATTACAATAGCGGCATTGAAACACCTCAAGTTGCCAGCATCTCACATCATGGCCTCCACCTATACTCTTCGAGCATTCAATGATGCGATATGCTCGACGGTTGGCACAATTGTCCTGCCCATCCAAGTGGGACAAAAGACTATTCCTATGTTGTGCCACATCTTGGAAGGTGAGATGGCCTATAATATCTTGTTGGGCTGGCCTTGGATCAGGGACATGAAGTGTGTCCCTTCGATAGCTCATCAGTGCCTAAAGTACACATTCGAGGGGCAGGTGCATGTAGTCCCGGTAGACTTAGAGCCCTTCAAGTATTGCAATATGGTGCAACTGATGCCGCAATCGACCCTTCCATCGACACATTTGGACTTTTAGTTGAATCCATCCAAACAGGGTCCGATTCCGCATGCATCCCCACTGTTAAGTCCATCAAATCACCATCCGGGTCCATCTTCATCATCTGGTCCTTCACCAACAATGCCACCTATGATGGCCACACCGAAGGACAAGGGGAAGAAACCCCTAGAAGAGGCACCGCCATCAGTCTCAACCATCTCTACCGAAGAGATGCCTAGCCGAATGGAAGTCGAGATGCCTAGTTCACCCTACATGGAGTGGACCCAGGAAGAACTCCCATTCCCTCCCCCTCCACCACCAACGATCACCATTGAGATGGCCAATACGGGCCTGGGGGAGTATCTAGTGTGGAACATTGTAGCAACACCCACACTTGAGTCCATGCAGGACATGGGGAGACCTCGCCTCCCCATCGGTACTATTGTTCCTCTAGGCTACCCACCAAATCAGACAAACTTTGTATATGGGGGCCTCGATAATGGCATTGAACCTTACATGCAAGAAGAAGAAGATGAAGAGCCCTTTGCTTGAGGACGTCAACTATTTGTCCAACCCAGACTTCGCTTTGAGATATCTTGGCCAATGCAATTGGCATGGATATGGGTTGGGCAGATATGAGCAAGGAGTGCACGTTCTTTGCCAACCAAGATATCGGATGCCATACGACAAGTTGGGAGTAGGGTTCAACCACCCCCTACCCCTTGACATCTTGGTAGAGAACATGCAAGGCCTAGGGATAGGCAACAAGGATGGGTTGGCATTAGATCCATATGCCAATCCTAACACAACATATACATTGGGGGATTATCTCCCATTGCTAACAACCAACCTTGTTGACCTTAACAACCCCTTTCCTTCGATCGAGAAAGGAGAAAGTTTGAGGACTCACCTACAAGAGGGATATAGACAAGGCCAAGAAGGGTCTTCAGAAGATGAGTCAGAGTATGAGGTAGCACCATGGGACCCTTTCGAATCGGATAGCAATCACTCACAAGTGACCCCCATGGATGACTACCAAGAAAGCCTCTTGGCAATGTTCCCTTTGGATGCTCCAATCGAGCAAATGCCACCTCAAGAGAATCAGGTCCCCCCATAGAGAGCGGAACAACCCCGATGGGACCACATCAATTTGCTCGAGCAAGACGAGCCTCACATGTCACAAACAGCTATCGGAGCCAACGAAGGCCTATGGATCTCTGATAGTGATTATGAAGATGAGACTAAGATGGCATATCTCAATCATATGCGATAGCAACAATACCCCATGGACATTGATGACATGTTTGAACAGCTACACATGGGGCCAAGGCATAGGTGGCACCTAAACCAGGCACAGTTGGACCAATTACTACACCCGCCACTTTAGGCATATAGAGAGCACCTTCCGCCCAGAGACCCTATAGAGCCATCAGTGCCAAGGGTAGACCCTATCCTTTTATCCGCACATAGGGCCGATCCATTTGTGCCAGTACCCACAGAGCCAGATCCGGAGCACAAAGATCACCAAGGATGTCCGAGTCACCACACCCACGGTAATGGAGACCAAAATCATTTCATCAACATGATCTCCATTGACTTAACCGCCCCCATCCATAACCCAGCCGACCCAACATGACCATTGTATCTAGACCTAGATGCTATAGACTGGGATCACGCTGACACACCACCATCCCCATCAGAGTACTGGCCTTGCGGTGGGATGTTCCATTTCACCCCAGGACAGACTCAGGATGTCTTCCATGTTGAAGAGGAACCCGACGTTCCCAACGTAGATCTAAATTCAGCAAATGATATCCACCTGATCCCAACTCCACACCAGTTGGAGGATGGGTCCCACATGTCATTTGAAGAGATGACTGACGTAGACATCGGCTTTGATCCAATGAATTCACAAATCATCAAGCTGGGGGTAAGTCTATCCCCCAAAGAGCAAGCCGACTACATTGCCCTTCTCAAAGAGAAGAAGGAGGTTTTTGCATGGTCCTACAAAGACATGTCGAGGCTAGACCCATAGCTAGTCATGCATAATCTAACGCTTGATCCGATAGTCAAGCCAGTCAAGAAAAAACTACGTAAGATGCATCCAACAGTAGCCTTAATGGTCAAATATGAGCTACAAAAGTTGTTGGATGCATAGTTTGTCATCTGCATGGATTACCCACCATGGCTGTCCAACATGGTACCCATCAAGAAGCCTGATGGGAGGATTCGCATATGCACTAATTTTTGAGATCTAAACAAAGCGAGTCCCAAGGATGATTTCCCCTTGCCTAGCATCGATGCATTGGTAGACGCTACAGCGGGCCACGAAATGCTTTCCCTCATGGATGGTTTCTCGGGATACAATCAGATTCGTATCAATCCCGAGGACCAACTAAAAATGGCGTTCACAATGCCTTGGGGGACATTTTGTTATAAGGTCATGCCCTTTGGCCTTAAAAATGTTGGCACCACCTACCAACGTGCCATGACATACATCTTCCATGATCACATGCATAAAACTTTGGAAGATTACATGGATGATTTTTTGGCCAAATCTCTTTTGCGCCCAGATCATCTCGATGACCTAAGCAAGATCCTCGATCACCTCATTGAACATAAAGTCAGACTAAACCCCAAGAAGTGCGTATTTGGCGTCACATCTGGAAAACTCTTGGGTTTCATAGTCTCAAAATGAGGAATCGAGGTAGATCCAAACAAAGTCAAGGCAATCCTTGAAATGCTTCCCCCAACCACCATCAAGCAGCTCAGAAGCCTACAAGGAAAGGTCACGTCAATCAAGCGCTTCATAGCGCAGCTATCTGACAAGTGCCGACCCATGAATAAATTATTGCACAAGGGGGTAGCATTTCACTGGGATGACGAGTGCCAGTCAACCTTCGATGACATCAAACAATACTTGGCTTCGTCACCAGTATTGGCACCACCTAGACCAGGAGTGTCATTCTACTTATACATCTCAGCTACTGAGGTGGCACTGGGCGCCATGCTAGCCCAAAAAAATGAACTACACAAAGAACAGGCTAATTACTATCTTAGCCACACCCTGGTCAGTTATGAACTTAACTATGCATACGTCGAGAAGCTATGCTTGGCAATGGTATTTGCTACCAAAAAGCTATGCCACTACATGCTGAGCAATACGACGTATGTTGTGTCTAAGGAGAATCCATTGTGGTACATGATGAGTCATACTTATCATAGTAGCCGCACGATGAAATGGATCATGTTGTTGATGGAGTTTGACATCGAATTCATTGGACAAAAGTCCATCAAAGGTCAAGTCATCACCGATCAACTAGCAGAGGCTCCTCTCGAAGATGATCAGCCTCCGACCATAGAGCTACCCGATGATGGGGTCTTCCATGTCTCGGAATCGCCAGATTCTGATGAGCCTGAGTCACAAGCCGACATAACCCTATTCTTCGATGGTTCTAAATGTGAGCAAGGGGGTGGCATGGGAATTGTATTCTTCACACCGCAAGGGGCTCCAATGCCTCTATCATTTAAACTAGATTTCTCGTGCACCAACAACAATGCCGAATACGAAGCCTTGCTCATAGGTCTTCAAACAACAATCACCATGAACATCAAACGCTTGAACATCTTTGGTGATTTGTTGTTAATTGTCAACCAAGTAAAAGGGGTATTCCAATGTAAATGCCCAGTTCTGCAGGCCTACAAAGCCCTTGTGGATAAATTCCTGGCAAAGCTTGAATGGTATGACATCGAGGCACTCCCTCGATCATCAAATCATTTTGTGGATACTATGGCCTCCTTGGGGTCACTAATCCCGCAAGACCCTTCTAGTGAGATGACAACCATTCAAGTCAAAACATTATCGCAATCCATGATGGAGCGTGCAAGCTCTGACCTAACATCAGGAATCCACCTGATCCAGATTGAACCATCTCAGGATAAGTTCTCTCGAATCCATGATTGTCTGAATCATGCCAACTGGGGGTCCTTGTTCTCCCCTATTCCCCTCTTAATAGCAACACAATGCTATTCTTACAAGTTCTTTCCCGCTCAGCTTTTGCTAGGGATGAACTTCAAGAGGGATTGGTCGTTCATACCATCGAGGTTTTTGATCAGCAGGATTGGTACACACCCATAAGGGACTACCTCAAGCTAGGTAACCTCCCACTTGGATTGATGCACGTCGCGAAAAGATCATTTAAACAGAAAGTGGCAAAACATGTCTTGCTAGGAGACATTTTGTACCATCGGAGCTACGAAGGAATCCTCCTCCATTGCTTGGACCAGCAGGAGTCCGCTTGGGCGATCACCCAAGCGCACGATGGTACATGCGATGGCCACTTCAGCGGTATGGCCATCGCAAAGTGCATTCTTTGCATGGGCTATTATTGGCCATCTTTAGAGCGATATTGTTGCGCATATGTAAGGAAGTGCGTGAAGTGTCAACACCATGCCAATTTGACACATGTACCTTCTCAGGCCTTGCAACCGATCCAATCGGCTTGGCCATTTTTGCAGTGGGGCTTAGATCTAATCAAAAATATCTCCCCTGCATCGTCAGGTCATCACACGTTTATCATAACGGCCACAGAGTACTTCACCAAGTGGGTGGAAGCAATTTCGCTTACCTCTACGACTGGAACCCGCATTGCGGAGTTTATTTTACATAACATCATATGTCATTTTGGTATTCCATCCAAGATCATCTCGGATAATGGGACGTCATTCAAGAATAAATATGTGCATGCTTTGACCACAAAGTACAAAATTTCAGCATAGTTTTTCAACACCCTATTATCCGCAGGCAAATGGGCAAGCAGAGGCGTCAAACAAAATGCTAGTTGCCATCCTCAAAAATACGATCATAGATAGTCATAAGGATTGGCACATTCAAATCCCGCTTGCCCTGTGGGCTTATCGCACTAGCATTTGGACGCCCACTGGGGCAACTCCATTTTCGTTGGTGTATGGCTCCGAGGTAGTCATGCCTCTCGAGTTGGAAATACCTTCCCTACGCATATCAATGCAAGAGTTCATCGATGATGACACTGCGCGGCAGGCCCAGTTAGACCAACTTACGTTGCTCGATGAATGACGCGTCAATGCTCTCGAGCATTTACGTATCTATCAAGAGCGACTTAAGAAAGCATACAACATGAAAGTTCACCTGAGGGACTTTCAGGTTGGTGACTTGGTCTTAAAAGAGAACCAACAAAATTCTAACTTGCCGCCCCATCTAAGGGACAAGTTCATGGCAAATTGGTTAGGTCCCTATGTAATTGATAGTAAAATAGGACCTGGAACATACCGGCTCACCTCTCTTGAAGGAATCAAGGAACTAGAACCCTTGAACATCAGTCATTTGAGGCCATTCCACATTTAGAGAGCCATAGCCCACCCCAAAAGCTCCAAGGATTCCCACAATCGCTTGGTCAACCTAAAAACCCCAAAGGTCACCATAATCCCTTTGGTCAAACCTAAAAAGCTCCAAGGATTCCCTCAATCGCTTGGTCAACCTAAAATGCCCCAAAGGTATCTATAAACCCTTTGGTCACCCCAAAAGCTCCAAGGATTCCCACAATCACTTGGTCAAACCTAAAAATCTCCAAGGATTCCCACAATCGCTTGGTCAACCTAAAACGCCCCAAAGGTATCCATAAACCCTTTGGTCAAACCAAAAGCTCCAAGGGTTCCCACAATCGCTTGGTCAAAAACAAATATTAAAAAACAAACAAAAACAAAAGATAATCAAAAATAACAAAAAAAATTGCATCTCAATTCCATGCATACTCTTAAAAAAATCAAAATACAAAAATATAATAAACTGCATTAGGCATCGCATACATTGCATATTTGCTGGTCACACATGTCACAAGCACCATAGACTGTAATTGCTAGGCAATTCCATCATTTTCCACATTCAATTCATTTTTTCAGAATAACACCATCCACATTTTTAGCATAGTCAGTTGTCTCCTAATGTATTTAGGGTTTTCGTCATTCAGCTGTCTTTAAATTTCTAGCCAAAAACTTACAAAGTCGGACAGATTTTTACAAAGGGAGAGTTTTACTTGGATCACACCTCGTTACATAGCATCCCAACACAAGTTAAAACACATAAAAATTCCCAAGTTGTGTGAATGAAAGATGAAAACTACAAAGCAGTCTAGGGTACCATAGGTGAAAGGTTAGCCTGTTCATCCCCCTATGTGAATGGTTCAAGAATGCTGAGAATTGACAAAAGGACAAGCTCTTCCCCATCCAATTTCCCATAATAAATAGTGGTTTTCACCACTAACAAAAATCCCCAATCACCTTTGGTCCCCAAAGTCGTAAGGATTCGTACTACACGCCCCTGACAAGGATGGGTAGTCATCCCCAAGGCCTAAGAGGATCAATGCCATTCATAAGCAAATCAAAATCCATCATCACAAACATCCCCAAACACCTTTGGTCCCCGAAGTCGTAAGGATTCATACTACACACCCCTAACAAGGATGGGTAGTCATCCCCAAGGCCTAAAAGATCAATGCCATTACATAATAACATCCCCAATCACCTTTGGTTCCCAAAGTCGTAAGGATTCGTACTACACGTCCCTGAACAGGATGGGTAGTCATCCCCAAGACCAAAAGGATCAATGCCATTCACAAGCCAAAAACCTACGAGCTCAACTTTGCAACCTAAAATGCAAAATCAAATAACAGTGGTTATCACCACTATTCAAAAGTCCTTGCTCAAAAAGAAAAACAAAAGAAAAAATAAACAGTGATTTTCATCACTATGTATGCGAGCAAGTATCCCAACAAGTTGAGCAACCCAAAGATGCCTGAACTTGAATCCCTGGAATTCTCAACATTCGAAAACCCATCTAGGTGATCCTCATTACGGGTTTGGTGGATAGCCTACCTGACAATGGCGGTATCCTAAACGCATGACGATATGTCTATCACATTAGCTTTGCGTGTGAGCAGACCAATGTTTGCATGTGGATGAGCTAGCTTATGGTACCTTAGATTGTCCCATGGATTAATCTTACTAAATACAACAACGGAGTTAGTGGAGCTAATTAGGTGATCCTCAGTACAGGTTTGGTTGACAGCCTATCTGGCACTGGCGGTATCCTGACAAATACCACATGAACGAACTCAATTGCACACACAGGGATGTGAAATAACTTGGTCAAACTCAAGTCCGATTCATACCTTGTTCAAAAATCTTGTGAGATAAATGTACAGTCTTGGCTAGTTAGTTAAAACATCTGAATCTCGAAAAACCTTAACTACATTTTAAAACAACTGGTACATTTTATTACTTACATCACCATCAAAAAATACAAAAAATACCAAAACAAAATTACCACATGCAAAGTCATTCCACAAAGCAATCACATAGTACAAAAAGCCAGTAAATCCTGTACAGTCTATGGTGCCATCGACAAGTTATCAACAAATCATTTCATTCATTCCATATGCATACATCATATAATTAGAAACATCGCATTCATAATAACACATGCATACATCAACATAAATAAATGTGCATAAAGATAAATAAACCACGACACGTGTATAACCAAAAAGAAAAGTCATGTATATATATATCATCAAAATGCCCATAGGCTACAATAAGTCGGTCCTCTGACCTCGCAAAAAAAGCAAAAACTCAAAAACCCCCAAGCCTAGGGCATCGGCCACCATGATCACGTAGGATCGGTGCGACGGGAACTACCCCCATGGTGTGGGTCCTATGGGACCTCTCAAGGTGGCTTCTGCTAGCCCTCGCATCACGCCCACTAGCGCCCCCCTCATCCAGCCACCTACGATGAGAGGAAGCAGACTGCTCAGTCTCACTATCTCTCATTCGATGCGAAGATCCACCTCTAGGGAGCTCAGGTAACCACCCATCGAGGCGGATAATATCTGCCTCCAACTCCATCTCGATGCGAACCAAATCCATCTCCCATCGATGGTACGTAGCCAATGCGTCATCACGCTATGCCAACTATGTCCGTAGGAGATCCCTCTCCCATGATGCATCGGTGTCCCCATCCCGTCGATGGTACGTAGCCAATGCGTTCTCCCGCTCCGCCAACTAAGTCCATAGGAGATCCCTCTCCTACAGAGCATCCCCGAGCTCCTCATCCCATCTCCAAAGCAGATCCTCCAATCGTGCTATCTCAGCATGATACCTAGCCTCCATATCCCCCGAGACTTCTTGAGGCATAGGCATCTCCGGGATGACGGGCTGCTCCGGCACCCATTGCTCCGGGACGTCCTGCGTGTTCGGCTACTCCGGAACTCCAAAATCATCCCCCACAAAATCGTCAACCTCCACCATGTCCTCATCCTCCAGTGGAGCCCCCAACCCTCCCTTGATGCCTCTACATCCTCCCCACCTACTGTTGCTACGTCAGGACCACCTAGAGGCCCCTCACCTCGCCACCGCCACAACGTCCACCACTGGTCATACTCAATGGTCACCCCGATGTTGTCCACGTCAGGGACATCGATCACTGCATCCGACTCCTCACCAAGTGGCTCGATGATCGGCCAGGCCAGAGTCCTCTCATCGCCCCAACGTCGATAGATCAAGGGCTCACCAAGAAACCCCTGGTGCACCCCAAACTATCGCATCACTCGGATGTACGGGAAATACTCCTGCTCGGTCCCGTGCCGCCCGATCAGCCATCTCCCCCTACGCACCCATCGGAGCCACTCTCCAGCCTCAGGCCAGGCTGGACAGTCCCGGTATGGGTGCCAGAACACCTCCCCTAGAGCAAGCCGAGCGAAGGCATCGGCATAGTGCCCTACGACACTTGCCCATCGCTGACTCTACCCCTGCTCCTCAGACCTCCACCATAGAGCCGCATACCCTATCTCCCTATCCACCATCTCTGCCCGAGTGGTCCATGGCAAACCCTGTGGCCGCTCCATAGCTATGTGCTGCCACCCCCAGCACTACAACAGGTAGCTGCACCCAATCCCCTTCTGCCTCCGGCAGTGGACCTCGTACAACTCATCATAAAGTTGTGCCAGTAGCGTCTATCCCCACCTCATAATCAAGGGTGCCTCCGTCGGACACTCGACCAATCTGAAAACTACCTCCAGCAGGTTCCAAGGGAACCTCACGCTTGAGGAGTCGGGCAACAGCATGTTGGAGATGAGGGTCATCGATAATGCATGCCTCACCCCCAACACGCCCCTCTCCAGCCACCACCGCACCAAAATATCGCCAATCAGGCAATCCCCCTCTGCCCTCTCCACCGGACTATCCACCCCCATCTCCACCCCATGCCCGAAGCACCGTGTCAGCACAGCCGTCCATTGATCACGTGGAGTAGTCCGAATAGGAAGCCCATCTATCAAAATCCATAGAATCCGATAGACATCCTCAAGAGTCACCGTCATCTCCCCTATTGGGAGATGAAAGGTATTAGTCTGGGGATCCCACAAGTTGATCAGGGTCATCAGATAGGCCCGATCCCCCACCACAGGCTCTAGTCGAGTCACCTTCTTGAGCCCAAGGGCATCAAGCCACTCCCAGTCAGCCATAGTCAGCGCCTCCCACGCTTCAGAGAACATCGTCGACACACGGTACCGGCTCTTCACAACCTACAAAAGAAAACAAAACAAAAACATTAAAACATGACAAAACACAAACAAAAAGAAAATTATACAACACTAAAAAATATACAACAATGTATACAAATTGTACAACATAATACATTTAATAAACTATAAACGTAACAACAAATACACAAACAAATTACAAAATTTCACACCTAGGGTTTCTAACTTTAATTTAAAAAAAAAACAAATCAACAAACAAAATTTACCTAGGGTTTCTTAACTCTAGGTTCAAAGTAAAACAAAAAAAAACAACAAACCTAGGTTTTTAACCTAGTCTTACCTAAATTACAAATCAAACTAACCTAGGGTTTTCATCCTAGTCTAACACAAAATACAAAAACAAAATAAAATAGTCTAACCTAGGGTTTTCATCCTAGTCTAAAAAAAAAAAAAACAAAATTAAACATTTAACCTAGGGTTTTCATCCTAGTCTAAAAAAAAAAAACAAAAAAACAAATAGTTAACCTAGGGTTTTCATCCTAGTCTAAACTAAAAAACATAAAACAAAATAAAAACAATTTTTTAAGCTAAGTTTTCGATCTTAGTTTAAACTAGGGTTTTCTTTTTATTAAAAAAAAAACAACAATAATAAAAAAACAAAAAAAAAAAAAAACATTTTTAACTAGGGTTTTCATTTTTAAAAATCACAAAACAAAATACAAAAGAAAACAAGTTGCAGTTTTAAACTATAAACTAAAATAGGACAAAATAAAGAGAAGGAGCACTCACCGGTCTCACTTCGGCTCCGCCACTTGATGATCCGGTCCGTGAACTCATGGTGTCCAAGAAATTTGACAGCGCTCCACTACGCGAACTCGACCTCCTCCTCCTCACAACTCCAAAACGCCAGGAAAAACAAATGCAAATGAGCCCAAAACCTAGTTTTGGCCCTTAAATAGGCTTTTAGGCCTATAATCGTTCCACCCTGGGATGAGCGCTCTAGTTAGTGCTCGTCCCACCCTGGGATGATTACTAAACTGGTATTCGTCCCACCCAGGGATGATTACAGAGCAAGAAATTCAAAAACAACAAAAACTGCACCAAAATGCACAAAAAATAGCAATAAATTGCCGAACAAAGGGGCCTTTGTGCCTGACATTCTTGGCATGCAAAACATACGTTGGGGTCACAAATCCTCACTATCCTACTCCCTAATAAGGCTACCATAGCTGGACCACTCCACGGGAGGACGGATTTTTGAGAATTTCATCCCCAAACGCGTCACAAAAAGGGTCCAAACCCACCCAAAAATAGCAATAAACTTGCCGAACAAAGGCCTTTGCGCCAACGATTTCGGCAAAACAGATGTTGGGGTCACAAATCGTCACTATCCTACTCCCTAACAAGGCTACCAATAGCCGGACCACTCCCACGGGAGGACAAATTTTCGACAATTTCAGCTCCAAAATGCATCACAAAAAAAAGGCCCAAAACCACAAAAAAAAAAAAAAAAAACCCCAGCCCCTTTCCTCAATTTTAAAAAAATTGGGGTCACAAATTGGTCACTATCCTACTCCCTAAGAAGGCTACCATAGCCGGACCGCTCCACGGGAGGATGGATTTTTGACAATTTCAGCTCCAAAATGCGTCACAAAAAGGGTTAAAACCCACCAAAAATAGGTCAGATGTTCGGAAACTGCATAAGCATTCAATGGAAAACAACTGAAGGCACCCTTACAAAAGTCATCTTGGGTCAAGCGACTCATCGCTTTTCTCATGTCGGTCATTCCCTCATCGATTCGTCGCTTGAGGGGGTAGTCACACTTAGTCACCAATCAACAAAAACACACCCAATCAAGGAAATGGCACGCATTCAAAGGATCATTGACAAAGACAATCATGCCCCTGCTTGGGGTAGCAAACAAGCAATAATCACAAGATGATCAAACACTTGGCATTCTAGAATCATGAACTCAAGGTTCCCACAGACAAAAGGTTGCGCCCTTTGCCTATTCATGACTGAACAATGTCCAAGATCAAGTAACACCTCACCGAAAAAGGTTAACACTTGAATTAAGCTCCTTAGCTCGTCAAAAGCAAGGATTCAAGAATGCGTGCCCTTTCCATACTTGGGGCATCAAAATTTGGTTAGGTTATTGAGAAACCCTAATCATTAGTGCTTTGGTTATCTATTTTTGCTCAACACTGCACCATGCATAGCGCATCCCAAAAAGGGGCATCTATAGACACCAAAACAACACCAATCCGATTATGTGACGACAAGCACTGATCGAATTGACATACATAGCCCCTAGGGCAGCCCCCAGAGGTTAAACAGTGGTCCTAACCACTCCCATAGTAGTTTGGAAGGTCAGAGGTCAATTTGGCACCTTTTTAGCACTTTGCTCCCTACTCGTCCCACCCTGGGACGATTACAAACTGGTATTCGTCCCACCTCGGGACGATTATCAGCATTCGCCCTAGGGTGGGACGATTAGCAGGTTTGACTGGAAAAAATTCAAACCTCGATAGGTCTGCCACTTAACTGCACCTTCAGGGCATGCAATTGCGAGGAACGGCTTCAAATCAAGGAGAGGGACTTCAGTCAAGCATGCCTTGATCATGGAGGCCTCATGCAAAGAGACTCTAAATCAGGGAAGAATCTTTTCTCCCAAAATAGGGCAAGCAAGTCAAGTGGCGCCCTCACATGCGCATTCAAAGAGAGAGACCCTAGGTCTATAAATTGGTGAGTCTTCTCACCCCAAAAAGAGAACAGAGTAGGAGCATTTGGAGCAATGAAGTGCTGCCGAATCAAACCCTTACCCTCATTGTGCTTCTTACATCCTTGATCTCTCTTTTGGAAGGGAGGTTATTGGGTGATTATTGGAAGCGCAATCCGGACCCAAACCCAAACATTTGGCCACAATACCCCACCAAATTTTCTGACACAACCCCATAAGAGGTTTTGGACCCATCCCAAGTGGATTGGTGCCAAAACCGAGCCCCAAACGATGGGCGTCCTGCCCCGAGCGCCCCCCGCACTACTGCAGTTCTAATCGCCCCACCCCGGAGCGATTAGAAATATATGGTAGATTTCTCTGCTATTTCATTTGCATTTGATTTTAGGTTACTTACATATGCTGCTATTCAAGTTTCATTTGATTCTGACAAGTTTTGGCTATGATTTTATCATTTCTCGCTTTCGCTAACATACAAGGAGCATCATCGGATACAGGGCAATCAAGGCTGAATTAGCCAAATCCGACCTTTTGGGTCGTCCCAAAATGCCCCTTTTTGCCTAACCCCAACTTTGCAGGTGTTTTGGAGGCCTCTGGACTGGACATTTAGGAGGTGGCTTTCTGACAGGTTATGATAGTCCTAATCGTCCCACCCCGGAGCGATTAGAAATATGTGGCAGATTTCTCAACTGTTCCTTTTGCAGTGGGTTCCTAGTAATGTTTTATTGCTTCTATCAAATTTTCAGCTCATTCTGATATGTTTCAGTTATCATTTTAATCATTTTATGTATGCACTGACCGCAGGCCTTGGGGATCGCATGTTTCTCTCCATCCGTAGGTGCTACTAACCGTTTACTATTTCTCTGAACGTAGGATCTCGACACCGAAGGGGCAGCAAGGAACCATAGACACATTCACGCAAGCGGCGGTGACGTTTGGTCCGCCCATTTTCAACGTGGGCACGCGAAAGATCCCCAAGGGGAATGTATCATTCATGGTGTAACCAAACTATGTCCGACGCTCCTAGCCCCTAAAAAGGGAGGAGACGTATTGTAACCCGATTTTGAGCAAATCAATAAAATAAAGGGCCGCACTTTTACACTTGCTTCAAATCTCATTTCATTTCGTTCGTTTTCCCTCTTTTCATGCATTCTCGTTCGTAGGACTTAGCGTTGCATTTCCCTTTCGTTTTGCTTTCGTATCCTCGTGCTTTCACAAAAATATAAATAGAGGGAAGCTTTCCCTCTATACATATAATATTATAATTGTTTAAAATTCATATACTTATTATCCTTTTTACCTACATGGAATTATAAAAATAAAAGAAAATATATGGGCTTTAATAATCCCTCCTCCAGATGTGGGATAATTATATCTTTTGTTACCACAAAATAGCAACCTTTCTTCTTTGTATTTTTTGTCAAAGCATATCATGCCCTAGTAAAAATGGCTCAATATTAGTTGTAGTCATCCTAATAACTCATAGGGATTTTATTTTGATAAATTTATTAGGATTTATATTGATGTTGATGATACTAGAAGCTTATCTCATCCTTGCTCCTATTTTTGTGCCCTTAGCTAGTTTTCAATGTATACTATTTAAAAAAAGCAATAACCTCAAGCCATAGTAACTATGACTATGCCTCTCATAAAACACCATGTTGCATGAGATGGTAAACCACATGTTTTTTTAGTAGTAATCATCACCCACCATCCATGAGATTGACTTACCCTTTAAAACCTCATTCCTCAAATATTGTGCCATTTTTATGGACTAGCAACATCAAAAACCATAGTATAACCTTCCCTAGAGATTAAATATTCATTTTATTACTATTCATAGATGCTTTAAAGACCCAAATTTTTACTAACATTGTTTTCTCCAATGTATTAAATATTATTACTCTATTGTCATGCATTTGTTGAATTTTCTTGTTTTACATAGAATTTTTTTATCTGAGAAATAGAAGAGAAACTCAAGTACTAATGCATACAATGCATTATTGGCTACCTTAGTAGTATTATGGATGTTTTCTACATTCATGTTGAGCTTAGATGAAAAATATCATGAACTATATTGGAGTCATTGAATATATTTGGATAGGATGTGAACGATGTAATTGCTAGTAAAGACTAAGAATCACTTTCAAAAACTCCAATCAAGGTTTCCAAATGCCAAAGCAAAGGTATCAAAAGCCAATGATGATTTAACATCATGGCCTATGTAATGCTACTAGTTATATAGATTTTATGGGGCCAAAATCTAATACAATATGGAATTAGATGTAAAATCTAGCCTAGATAATAAATTCTTGAGTTGGGATCTCATCAAAAGTTCATTGGCATAATTGTACCTAAATTTTGGTTATACTAATCATTATACTATTGTTATATCATGGCTATTTTGGCAATAATTTGATAATATTCTCTCATCATGGATTCCTATAACCTCATGTTCTCCCATAAGTGATGACCTGGGATGGGTCCTACTTGCAATTAATGTCCTCCATTTTCTAATCAATGGTATACTTATATTTGAAACTCTACTATGAATTGTGGTTATATTCCTCTAGTTTCTACACCATTTTAGGAGTTTCTACAATTCATCCTCGTGTTCTTGATATTTTTTTGGTTTCTTCTACTTTCAGTTGGATCTTATATGAGATGGGATGCATTATTACAACTATAACATCATGTATCATCTTGAGAATATTTATCTTCATTATTTATTGGTCAAGGTTCTCCTCCATCACCAAGAGCTTTTCATGGGCTTCATATCCTTTTGCCATCTAATTCAGTGAATTTTCTTGTTCTATATTATAATCAATAAGGACATTCAAGAAAATAAATGTTGTCCATCATTTTAGAATCATTAAATATGTCATTCTAATATCTTGTTTGATTTCTCTGATAACACCTGGGATAATGTTACCAAGGGATAATGTTACCAAGAAATAATTTTTTCTTTATCCTCAAATGTGTAAAGTTCATTGAAATGTAGTCATCCCACATGAGCTTTTGGTCACCTTTGACCTGTATTATGGCATCATGTTTATCCCCCATTTCCTTAAATGTATGTTAATTATCACTAAGAAACCTGATTATAACTGTGAGGGATTTGGAGGAAGTCTTGTAAGAAGGCAAAAAGAGAAAGTGTCAAATATGCAATAATATCCTCCAAAAACATTGTTTCTCTCATGAGTTGCATTAATGTGTCCATGTAGACCACTTTTGGATGCTCTTTCATATATTTAATGCACTCATAAATATTTTCTAGGAAAATATTCCTAGCCTTTATTCTTTTGGAGAAACCAAACCTGGTAATATTGATGATAAAGGTAATAATAGCATCAACCAAGTCATCCAAATTCCTAAGTTGATTAACTTCTTTCAGTTTCATTTTTGCATTTAAGTCAAAAATTTTGTTTACCATCAACTTCAAAATAACCTTATGGATCTCCTCATGAAGATGCAATTCTTTCTTGTCTTCCCATTTATCCATTGCCCACTTGGAATATAGTCTATATATCAACAATAGAGTCAAGACTCATCAACTTCTCGATGCTAAAAAAAATGATAATGGTTCCATGGATTTTTCTCTGAAGTTATCTACACATCACAAGCATGCTATATTGGCCTATGACACTTATCATGGATTTTAAATATTTGGTATGAAATGACCTTCCCTCATTTTACAGCATGTTTTTACTAAACTTTGGATCCATTGTCACCATGTTCTCCAACCTTTCAAGCAAATTGCTATTGAAAACAAGGTCATCCTTGAGCTCATGTTTGTTAATTAACTTTTAAGGATGTTGAGGAGGAGATCAATTAATGGCTCATAGAAAGTTGATATTCTAACCTACAACACAATAATTCACCTAGCCCTTGACTTGCTTGGATACCACTTGTTAAAAATTACTTCAATGATTCTTGCATTATAGATGATGAATTTTTAATACATAGCATTGTTAATATGGCTTAACCACCATCCATGTGAGGATGATATCTACTTGGAATCATGGTCCTTGTGAAGTTCACAACAACACTCTAAACTGGTTATGGCATGTTTTATGTGAGAGGTAGTTGGTAACTACCCTTACTATCACTTCCTTATGAGGGGTAGTTGATAACTCCCCTAACTATCATTCCACCTAAACTATGATGGAATAATTCTTAATAGTTCTTTAACTTGTTCCCCTATAATAATTATTTTTTGCTTCTCCTTGGATCCTTGCTCCTTATGTTGAGAAATATCTTGTAGTGTTATCTTCTTTTTCTTGTACCATAACTTCATAAACATCTTTTGCACATTTTTGTTAACAATACCCAAGGAATCTGACTAAGGATAATCTAAAATAATATCCACATCATTCATATTAATAGCATAAAATTATGATTGTGTAGACACCTAAAATGCATCATTTTGATGAGGCTACCTATATGGACACATTTTTAGGCCATATGACACCTTGGGAAGCCTTAGGGCTTAACATTGGTTTTCACCACTCAAACAAGGAGAAATTCCCCTTTGCATCTTGGTCCACCCCAACAAAGGATAGCCTCTTCTAGGGTCATCCTAGAAAAGGATAGCCCCCAGTAGGCTACCTTAACTCAAGGTAATCAGCAGTCATGACTATCCTACCTTGATACAATCAAGCTTAAAATAATGGAATTTCAAATTCTGAGCAGTTGTGAATGCCAGCCAAGCATAACAATTTCTTGATAATAGTTTCTTGGATTCAATCATTTCTTGGATTTGTCCTACAAGCTAAGACTCCCTTCAAGGAAGTCTATATAAGGGTGTATAGCCTTCATTGAATTATAGAGAAATTACATATAATGAAGTGTTGTCAAATCATAGATAAAGAGTTCACACCTTCAAAGCAACGAAGTGCTATTGGATTTTCACCATAAGCTTCAAAGCCTCCTTTGCATCCTTTCTCCATGGAAAGCATGTCAATGGATTCCCTTGGAGTTTGAGGATCACTTACACATCCTGTGTGCCATCCAATAGCTCTATTTTCATGTCAAATTCCACCCCTAAGTCATTACTCATGAGCACACCCCTGAACATCAATTCCTTAGATCAAACCTTGATGCTACCTCACACTGATACAAGGAAATCCTTCATAATTTAGTGGTCATATCTCTCAGAGATGGATAATAGGTGTTGTCATCCACTACAATAATAACCAATATATAGGACCACCTTGCACAAGGATGACATCTTGAAAGATATCTATTTTTATATTTTCTTGCTTTCATTAAACTTAGCAGTATTTCAATTGTTATTTAGCATCATTAGATTTCATTTCCATACATGTATTTGACACAATTTAGCCTCTTTTATTTCTTTATTTAGCATTCATATGGTCCCCATATTGGAAGGCTCTTCAAATACTTTTAATGCCCTTTAATTTTCTTTGTATGCATATTACAGGTCTTTGCAAGGAGATAACAACATAAAGATTCATCCTCTTCATCATAAATAACAACAACACCAAGAACCTGTTTAATCAATTTGTATGATGCCAAAATATCATGTGTGGTACATCCAAAATGGTTTTATATGTAATCGTATCAAATATTGATAGTGATCCTTTGGAAGGGATACTCATTGTAACCTATTTGTAAAATAATGAGATATTATCAACAAAAGGGCACCTTATCATTCTCTTTATTTTATCCTTTCATTGGATGGTTACATTTTATTAAATATGAATTTAATCTTTGCATTAATGTAAATGGATGTATGGTCTTTTAGCTATCTTAAGTGGTTATCATGGTGGGACTTTGTCCACCTTTTGCAAATTTAGTTGCTAATTTATGTTTTCCTGGTGTTTGTGAAATGCAAGTACCATCATCCTTGATAGAAACGATCAGCAATCACTGTCGTCCTACCCTAATACGTCCAGTAGGTATTACCACTATGCTTAGAGATGGCCTCAAAGAATAATTTAAAAATAGTAGCTACAACATCTACAACAAACTAAGGCTACACCTATAAGGAGTTTTTTTGTCCCTATTTTCTTGCTTTCAATAAAGAAATGTAAAAAATTCATGCTTAAGTAGAGAAAATACAGAAATATTTCAATTTTAAATAGCCTATTCATGATCATCCCTGGATTAGATGACCCCTGTCCATGGCCACCCCTGTCCCAAATGACCCCTTTTTATGACCGTTCATGTGTCATATGGTCTCTGTTGTAGACCTTCCTTCACATAATTCATCTCAATAGCATAAAAATATGAATGTAAAACATATTTATCCATGGTGATCTTCAAATATTTAAAATTTGAATATTTTCATCCTCAAGCTTTATATCTTTAATTTTTGTTGCTTGAACCTACAACCTTTTAACCAAAGTAGTATTAATAAAATTTTATCTACTACTAGTGTTTATAGAAATAATAACCTATTCCCTCTAAATGTATCCATGAACCTAAAAAATAGATTTTTTTAGATTCAAATAAATCCTTGTGAATATTTTTTGGCCTATTTGTCACCAAATTTGTGGTTCCCCCTACTTTTGATGCAACATGTAATGGGAGATAGCAATCACAAGATGCAAAATAATATGAAATAAAGTAAATCTATGAGATGACTAAAAATATACTATAAATAGAAATTATGGAGATGTTTACAAAAGTAGTTGTGGAGGAAATGAACACTCCATGAATATAGCTACAGCTCAAGAATGGGCATTGAGCATATTACACCCCATCACAATACATCACACTGCTACATCATGCCACTCTGGTCTACACTACTTCCTATCTTGTCTCTATCTTATCTCTATGTCTATGGCCCTTTATATAGGAAATAGGTTCCTTGGCCAACACTCTACCTAGATGTGCAAGGGATAACTTGCACATATACAACTTGCACTTTGACACTTGTGCATTTATTACATTGCATGAAGTAACTAGATAACTTCCCCCTAAAGTAATCTAATGTCCTAAGTATGTACCAAGAAAGGTACATTTACATAATCCAAATGATGTAATAGTCTATTTCTAACACCCCCTGTATTACATTATTTGGATATTGAAGACTTTAGTCTTCAATGTGGATCTTCTTCCAGTTGATGATCTTCGACTTGTTTAGGCTCATCATCCTTATCTTCTATCCAACCACTTTTATTGTTCTCTTTGCGAGTGTCTTCATTTGGTTTTGAATGTTGATGACTAAGTAGAGCATGGTGCACTTGTCCTCTCATCTTCTTGATTTTTATTCTTCTATGCTTACCTTTTTGATGTACTAGTTCTTCATTTTCTTGAACATATTCCTTTGAAAATATGTTAGCATCATTATGAAACATCACAATATTCTGTGGGATTTTCATTGAATCTAGGATATATGTATTTTCATGGATTGATCCTGTTGCTTTTATTTCTCCCTATTTCATAATGAGACATGTATTGATTCCATCCATATATCCAAAGTTGATCATATAGTTGTCTTCTACTAACTTGCTTACTGAGATGAGATTGAATGTTAGTTCAGGAACATACAATACATTTTGTAGTAGAATATTTGGAAATGATCTGCTAGGTGTTACACATCCATATCCATGTATGGGATAGGTTTGACTATCTACAATTCTTAGTCTGTAGCCTTTAGCATCTTCAAGATAGTTGAACCATTGTATATTTCCTGTCATATGATGACTTGCCCCTGAGTCAATATACCACATGTTTTCATGTTTTGTAGAATACTTTCTATTGGAGCAAATATCACATTCATTATATGACATTCCTTTTTCCATTTGAAGAAGTAGAAGAAATGAGATAGGATTTTCTTTGTTGTCTACCTTATGACTCCCTATGTTAGGATATATGATTCCTAATTGAAGAAATATAAGCTTGATTTGATAAAACCTTTAATAATCCTTGTTTTGTAGACTACCTTATGTCTCCCAAGTAATGTGAGTATATACTCCTAAGGATTTTTAGGTTATGAGGAAAGCTTATATTTTGTAACTTGATAATCTATGATGGATGTTGATATTACCAAGTTTTGTAGAATGCCTTATGACTCCCTAGTATGCTATGGATAATATATAGTGCTTTTGTAGAATTATAGTTCAATATTGATTGATTTTGTAAGTTTTTGTAGAATACCAAAATCAATTCCTATTATCCCTTATTACTCCTATTGAACTAAGCATTGTTCCCAAATTTTAAAGAGGTTATAATGTTGGATCTTTTGTCTCCTTTTGAAAGGATTGAGACAATAATATTATGAATATCCAACCTATGAGAAAACTCTCTTTATAAATAACCCTTTGGGAATTAGGTTAAGTGTATCTAATTTTCCAATTAAATGATTTGATGTAGTAGCCCTTATGACTCCCTAATATTTGGATAAATTAGATCACAATAATATTTGCAAATATTCAATTTTTATCCAAGTAGAAAACCTTATTACTCCTAGGTTTTATATTGCAAATATTTGATTCATTTGATAAAATATTCCCCTTGATATATGGCTTTCAATGTAAATAAATTCCTTTGATTTAAACCTTATAACTCCAAGGAAATAAAGCACATATAAATGGAAATAATTTTACCTTTCTCCAAGCAATGTTCGGTGTTGATTTTAGAGAATCTTGGACTGCAGAATTTACGTAGACGTCATGGATGTTGTGGACATATCCTCCAATGGAAGCACTTTGGAGTTTAATGCATTCCAAATTTGGCATCTTCTAGTCTCTTCCCTTGACTTCGATTGCCTTGAGAATTAAAGGCTCTAACACCTTCTTGACATGCTGCAACTCGGCCCTTTTCACATAGACGATGAGAGAGTAATTTTGATGATGAAGAATGCTTGCTGAATTTGGTCGTTGATGTCCTTAAATGGAGAAGATTCATCTCTTATGTGCCAAGTGGCATGACCATTTCCTTTCGGGTGCTTGAGGAGATTTTGGTGCCAATGAACATTTGTCTCCCTTCTTGTAACGTAAGAATATTACGTTCTTTAGTAAAATGCTTGGTCTTCCTCTTTGACAAGTGTACTCAATGCACCAAATGCACCAGCTTGTTCATGTAACTCCTCCTTGAATATGAGCACTCTCTTGAATCGAGCGTTAGGGTTTCCCTTTAGTGACAAGTGTCACTTTCTTCTCTACATGGATGTAGACTCTATTGCTAGTTCGAATAGATCCTTTGAGACCTTTTTAGCTTCACAAATCCCCTCCTTTGCTTTCGTTCATCTACATAGTCTTCTATTGGGATATGGAGCAACAGTATGGAGGCCTTGAGCACCACTTTCAGTGAGTGTATATGGAGTAAGTAGTACTCCAAATGGTGCTTCAACTTTCTTTTGCTTTATATTTTATTTTCATCCTCCTTACGTAGATGCTCTTGCTCTTTAATGATGTTGTTTCTCCCTTGCTCTTGTACGTGTATCTTGTAGGTTCGACCATCTAGAATGTGAGGAGTATGAGCCCTTCGTATGGCTCCTTGAGCTAGGCTTGGATGGTTACTAGCATACGACTACTTTCGGCTGGTTTTTCCAGCAAGTGTAGTGCCTTTGAGGCACCTTTGAATCTACCTTCTCTCCCTGTATAACTAGATTAGAAATAGTGCACTATAATGTAAAATAGTTTTAATACAAGATGACCTTGTTGCACTTTCTTTTGCACTCCTCTTTGTAAGTCTTAATTTCTGGTTTTTGAGGCAGAATATTGAGTGCAATATAGGGGTTTTGAGGTTGTCTCTGGATTAGACACCTTCCCCTATTTTCTTGGATATTTTATAGATGAATCCAAGCATGTAACCATATGATAGAAGCTATTTTTTTGCACTATTTTCTTGTGCTTTGAACTTGAGACTCACCAAGTCTCGTTCGAGGCTTCTTTTGATGCTCTTATGGTGGTTACTTTCTTCTCCAATGCTTGGAGGATTGAGCTGATTTTGTGGCTTCCTTAGGCCACTTCAAAGTTGCATATCTTAGTGCATTAATAGTGTCTTTAGACACTTTGACAAATTCTATTTTTGTGCCCTTCTAATGAACACAAACAATAATCTTTGAGAGCAATATAATAGTGCAAAATGAATCTAATAATATTTTACTTCTACTGCACTAACAATTTCACCTTATCACTCCAATCAACTCTAAAAAATAATGCACTTAAATAATTTACTACAACTAATCAAGAATAATCTGAAATGAATCTTCAAGAATTATTCTAAAATTTCTTTATAAGCAAGGTAATAGGAGCTAGTCTTCATTTTATTTTCAAAGTAGATGATAGGTAGTTGATAGATAGTTTGAGATTCTAAAATCTAATCAACTCCTAAAGTGCAAATGAACCTTAAAGAATCCTTTCTTTTTGCACATTTGAAGACTCTTAATTCAACTCTCCTTTTTGCAACTTTACTCCAATCAAGGTGCTTAAACAAACCTGATAAGTAATCCACTTAATGAATTTACTTGCACCAATAGTTGCTTACCTTTTTTGAAAGCCCTTTTCACCACTTCTATAGAGGATGTAGATCTTGGTGTCTAAGATCACCAAGTTGTTATCTTGAGTAAGATCCTGTAGCTCTCTATAGGCTACCTTGAACAACTTCATCTTCACCAAAATATGGTCTCCAACTCTCTTTCATGAGCCTAGGATTTTTGTGGCTTGTTCTCCTCTTGTAGTCTCCTCATTTTGCTATAGATTAGAAGATATATTTGATTCTGAAGTGGTGCCTTCTTGTTGTGAGAGGCAATCTCCAAATCTCCTAGATTTGGTAGGCTTCTTCTATCTGAATCTTCCTTCAAATTCTTGACTTCAAATAGGATCTTCTTCTCAAGATTCTGAATGTCTTGAGGTCTTTTGAGATTTGGCACTCCTTGCCAAATTCTTCTTCTTGGACTTGTTATCGGATGGCGATAATTATCCCAAATATTTCACTATCTCCAATAGTGAATTTCTCCAATGAGTTCTCCTTGGAACTCCTTTGATGATTTCTTTAGTAAGGCTCTCCAAGCCTTTTACTGGATGCTCGTAGAGGCCTCTCCAAGGCCTTGCAGCTTCTTCTAGTCTTCTTTGAGACCTTATCTTCAACCTTCTACTTTTGGAAGTGTTGGTGGTGAGATCTTCTCCTGGATATCTGATTTTGCTACCTTTGTATTCGAGCAGGACTCTCCTAGTCCTTCTTCATCAATGAGATCTTCTCCTGATATCTTTTGCTTTAGGTGTTGGATTGATTCTGAATAAGATACTCTTCCTAACATTTTTGTAGGAAGCTTTCCCAACTCATTGAATCTACCTATTTCTACAACAAAGTATTAGTACTAAAATCTACTTCTGAATTAGATACTCTCTTCTAGAGTCTTCTTCAGGATCAAGGCTTTTGTGGCATTTTCTTCAAGGCTTTTGTGGCCTTTTCTTTAGTACCAAGGCTTATGTGGCCTTTTTTTCAAGGCTTATGTGGTCTTTTCCTCTAGATCAAGGATTCTATGGCCTTTTCTTCTGGATCAAGGCTTCTATGGCCTTTTCTTCTTGTGAAGTTTCCAATCTATCAATGGAGATCTCCTATCTCCAAACTTCACTGTAATTCTTCTCCAAAAGTCTCTTCTATAGTGTTCTTCTCTTGCAATAACTAATCTCTATGCTATGAAGGCACTCCGACCTTTGGGAAACGAAGTTGAAATCTCCTAGATTTCTATTGTAGGAGGTGTCCCAATCATCTAAGTATTAATTCCCTACAATAAAATAACCTTCAGGTTAGTTTCTCTAGATCTCTTAGATGAGCTTCACTAGTTGATTCATCAAACTAGTGGATCAAGTGTTGAGTCCTAGTCTTCACAAGTTTTCCCTTGAAACTCTATGGAAAGACTCTAGCCATATGCAATCTCAGTATTCCAGAATCTAAGATTTCTTTCAATCCTTACTTGTGGCTCTCCTTAATTCTACCACCAAGACTCTTCTAAGAATTTTTGATAGTGACTGGTCCAATGGCACGTCAGGTTCTCAAAAAAATCAAGGTCAATGATAATGGTGGTTTTCCTATTGACCTACCATAGCTTTGATACCACTGTTAGCTTTTGATGCAACATGTAATGAGAGATAGCAATCACAAGATGCAGAATAATATGAAATAAAGTAAATCTTGTTGAGCAAAGTGCAGCAAACAGTATTGTCATTGTTGTCAACACAGTCATACAGATTTATTAATGCAATGGACAAGAGTTTATTGAACGACAAAGGTGCAGCCAAAGTACAATGGATAGGAGTTCAGTGTTGAGCAAGGTGTTGCAGGAGGATTGTCATTGTTGTCAATACAGTCAGTTAGATCTAATGATGCAATGGACAGGTAGTTCAGAAGTCACTCAGATGCAGAGGATAAAGTTCAAAAGTTTTGTCAACACAGTCAGACAGATTTATTAATGCAATGGACAAGAGTTTATTGAACAACAAGGTGCAGCCAAAGTACAATGGATAGGAGTTCAGTGTTGAGCAAGGTGTTGCAGGAGGATTGTCATTGTTGTCAATACGGTCGGTTAGATCTAATGATGCAATGGACGGGTAGTTCAGAAGTCACTCGGATGCAGAGGATAAAGTTCAAAAGTTAGTCGGATCATGAGTCCTTAAATGATAGATGCACGAAACAGAAAACATAATTCAGAATGAGAAGAAGAAGTCTTCGAACTCGAGATGTCAAGAAGCGAAAAGGTTTTTTGTGAAAACCAAGGCGAGTCAAAATAAAAAGTTTTATTTAAAATCATGGATAACATATTTGAAATGGGTTTTTCTTAAAACCCAAGTTGGCTCTTCATTTCGTTGAAAAAGATGCCCCGGTGATGAAGATATTTAATTTTAAATATTTAGTTTAAATTTTATTTTATTTAAAATTTAAATTAAAATATTAAATTAAATTAAAAGGGCCGACGTGTTACTATTTCGTTGCAATAAGCTACAGGAAGGTGACGAAGGTGGAGAAGAGTTTGAGGCCGACAAAGTTAAATCTGGGCAAGTGACGGATTTTAGGGTTTGGCAGCCGACAATTTCTAGGGTTTTGCAACTGACATTCTTAGGGTTACAGTCGACGGATTTTAGGGTTTGGCAGTTGACAAATTCTAGGGTTTCTCAATCGACGTTCTTCTAGGGTTTGTTTCTAAAATTTCTTCTATAAAAGCAAGGGTTCTTCGAGTTTGAAAGATGGGGTGTTAAGATAAAGTGCAAATGCGAGCATAGTGTTTGTGAAAGTGAAGTTCGTGTTGAGCAGAGAGCAAGTCGTTTCGATTCAGAATGAGAGCGAAGTGATAGTTCTTTGGAGTTGCAGTAAGGTGTGCGTTGCGATGAGATAATGTGCGAAGAGCGAGTAGAGTGACTTGTGCGAAGATAAGAGCGCGATGTGCGAAGTTGTGTTCTAAGTCCGAAGTGACAGGTGCAGCTGATTCTGAAGTGATTGATCATCTGAATGCAGCAGAGAGTGCAAAGAAGTACAGAGAAGAGGTGGAATAGTGCGACTCATTTTGTGCAGAAGCAGCAGAATGCAGAAAAATAGCAGACCATGAAAATTGAGGTGAAAGTTTTATTCTGTAATTTTTATTATTGTCTTCCAAGTTGTTGCTTGGATTAAGGGGTTGGTGCCTCTTTCCGGTAGGTGCTTGGTAAAATAGGAGTTGGTGCTCCATTCTGTTGAAGCGGATAAAGTTAAGGGGTTGGTGCTCCTTCCAGTTGGTCTTGGTAAAGGATTATGTAAAGTTGTAGCTTTGCATTGACTGGATTTGGATGGTAGTCCAAGCAGTCTTTTTGAGGAGTAGCCACATTGGTGAACCTCGTTAAAATGTTGTGTTATGTGTGATGCTTTCTTGATGCATTTAGTATCTCTTTTATCTGCTTTAAACTGCTGCTGGTTTTAAAATCATATGTTTTAGAAATTTTAAAGAACACACTGATTCACCCCCCCTCTCAGTGTCATTGTGATTACAACAATTGGTATCAGAGCCAGGTTCCCAATTTTGGCTAAATCGATCAGGGTTGATCTTGGATTAGTACACAATGGCTAAGAAGAATAGATCCTCATCCAAAAAGGCATCCCAGTCAGTTTCAGTTCATGTAGAAGAGAAATTTGAACCGAAAAAGGTAGAAGAAGTGAATCCTGAAGTCTGTGATGAAAATCTTGAGGCTGAAGTAGATTTTGAAGGAGAGTTGATATCTGCACTTGAAGAGTGGAGTATAGAAAAGAAAAAGAACAAAAGACTGTCCAAGAAGTTAGAAGAATATGAGGATGAGATTGAAGATCTCTTCCTACAAGTTCAAAAGGCCAAGAAATCAGAAGAAGCCTTGAAGACACACCTGGATAATAAGAATGATGTATACAGCACAAGTGAAGAGGAATATAAAAAGGTTATTGTTGATCTAAAGCTGCAAGTAGAATAGAACAAAAGGATTGAAAATATTCTTAGGTCTCAGATCAATGAGAAAGAGACTGTATGCTGCCAACAAGAAGAAGAGATTGTTTCATTGAAGAAACAACTAAAAGAGGCCAATATAAATCTCAAATTTGAGAAGAGCACAGAGTTGCTAGATACAATGATAAATCAACAAAGAAGCCCCACAGCTAAGTTTGGTCTTGGATATGAAGCTGAACAACCTTCATCCTCCAAATATGCAGAGAAGAAGAAGTCCTCGGTTGAAGGATTGAAACAAGAAAAGTCTGAAGCTGAATCCTCAAAAGGAAGAAAATATCAAAGAAGACCTACAACAAAGCAACCACAGCAAAAGAGGTTCTCTCACTCTCACTCTTTTAATAATAATGCTTTTTATGGCTATTGTTCTAAATGCAACCACTTTGGTCACAAGGCAATTTATTGTGGATTGAACAATAGATCAAAGAGTTATCTTGATAAAAATACTTCTGTTTTTTTGAGTGAACACCCTGTGCAATGTTTTAAATGTAATGGCCATGGGCACATAGCAAGGTTTTGTTCAAGCACTTATGTATCCAATCTAAGGCAATACCATAGATTTCATCATACACATAGAATGCAATACGAGACGGGGAATAAAACATGTGCAATGTTTTAAATGCAACGGTCAAGGGCACATAGCAAGGTTCCGTCCAAGCACTTCTATATCTAATCTAAGGCAAAACCCTAGATTTCATCAGACACAAAGAGGACAACACCGACAAGGAACATATCATGTGCATAAAAGAAAAGAAAATAATCATCCATCAAGAATGCACAAGAGACAACCCCACAAGAGAAATGTTCAAGTTCACGAACGGGAGCAAAATAGGGATGTTGTTGAAAAACCCAAGCCCAAGTTCGGGAAAGTCCGGAGAAAGACAGAAGAAAGGAAATTGTGTCTCCTTGGACTGAAGGAGGCTACTCTGCCATTGCTCTAAGCAACTCCTGGTGGCACATCCTCAGGATGAGCAATATTAAAGTTTTATTTTAATGCTCCTATGTATTTGTCTAGGTATCTGAGGATGAAAGGTAAGCAGTCGGGTTAATGTTGTATAGTTGTTAAAGTGTGTTTTTCAGTTTATATAGTGGTTTGTGGAAATGCCGTGAAGTGTGGTGTTTAATTTGAGAGCTGTCACCATTGGTAGTTTTGAGATATGTCACTGTTGTACTGTTGATGATTCTTAATACCACTGTTCAAAATTACGAATCATAATAGTCCAGATAATTTGCTCAACGAAAGAATGCTTGCCCTAGCTGTGTATGTGTGTTTCGAGCAGCATGTATTTGTTTTTACTCTTTGATGTGAAGATTGCCAGATCTTTCATGACACCTTGGTGAATATATTTAATTCACAGACAGTTTTGTTTTAACTATTGATTTAATGCCGGTCCAAGGATAAGAAGCTTGAGGCTGAGTAAGGTGCACTACGGTTGGCCATAAAGTGTTTGACAAAATGTCTTCTTTCGACATGCATAGTTGAAAGTAAGAGTTGGCGATGAAATTGCAGTGCTTTGGACAAAAAATGGTACGAGATGTGAGTCACTTGTCAATTCCGTTGACAAAAGTGAAATCGGCATGTTGAATGGGAAGATTGAAGAAAAAGTTTTTTTAATGAGCAGCCAGATGATTTCCAGCCTGGTGATGAATAGTTGAGTTGCTTTCATAGTGGTTGTTTTGATCAAGTTAATGCTTTTCTTGATACATGATTTGGGCTTACTCCATTGAGTTTGATTTGAGCAAGTTATTCTTTGCCTCGGTGATTTATGTTGGTGGCTGTCTTGTTCAAATACCTTTGGAAGGAAAAGGATGTCTTCTAGTTTCCTTTTCATGTAGTGATTGGTTGAATGCTTCAAGGTTAATCTTGAGTTGAATGATGTTGGTTAAACCTTGTCTATAAGCATTGTTGCTAAAGCCCTAATTGGTTGAAAAAAAAAAGATGTTGGTTGTGTTGTGGTACAGTGTTTGGTACTTGCATAGAGTTGAAAGTGGATTGAGGTAGCCTGCTGGATTCTCACTGCAGAGAGAGACAAACAGCTGTCATTAGGTTCAAGCTTGTTGAGAATATATCCAAGATGCATGGTGAATTTGTATGCGAGATGTTGCTGGCATTGCGGAACAAAAAGTCGGCTATATAAGATTATTGTATGCCTTCACTAACAATGGACAAGTTTGAGTTTGCAAAGCAACAGAGGGTAGTTGCACAGAAGACAGTGGTTCAGTCATGTTCTTACACATGTTATATTGGTGAAGTTGACGGTGATGGTGTCATTCACTGGTTATTGTTGCTATTCACATTGTTGATTTTATTGATGCCTATTATGCTTATCATGATGTTGTCAATCAGTGAAATGAAGTGGTCTTGGACTCAGGGGGAGCATTTGTGTATTTGTTTTTCTTCTTGTTCATGCTTGGAATATTTGCTAATTGTAATAATTTGTGTCTAAGAATATTGTGCATAGACTCAGGGGGAGTCTGTAGCAGCCCTTTGGTATTATTGTCAAAGGGGGAGAAGATTTACAAGAAAATTGCACATGTGTTGCCAACAATTCCAAAGGGGGAGATTGTTGAGCAAAGTGCAACAAAAAATATTGTCATTGTTGTCAACACGATCGATGACATTTATTAATGCAATGGACAAGAGTTTATTGAACAACAAGGTGCAGCCAAAGTACAATGGATAGGAGTTCAGTGTTGAGCAAGGTGTTGCAGGAGGATTGTCATTGTTGTCAATACAGTCAGTTAGATCTAATGATGCAATGGACAGGTAGTTCAGAAGTCACTCAGATGCAGAGGATAAAGTTCAAAAGTTTTGTCAACACAGTCAGACAGATTTATTAATGCAATGGACAAGAGTTTATTGAACAGCAAGGTGCAGCCAAAGTACAATGGATAGGAGTTCAGTGTTGAGCAAGGTGTTGCAGGAGGATTGTCATTGTTGTCAATACGGTCAGTTAGATCTAATGATGCAATGGACGGGTAGTTCAGAAGTCACTCAGATGCAGAGGATAAAGTTCAAAAGTTAGTCAGATCATGAGTCCTTAAATGATAGATGCACAGAAATAGAAAACATAATTCAGAATGAGAAGAAGAAGTCTTCGAACCTGAGATGTCAAGAAGCGAAAAGGTTTTTTGTGAAAACCAAGGCGAGTCAAAATAAAAAGTTTTATTTAAAATCATGGATAACAGATTTGAAATGGGTTTTTCTTAAAACCCAAGTTGGCTCTTCATTTCGTTGAAAAAGATGCCCGGTGATGAAGATATTTAATTTTAAATATTTAGTTTAAATTTTATTTTATTTAAAATTTAAATTAAAATATTAAATTAAATTAAAAGGGCCGACGTGTTACTATTTCGCTGCAATAAGCTACAGGAAGGTGACGAAGGTGGAGAAGAGTTTGAGGCCGACAAAGTTAAATGTGAGCCGACGGATTTTAGGGTTTGGCAGCCGACAATTTCTAGGGTTTTGCAGCCGACATTCTTAGGGTTACAGTCGATGGATTTTAGGGTTTGGCAGCTGACAAATTCTAGGGTTTCTCAGTCGACGTTCTTCTAGGGTTTGTTTCTAAAATTTCTTCTATAAAAGCAAGGGTTCTTCGAGTTTGAAAGATGGGGTGTTAAGATAAAGTGCAAATGCGAGCATAGTGTTTGTGAAAGTGAAGTTCGTGTTGAGCGAGAGAGCAAGTCGTTTCGATTCAGAATGAGAGCGAAGTGATAGTTCTTTGGAGTTGCAGTAAGGTGTGCGTTGCGATGAGATAATGTGCGAAGAGCGAGTAGAGTGACTTGTGCGAAGATAAGAGCGCGATGTGCAGAAGTTGTGTTCTAAGTCCGAAGTGACAGTGCGTAGTTTACAGAAGTGATTGATCATCTGAATGCAGCAGAGAGTGCAAAGAAGTACAGAGAAGAGGTGGAATAGTGCGACTCATTTTGTGCAGAAGCAACAGATTGCAGAAAAATAGCAGACCATGAAAATTGAGGTGAAAGTTTTATTTTGTAATTTTTATTATTGTCTTCCAAGTTTTTGCTTGGATTAAGGGGTTGGTGCCTCTTTCCGGTAGGTGCTGGTAAAATAGGAGTTGGTGCTCCATTCCGTTGAAGCAGATAAAGTTAAGGGGTTGGTGCTCCTTCCGGTTGGTGCTTTGGTAAAGGATTATGTAAAGTTGTAGCTTTGCATTGGCTGGATTTGGATGGTAGTCCAAGCAGTATTTTTGAGGAGTAGCCACATTGGTGAACCTCGTTAAAATGTTGTGTTATGTGTGATGCTTTCTTGATGCATTTAGTATCTCTTTTATCTGCTTTAAGCTGCTGCTGGTTTTATAAAATCATATGTTTTAGAAATTTTAAAGAACACACTGATTCACCCCCCCCTCTCAGTGTCATTGTTATTACAACAAATCTATGAGATGATTGAAAATATACTATAAATATAAATTATGGAGATGTTTACAAAAGTAGTTGTGGAGGAAATTAATACTCCTTGAATATAGCTTAGCTCAAGAATGGGTATTGAGCATATTAAACCCCATCACAATGCATCACACTGCTACATCTTGCCATTATGGTCTACACTACTTCTTATTACTCTATATTGCTCTATATCTATGTCCCTTTATATAGAAAATAGGTTCCTTGACCAACACTCTACCTAGATGTGCAAGGGACAACTTGCACATATACAACTTGCACTTTGACACTTGTGCATTTATTACATTGCATGAATTAACTAGATAACTTTCTCCTAAATTAATCTAATATCCTAATTATGTACCAAGAAAGGTATATTTACATAATCCAAATGATGTAATAGTATATTTCTAACACCCTCATCCTACACACTATCATCCCTATCTTTTCATTTTACTAATTTCTTGAAAATTTTGAACTATCTTCTTAATTTCTTTTGTTCATCCTGAAGTGTTACTACCATTTTATCCTTTTTCTCTAATCCCAATTTGCTTAAAAATGCAACTTCAAATTATTCCTATTTGTATGTAAGATTATGGGCATGATCAAAGTTCATATACCAAGAAAATGTTTCCCCTCACAAAAAATTATAAAGCTTACATTTCCATAATTATTCAAGAAAATTCAAAGACTTAAAAAATTTACAGCATTTCTTAGCATCACTATCATCTTTCTAGTGAATATTGGTAACTCCATGACCTCCAACCCCTAAAACAATTTCCAAAGTAGCTAGAATTTCATAAATTTGAATTTCTTAAAAAAACAATTTCTCATATTTTATCTATTCCTTTATATAAACAATTATATCTACATGTTTTCTTCAAACTAAAGTAAAATGCAACTATTTTTCTTGTCCCAACTAATAAATATCTTCAAATTTTGTTTAAAAAATGTCATTGTCCTTGTTCTATATGGTTGACTTAATAGGGCTATATCTCGCTCAATATTGCTTAGATTCCTTCATATGACCACTCATTTTAAAGATCCTAAAAGTATAAAAAAAATAGCATAATAATCATTTGAATCAAAAACATTTCACAAATATATGGCTTTTAGAAGATGAGAAATTTTTTAAAAAAAATTATTCTAATTCTGCAATCCACAAAAAACAGAATCCCCATCTTGCTAGAATTGCCACTCTGATACCACTTGCTACAAACCTTTTATTCTCATTAAAAAAAACCATTCACCATATACTAAAATAAATAAATAAAATCCATCCATAAATAAAATTCACAATAAAAATCCATACAATGATTTACGAATAAATATAATACCCTTTACGTAGAGCAACACCAAAAATACTTCTTAAGAAAAGAATAACTCCATATCTGCTCCACCAACAAATAGTATTACAAGATAATACTTAATATGAATTACTTGATTACAATGACCATATCCCTTCTTTATATACCCACTTTCTTAAACCCTTATCCCACTCAATATTATAATATAATCAACCTTGGGTTATATGTGGCCCATGCCAACTATCCATAATACCCATACAATATAATATTATATTCCCATATTCCTCTCTCTAGGTATCTAACAAATATTATTTTCATTAACAAAAAGTATTCATCATTATGAATAAACATCAAGTTATTCATCTATAAATTATGTCCGTAGTAACAACCCTCACAATGAGATAGACATAGATAATACACTTAGCGTAGGGCAACATAAATAATACTCCTTAATGAAGAAATAACTTCATAATATCTCCCAAGATGAGAGTAGCACTTGGAGAGGTCAAGTTCTCATAAGCCACTTCATCGGAAAATTTGATTACAAGTAACACTCCATATGAATAATCTCTATAATAACTATAATGACAATATCCCTTCTTTATATACCCATGTTTTAATTCTACTTTAGGACCAACTAGTAAACCCCCATCCCACTCATTATTATAATATAATAATATAATATAATGAACCTTGGGTTATGTATGGCCCGTTTCAACTATCCATAATTCCCTTATACAATATAATATCATATACCTATTCCTAGGTACCATAGCAAGATCTTATCAAATTATTGAACCCAGTAACCATATAATCACATAGTCAACAACAGACTTGGCAAAGCATAAAATTTATATTTAACAAAATACAATAAGTACCATAGCATGATTTATATATTTTAGAGTAAATTAGAGCACAATTGGGTGTAGGTGTAAATTTTTCCTTGCCACACCCACATGCCTTTTGTAAGATGATGACTCTCTGAAAAGGAGTTCACCAAATTTTGAAGATATTGATGGATGAGTAGAAGATATCAAATGGTGGTAAAAATAGTAATGGGTGGATGAAAGCAGAGGGCGGATGATGGATGGAACCAGGGTATGTGATAGATCAGGTGGATGATCCACCCTTGGCCTTGGGTGGAACTTTCCAAAAAAATTTGCCCACTCCTTGGGTGGGCCTTTCAAGCAGCTACCAAGGGCAAAACATTTAGGAAACCCTGCCCTTGGGGAAGGTATAAACTCCCACCCATATCGGGTGGAGGTTGCAAAATGCAAGTTGGTCAAAAATCTAGATAAATATTTACCCTATTTCCTCATGTCCCTGTGGGTGGAGAAAAGTACAAAGGAAGTGTCTGCCCAGTACACAAATCTCCTGTCATCACCAGAATTTTGAGTAAAAGACGTACCCATTGTTGTAGTCATCTAGTACTAGGTGCTTGTACATAGAAGTGATATATTCAAAGTGTGGTTCTCCCAAGGTGATTAATGCTTATCACTTACTGCCTAACCAGAGGATCGTCAGTCAAGGAAGAGGATGAGGTAGTTGAGAATTGATGAACTGGGAAAAAATGTTAGAGGATCCATAGACCTAGATCAAACCAAACACATCTACCTCATTCTATAATATTGAAGTTATCTCGAGGAGCAGTGTACCAGTGTGGTGCCTTTCAACTTCAATATTTGTCTTCCCACCTACCGCCATTAATGTCTAATTTTGAAATTAATGTAAATATACCTATAAATAGTAGAATGTTGGTCATTCCTAAGGGTGGCTCTTTAGCCATTACAATTTGTATGTAAGGTTTTACCACCGTGTAAATATAGATTCAAAACTATTTAGTCTCTGATTTTACCTTAGTGTTCTTTACTGAATGCATGAATGGTCATTTTTATTTGGTTGTTTAAGTTATCTTATGATATTCTGCAATCTAGATTTTGTGGGATCTACATAGTGAATCAAGGATGCGTATTCATAAATATGGGTTGGGAGGTTTACTTTTGTTAAATATAAGTAGGATAGGAGTTCTCTAATTCTGCATTTTGGATTTCATGCACCTATCCACTGGTTCTATATTTTTCCCTTCGTCCACTGCTATGGGGGCTTGGACAAAGGTATTGTCAATTGATCTGTTAGGTGTGGAATCTATTTTTTTGCCCATGGTGCACCACCTGCATAGGTCTTTATCTAGCTATACCCATCCTTGTGAGTTTTGGATGCAACTATTTTTCCTATTTATTTCCCTCCTTTTTCCTTTTCTCTTTTCAAACCCTACGATGTAGATAGTTGGAACCACCCTCTAGGAACTGACCTCATCCAAATATCGATCATCCCATCCTATCCCAATGTAGTATTTATTCTATGTTGGTATTGGTCCACTCCCTACCCTACATGCAGTGCTGGATTATTGACCAATAGCTTTTGGTGACTGTGCTGGGGAACTCACTGAGTTTTCATGTTTCAAGAAATTAGAGTTTGGTGTCTCTCTGATTTGCCCATATTTTCTCAAAAGTCACCTGGTGACTCTGATTGTGTGGCATATCCAGATCATGAGATCAGTCGCCTATTCGTGTTGAATATTCAAACATACCAAAGACCTCAAGGTACGATGAACAACATTGACCTCATTGGCAAAGATAGTATGTTCATCTGGAGACTCTGATTCCAACTGTAACAAATGAACTGAGACCTTTGAAGAGTAGTGCCATGATGGCTCAACCATGTTTTCCCCATTGGAATGACCCTGGTCCACTGAACCTCCAATACTAGTATGATATTCCCAAGGGTGCCTTGAAATCACTGTCCAAGTATAATGGCACCTTGAAAATTGCTCGAGAGCATCTGGAGTATGTTTTTGCACTAGCACCCCTCCATGGTATTACCCATGAAGATATCATGATCAAGCTTCTAATCTTGTCACTAGAAGGAAGGGCACTATTGTGGTACCAAACCCTTGGATGAAAATCCATTTTCTCATGGGTGAATTTGGTGGGAGATCTGATCAATACATTTTATGGTTCCATCGATCCCTTCCAACTCTTGATGCACCTCTCATTCATCAAGAGGGCATCTTTTGAATCCCTCATCGACTTCAACATCCAATTCGAAAGAAGCTGGAAAATGATCCCCCTTTAGTACCATCCATCACTTGCCCAAGATCACCTATACTATATTTGAACCCTTAGCTTGAATATAGATCTCCTACTTCTACAATCTAGGAAAAGGATATTCCCTCAAGTTTTTTAGGAGGTTGTATAGGTAGAGCAACTCCTGCTTCAGGTATGAAATACATCTTTAGATGAATCCGTCCTCTCATCTCCTTTTTCAACCATTGCTATTCCCCTTCCAACTACACAGTACCCACCATGGATACCATCTTAATCTATGCAAGAGTTAGAGCTACAATATGGTGGAAAAAAAGGGGCAGATTGCATCTCAAGCTCATGCAGGAGAAATGCAAGCACTAGCCTAGAAAATGTCAACTGCAATGCTTGCACCTTCTCCAAAAATATGGGGGATTTGGACCAGGGTAGAAATACCACCTATAAAGAGGGGGTATTTTTGCACCCTTTTTGTATCCAGGGACATGATGAGCAATAGCCAAGTTGTCTCCATGATGGCTTAGGTGATCAGCACCCAGTTCCCAAGGAGTTCCTGTCAATCATAGGCTCAATCAACAAAGTCTATAGGAAGAAGTATGCAAGGACATCGAAAGCATGTGAATCCAAGATTCTACAATAGGTGGATCCCCAAGTTTGGCAACATTGAAGCTTATTTCTAGATGAACCAATACAAAAGGAAGGCCCCCACATGGTAAAATTAATTACCACCCTGATCATTGATTGCATAGGTACTGGTATGAATGATGATCTGCCAAGCTATGAATACTTCATGGCTTGGATAGGATGGCAGTGTCAACCAAACTATAGAAGACACCTCAAGTACAATGCAATATGGTTTTATCACTACAAATTCACTGGATGAGCTTTGGAGAGAATCAATGGTTGTGGGGTGCCACTCACACCGCAATTTTGCATACATAAGCTGATTGGTAAATAAATGTGCTTAAGGCACTTGGTAGGGTAGCATCATCTTATCCTTGGTGATCAAGAGAGGATAATAAGAATACTTTATTTTGAAATTCACTCATGTTTCTCTTGATTATTGTTGTGACCCCGTACCCAATGGATATAAGGCTCAAGATTCAGGCATCCCTACATGCAATCTCATAAAAGATATTAACTAATTTTTTTTAAAGCAGTGCCCACTCCTCGTATAATGGAAAAATGGACTATATAAGGTCCCTAAAGGGTAGATGCAACATAATTTAAGAAATGCAAAACTAAAAATGGTACTGTGAACGAAGATTCCCTAGAAGAGTAGAGATCAGCAAACAATATTCTTGTGATATTGTGTCAAAAAGAGATGTTCCACTAGAACTAGAAAATGCCCTTGGCATTTTGTCTATTCTTGAATCTGTCGTGATCCTTGATGTGGTATGTTAATGGGAATACAGTCTACGGGGGTGTCCCATGGATTGCCTTCCCTTTTTTTTCTCTTTTTCTATGCATCCTTTACTTCCTTCTCTTTCCTTAATCCTTTATTGCTGCCGAACAACGAGGTTAGTAATAGTTGTTCTCTTGCTTTTGTTGCTTCTTGTGTTTCCCTCCCTCCCCTCTTCCCCTCTTGTTCTCTTTTCCTAGTTTTGTTTGTTATTTTTGCGTACTACCTCCATTATTTTCTTCTCTTTCACCCTCTTCCCCCTCATTTTCTATTCACCTTTGGTTTTCTTCCTCCATTATCTTGTGGTCTTCCTTGGATGATTTTCTTTGTGCCCTCACTATCCCCTTTCCTCATTTTTATTTTGTGTGTTTCAATACGTAGCATTCTGGTTCCTCCTTTCCTGCAAGATAAAAGTCCCTATAAGTCACCAATATTGTGGGTATAAATTTTACCTTATCATACCCACATGCCTTTTGTAGTATGATGGCTCTCTGAAAAGGAGTTCGCCAAATTTTGAAGATATTTATGGATGGACGAAAGATATCAAATGGTGGTAGTAGCAGTAATGGGTAAATTAAAGTAGCGGGTGGATGATGGATGGAAACAGGGCAGGTGATAGAGCGGTTGGATGATCCACCCTTGGCCTTGAATGAAAATTTAGAAAAAATCTCACCCACTCCTTGGGCGAGCCTTTCAAGTAGCTACCAAAGAAAAAAAGCTAGAAAACCTTGCCCTTGGGTAAGGTATAAGATCCCACCCATATTGTGCAAAAGTTGCAAAGTGCAAGTTGGGTGGAACTCCGAAAAAATGTCTGCCCTCTTCTCTCATGTCCTTGTAGATAGAGAAAAGTACAAAGGAAGTGCCCGCCCAGCACACAAAGCTCCTGTCATCACCCAAATTTCAATCAAAATATGTACCCACTACCATAGCCATCTAGTACAAGGTGTTCATACATAGAAGTGACAGATTCAAGGCACAGTGCTCTCAAGGTGATTAATACCTATCACTCCCTACCTAACCAGAGGATCGTCAATCGAGGAAGAGGATGAGGTAGCTAAGAATTGATGAACTAGGCAAAAATATTAGAGGATACAAAGGCCCACATTGAACCAAATGTATCTACCTCATTCTAGAAGATTGATGTTATCCTTAGGAGTAATGTACTAGTGCAGTACCTATCAGCTACAATATTTGTCTTCCTACCTACCGTCATTAATGTCTAATTTTGAAATCAATGTACATATACCTATAAATAGTCGAATATTGATCATTCCTAAGGGTGGATATTTAGCCATTATGATTTGTATATAAGGTTTCACTACTGTGTAAATATAGATTCAACTCTATTTGATCTCTGATTTTTCCTTAGTGTTATTTACTAAATGCATGAATTCTCATTTATATTTGGTCATTTAAGTTATCTCACGATATTCTACAATCTAAATTTCATGGGATCTACTAAGTGACTTAGGGGTGCGCATTAATAAATATAGGTTGGGGGGTTTATTTTTGTTAAAGCTAAGTAGGATATGAGTGCTCTAATTCTACATTATGAATTCCATGCACCTATTTGTTGGTTCTGGAATTCACCCTCCACCCATCGCTATGAGGGGCTTGAACAAAGGTATTATTGGTTGATTTTTTAGGTGTGGATTCTATGTTTCCACCTATGGTGTACCACCTACATAGGTCTCGATGTGGTTATACCCATCCTTGTGAATTCTAGCTACAACCATTTTCCATTTCTTTCCCTCCTTTTCCCTTTTTCCCTTTTCAAACCCTATAAAGTAGATAGCTAGAACCACCCCCAAGGAACCGGCCTCCTTCAAAGATCGACCACCCTATCCCGTCCCGATACGACAGTCATTCTATGCTAGCATTAGTCCACCCCTTGCCTTATGTGCAATGTCAGATTACCGACCAATAGTTGGGTAGTCTAATTTATTAGTACACTGCCTAATAGCATACACTATCATCACCTAGTTGGAACCCCCTCAACTACTCATATAGAAATATGTCATAGCCTACCATTCACTATAGGTACAAAAAAAATATTTTTTCAAAGTTTTTAGAGGTATTTTTGTGAGTTTTAGGCCAAAATTTTGGGGCCATGAATTTTCCATACAAAATAAATTTAAGCCATTTTTTCAAATCACATGGTTCTTGATATCTCTATATTGGTAGTGTTTTTTCTTGTCATTATTACATGTAAGATTTTGTATTTTTATAAGAAATTTATGGATTACACATGCCCTTGCTAAATTTTCTAAATTATATCAATTGGAAAATAAAGATTGAAGTTTTGCTTTAGAGCAAGGGGTTGCTCAAATATGTGAATAAGAAATATTGGGATACTAATTCTAAATAGAGGAAGCAATTATACAAGGATAAGAAGGATGAGGCTCTTGGTGTGATAAATATTTATGTTTACAAGAAATATTACACTTATGTTAGAAGCCCCATATATCCTAATGAGATGCTTAGAAAATTTTATGGATTTTATGATCGTATTGATTCTACACAGATCAGTAGGTTAGAGTTAGAGTTTTCTATTTTTACTATAGACTCTTTTGATACTTGTTGAGTGGTGTTTTCACCCAATTGTGAAAGCACACTCTCCGATAGGATCTGAGTCCTAAAATCCTCTGCTTGCAAAGAAGGTAACTTCTCCAAGGTTCCTGTTATGCCGATTCTTTGTCTACCAATGATGTTATTCAAGTGAAATGCTAGGAATACCTTAGGGTTTGCAAGTGGATGTTAACAAGGGGCACTGGGGTTTATATAATTTGAATTTACAGTGGACTCAAAGTGAATAATTGTACTTTAATCTTGGATTTTGATGGATTTTCAGTTATTTATTTGGATACAGTAATTAAACTGCAGAAAATAAAGCAAGGGTTTGAACAATAAAGAAAAGTAAATGAAAGAGAAACTAAACTACAGTCAGAATGCTGCCATCAATTCGATGAAACCGAAGATAATGAGGTTTTCTGCATGCAACCTAACCTAATGAACCTGCAAACTCGCACAATCCAAATAAGCTAGGTGCGGGCTTCTAAGGTTTCTACTGTAATTCCAGATTCAGGCATTCGCATGAAGCAACCAAGAGCACTTGCATTAAACTTCACCTAAAAGCCTTATAAATCTGAAATGAATGATATAACATTAAATCATGCATACAAAAAATGACTCCTTCTTTCTCATCAATTAGATGCCAACTCTCTGTATTTTGTATTAAATGATATGTCAATTACATTCAAAGAATGTTCCAGGCATAAATATTCCAGAACAAAAGAAGGAAATTGCCCAAGTGCAGGCCCGTAATAGCATGAAGCTCTTGTCTCGCAACTCGCAATCGGCAATTTCCAACCCCTCCTTCAATCTCGCGCTTCTGGATTTATCCTGTCTAGCGTGGCTCTTCGATTCTCCCCGGTCGCTTCGCTTCACCTTCCCGCATGTGACCTTTCGAATTCCCACCTTTTCCTTGTCTTTATTCCATGTTTAACGCCGAAACGCCTGAAATCCTTCGTTGCATGTAACGCTTCTGCAACTCTGACACCTACATGCCACGTGCCACACGTTCTCTCGCGCCTTCCGTAACGCCACTCTACGCAAATCCCGACAAAAACTGCATGCCGCCTCGTTCACCTTCTTGGCCGCGAAACACGTCGACGCAAGACGAGACATGTCGCGATATCGCTACACTCTTCCCGGCCGTACGTCCTCGGCAGCATCTTGTCGCGATATCGCGACCATTTTTGCTTTTGAGCCTTCCTTCCAAAACTGTAGTGAAATCGCTACCATTTCTCCTTCAGACCTCCTTTCATTTTCTAGCGAAATCGCTACCATTTTCTTTCAGACCTCTTTGCAACTTTACGTCGCGAAATCGCTGTACCATTATCACTCTCTTGCCTTCTTTCAACAAACCGTCATGATATCGCTACCTTTTGCCCCAACCTCCAACAATCGCGATATCGCTACCGCTTTCTCTTTCTACGCCTCCCCAAACACGTCGCGAAATCCTGACCATTTTTCTTTCCTACGCCTTGGCAAAACTCGTCGCGATTTCGCTACCGCTTTCACTCGCATGTCTTCATTTCTCTGATATCCGACATCTCCCTTTGCCTACATTTCAAACACTAATCCCTTCTCCTTCCTTTCTCCATCCTCCTTCTCCTAAATCGTCACGAAATCGCGACTCTTTCCTTCATCCTTTCTTTTTCACGTCGCGAAATCGCGACCATTTTCTCTCCTTCGTACACTTTGCCAAAACACGTCGCGAAATCGTGACACTTTTCATCATCCGTACGCTTCGGCAAAACACGTCACGAAATCGCGACCATTTTCATTCTTTTCCAACGGCATGTCGCGATTTCGCGACACCATTTCTTTTCTTCTCAACGACATGTCGCGATTTCGTGACAACTTTCAATTTTTCTTTTCTCTCCTCTTCGGCAGCGATGGAGCTACATGTCGCGATTTCGCGACAACTTTCCTATTTTCGACAGCGATGGCGTGACAAGTCGCGATTTCGCGACATGTCGCGATTTCGCGACACTTTCAACACTTAGGCATTTTTTCTCTTTTCTTCAATTTTAGCATCTGGGTCACCGAGATTCTTCCTTGTAAGCCTGCAAAAAGGTGGGTCCCCAATTTTGGGGTGTGTTGTGGATCAACCACAACAAATGGCGACTTCGCTGTCAAATGCTCTTGAGCATTTTAGTAAGAACCCAACCTCGAAACATATCACAAACTCGCAAACATATGTTAGCACATAAGCAAAATAACAAATGCCCAAAGATCAAGTACATGAATCATAGAATCATCAAGTATTAGCTCAGTGTGTGCAATGTGTTTTCATTCCCTATCGTTTGAAATTGATCAACATTCCATTATCAGTTTTGCATGAATGCATATGTGGGATGGTGAATGATTTGTGTACCCTAATGAATGTGCAAGGAGATTTTGCTTTCATAAAAGGCATGGTCCTTCTTCTATTATTATGTACAAGCATTCAAGATTGCCAAACCCTCTTAGGATCCACTAATTCATTACCTTATTGTATCCCAAAGTTGGTTATGAGTCCCTACCATCTAGAACCCATGTGCAAGTGAATGTGAAATCAGAACTTTGGGGAATCAGACTCCCAACCAACCGAGATGAGAGTTTAACCCTATCCTTACTATTCTGATTTAGAGTTCATTACCTCACTTTAAGCAAAATAATTAAACCAATTATGGAAGAAATGGTCATGCTAGTCTAACCCTCTAGACAATCAGTGGTCTTGTTTTTTAGGCAAGACATGATGCCATGCATGGGCATATCTAACCCCACAATCCAAAACTTATCTCCATTTCTTTGGACCTTGGGGATGACTACCCATCCCTTGCAGAGGACAAGTAGTACGATCCTTACAATCCAATATAAAGATGAGATGGGAAAAATTTATTTATTTTTTTACTTCTTGGACCTTAGGGATGACTACCCATCCTGGTTAGGGACATGTAGTACGATCCTTACAATCCAAACTTTAGATGATGGAAAATATTAATTTTGTTGCTTAGACCTTGGGGATGACTACCCATCCTTTGCAGAGGACAAATAGTACGATCCTTACAATCCAAGATTTATTATGAAATGAGACATAAGAGCTTTGGGGAATCAGATTCTCAACCTAACCGAGATGAGAATTTATGCCCTATCCTTACTACTCCATGTGGGTCAAATCAAAGCTTTGGGGAATTGGATCCTCAACCTAAGTTCGATGAGGATTTAACCCTATCCTTACTACTCGATTTTAGGCTTTAAGCTCTATGGAAGTGGTCAAAACCACTCGTTTTAAGGATCATGTTGCATAATAGGATAGACATGAATAACTTCTTTCGCCCAACCTTTCCTTCCAAGTTAGGTTTTGATCATTTTGCTCAAGATCCTTTTTAATGTATGAGACGTGCTTGGTTCTAGATATCTCAAGACTCAGCTTCCAACCTTAGGATTTACTTACATATATGTTATAACACAACCCTAAGAGGATTTGACATACTTTAATGGCTTGTACCTAAGATGCATATGTAACTAAGATGAGATGTATGTAAGGTGAGATGGAACATGAATGCATTATTTCTTGAATTACAAATGGAATGAATTGTCATGCAAAACTTATTCTTTCATGCATCACAAAATCAAACAATATAACTTAAAATGTTTTATGTTACTTGTGGAGCTTTTACAAGATAATTCCAATATTTCATATTCTCCTAACCTTAAGCATAAGTTGACATCTCAATTTTTTATTCTTTATTTATTTTTTATTTTATTATTTTTTATTTTTTTATTATTTTTTTATCAAAATTAACACACATGTCAATTGAAATCAAATCCATAACCAAAATCCTAGCTAGACTAACAATCCTAAACAATAAAAACAAAATCTGAAAATCCCCCACCAAAACCAAAAGAATAATATCAAAGTCTCACAACCTAAGGGCTAAAATAATGCTTTAAAATCTGCCCATTAACCGGTAGCATGAAATCTTCCCCTTCTAATGTTTTTAGCCTCGAAGGTATTCTTCCCAAGAATCTCTTAAATCTGATATGGGCCCAACCAAAGACAATCAAACTTTTGGTGATTCCCTTTTTCCTCATGTCTTTTGTCCCATAGTAATACCAAATCTGAAATTCTGAATGATTTAACTTTGGCCCTTCTGTCAAACCATCTCTTGATAACTTCCTGGTGTTTATTCATGTGATTCATGGCCTCTTCTCTCTTTTCATCAAGGTGCAACAACTGGCTCAACCTGGCTTCAACTTGATCATCTCTCCCCAAGTACTCTTGTATGAAATGTAAGGTCTCGCAACTTCAAATTTGCTGGAAATATCGGGTCTTGCCCATAGACCAAATGATAGGGAGTATTCCCTATGGACTCTTTCACTGGTCCTATCTCGCCCAAAGTGCAAACTTTAGTTGGCTATGCCAGTCCCGAGGGTTCTTTTCCAAAAACTTCTTAATAGTATTCAACAAATTCTTATTTGAAGACTCGGCCAACCCATTTCCTTGAGGATAGTAATTGGATGCAAACTTTAAGCTCACTTTGTTATCATATGCCCAATCCGCAAATTGTGTAGAAATAAAATCTTTACCGTTGTCACTGACAATAGAATCGGGCATTCCATATCTTGTTATAATTTGATCCTCAAGAAATTTAATCACAACATCCGTGGTGGCATGTTTAGTAGGAATCGCTTCGTCCACCTTGTACAATAGTCCCGTAGTCGTCAAAATGAATTTATGAGAATCAGAAGAATTTGGGTTAATAACCCCGATGAAATCTAGTCCCCACTGTGCAAATGGTCTCATTTCAACTACAGGTTGCAACGGCATGGCTGCATTTCTCTCTCTATTTGCAGCCACTTGACAGATATGACAAGATCGTACATGGGTATGCGCATCCTTGAAAATATGTGGCCAGTAGTATCCTGCTCTCAGGATTTGATGTGTTGTAGCATTGGCTACACCATGACTAGTTCCATGTTTCCCATGAAATTCCTGCAACACCCCGGCAGCTTCTTCTTTGTTCAAGAACCTCAAGTAGATACCTTCATGATTCTTCCTGTAAAGCACACCAGATTTTATCAGATAATTGACAGATTTAAGCCTTAAGGCTCTTCTCTCGTGTTGAATTCAGATTAGAAGGACACTTACCGGTCAATAAAAATTGCACAATATCAACATACCAGTCATCCTTAGCCATGTATTCTGTATTTGAGCATTGACCTGTTATTTGCGGATTATTTTCTGCGATCGCCTTCGCCAGTCCCTGTCCTCGAACTAGTTTCATTGGTTGGATTTCGAGATCAAATTCTTGGATGGTTGAAATCCATTTTCCTCTCTTCTCACCTAGTTCATTCTGTAAAAACATGGTCTTGACAGCAGAATCGGGCACGATGGCGATAATTCTGCTGTGCACGATGTAGTGCCTAAATTTTTTCACAGTTTTAAAAAGTGCGTACATTTGCTTATCAAGGATTGAATACCTTAATTGAGCGTCTTTCAGGGGGGCACTTAAAAATGCAATGGGTTTTTCGGCACTATCCTCACCTTTTTGGGTTAAGACACTCGCAAAGGAGTGTTCTGATGCAAAAGCATAAATATAAAAAGGCTTGGAGTAGTCTGGGCTTATAAGGACAGGGGCTCTGGAAATGGCATCTTTGATATTCTGGAAAGCCACTCTACTTTCCTCGTTCCATTTTACATCCACATCTTTCTTGAGCATCCGGTTCAGAGGTTTGGCTATCTCAAGAAAGCTAGAGATAAACTTCCTCACAAAATTGACTCGCCCAAAGAAAGATCTCAGCTTCTTTTTACCGCTCGGGAGAGGTAGGTTTTGGATAGCTTGTATCCTTTCCGGGTCGATGGATATGCCCTCTTTTGAAATGATGTGACCCAACAATTTCCCTTCCGTCACTCCGAAAATGCACTTTTTGGGATTTAAGGAAATTCCATGTTCTCTTGCATCTTTGAAGCACTTTCTTCAAATCTTTAACATGATCCTCTCTCTTCTTCGAGAAAACTGGGATATCATCCACATACACGATGATGCATTTGCCTATTAGCCCTTTGAATGCGTAATCCATGGCGCGTTGAAAAGTTGCACCAACATTTAACAAATCCGAACGACATTCTCTTATATGCAAATGTCCCCCACTTGGTAGTGAAGGCTGTTTTCATCCCGTCATCCTGGATGTATAAGAATTTGGTTGTACCCCGAATATCCATCGAGAAAGGACATCATTTCAGATCCATTTACCATTTGCAGAATTTCATCGATTGATGGTAATGGATAATTATCTTTTTGAGAGGCTTTATTAAGATTTCGAAAATCTATGCACAACCTAATCTCTCCACTCTTTTTTCTTATTGGAACGAGGTTGGCCACCCAGGTTGAGTGCCTAACAGGAAAAATGATTTTCGCTTCCAATAATATTTTAACCTCCTTTTCGATCAAAGGCTCCAATAGCGGGTTAACAACTCGTTGTCTTTGCCTAAAAGGCTTGGAGTCTGGCTTCAAAGGGATGGTATGTGTGATAATGTTCTGGTTGTAAGTCTTCAACTCATTGTAGTTCCAAGCAATACAATCTATGTAATGCTTCAATGCCTGTATTATATTGCTCCTTTCTTCCTCTATACATGCCTTTGCTATGTACACCTCCTTTGGATTGTCTCCACTCCCTAGATTAATTGAATCGCATGCATCTTTGGGGAGTGGGACTCTTTTTCTTTTCTTGTTCTTGCATTCCATGTCGAACATCTTTTCTAATGAAACCACGTCTTTAGGAATTTTGTTGGATTGATACGCAGCTTCACTTTCTTCTCGTTTCATCCTCGCCACCTTTGTTCCTCATCAATCACCCGATTTTCAAAAATACCCGAGTTTGTGACAAACTTGAAGATGTGCCTCGTCACTTTCAAAAACCTGGAAATTCTTTACATTATCAGGTATTGATGGACAAGGAACCAGCTCAATGGAAAACTTTTTACATCTTTTTATATCCACCGGGTTTAACATGCCCGCGGCGACCGCAAGAGAGTCTGCTATTCGATTTCCTCTCCTAGAAATAAGGGCTATGTTGAATGCATCAAACTCCTCCATGAGGTCCATAACCCTAGTTCTATAAAGGCTCAGCCTTTTGTCGTGGCATGTATACCGTCCTTTGATTTGCTTGACAACCAACTCGAAATCTCCCAAAACCTTCAAGCATTTAACATGTTTGCTCAATGCTAGACGTAAACCATAGATCAATGCTTCGTATTCTCGCCACATTGTTTGTGCAAGGAAATTGCAGTCCGTAGGCAGCCAATAATGGTTTACCTCCCCGGACCAGCTGAGCTCGACTCCAGCCTCCTGCTCCCTGTCTAGACTTTGATCCATCAAACTTGAGCAACCACGTGTAATCCTTTTCCTCAGAAGAACCACCATGACACACTTCTTCTTTAAGCTCGTCAGCAGCTTTCTCAACATCAAGTGCATAGACCCCTAGGTCTGGCTCAGAAAACTGAACCTCATTCGGCTTGTTGAAATCCGTTATAATCTCCTTAAGCCTCGGTTCGTTTTCCACTCTGATTTGGTTTGCAATGCCCTTCCATGGCAGCCACATATGTGAGCATACTGTTGAAAAATAACCATTCAAAGTTTTCATCCAATCCCTCGCAAGTAACATTCCATACCTACTTGGGATGTTAACCACCAAAATGTCTACAACCTGCTGGACCCTGGGTTCAGAATTTAATTGAATCTTGACATCATATAAGGTCCCTACTACATTTACCTCTGAACGGTCCAATTGCAAGACCGTGCATTTGGATGAAACCGGTTGTAGACCCAACATTTGACATATCTCCGTAGGCATGAGGTTGCTCGTGGCTCCTGTGTCCACCAAACAGTTATGCAAGTTCTTACCCGCAATTCTCGGAGTCAATAAGAATGGCGGGACATCCCTTCTCTCCTTTCGCAAAATCAGATGGGATTCAACTCTTTTTTCCTTCCACATCGGATCAGGTGAGTTCAAAGCTCTTATCAACGCCTCCTTTTGACCAGGCAATTTAGCTGCGTCCAGGAATGAAAGGCTAGATTTGGACTTCTTCATATCCTCCACTACGTCATAATTTGGTTTTTCGAATTTGACTGTCTTCTGGACGTCATTAGACATTTCTCTTCTGAGTGGAGGGGGAGGGTTGTTACTTGCCTTTGTATCTGGGGGAAGAATAGAACTGTTTGGAGGTGTTGATGAGGTTTTAGGGGCTTTAGATTTACTCCTCAAATGGTACCCATGAGTCCCCTTTCTGAAATCTCGAAAAGCTTGCACCTCCTGTTCCAAAATTTCGTCTTCTTCCTCCTCGCTCTCACCCTCTTGGTGATATACTGTTTCCATCACCATAATATTTTCATCTTGATGATACGATGGATCCTCATTTGATACCAATTCCAAATCATCAACTTGTGCTTGAAGACAATGAGTGTATCTAGCAATCTCAAGACAATTCCTCTCATTGTGTTCTTTTGTGTTATGTAACCTGCACCCCCTTTCCCATGCCAAATCTGAAAGATTCAAAAGAGAATTGGATTGGCTAGGGCCTCGTAGAAGCATCTAATTGATTAGCAATGGGAGCAGGAACTCCCCCATTGTTTGGCTTGGTGTTCCAAAGTGCCTCCCTCTATTGTTAAAATTCTGATTTGGGTGAGGGGCATGGGACTCATACTTCTGCTGTTGAACCCTGTCATTGCTTAGTTTATGCACTAGTTTCTTGAGCTCTTCGACTTTCGAAAAAACATCCTTCGGTGGAACCACATTGTTGTTAACCCCCATTGGATTTGCATAATTGATGGGGTCTTGATTCCACATTTGGGTCGGGTTCTGAGGAATTGGATTCCCGTATGGGTTGACACTTTGAATCGGGATCGGATTCGGAAAAGGAACTATGGCTTGAGGATTGACTTGACTAGTTTCCTGCGTAGTTGATTGACTGTTCTGCAAAAATGCAGGAACAGGTGGAATGGCTGTGATTGGTTGGATTGGAATGGGTGCATATGCGGGTGCTGGTGGATACGGCTACTGATATGGGAAGGCATTCATACTTGGCATTTGTGGTGCCATGAGTTGATTTTCCTGGGGAGCTTGACCATATGGAGCACACTGTCCCATCATAGGCATCTGGGTAAACCCGTAGCCTTGCGGTGTCAATTGCTGCTCAATAGTCATGGCTTCATTATAGGCCAAAGCCAGCGTGGTGACCTGAGGATTGCGCCTTGCAAACATAGCTGTCATGGGGTCCAATGCCCCAAAATATATCTGCAAAGCCACTGTGGGATCGATGGCAAAATGTCTAATTGCTCTATTATAGTTCTTTTGGAATCTCTGATTAAACATTCGGATTGGTTCCCCTTGGCCCCGTTTGCATGTAATAAACTGATTGTAAATAGTTGCGGGATCTAAGGGTGATCTAAATTGATTGACAAAGGCATTTTCCATTTGTGTCCAAGAGGTGATTGAACCAGTTGGCAAGCATATATACCATTCATATGCTATTGGATCCAAGCTCATGGGGAAAAGTCTGCAGGCTACATCTTCATGCTGAACTTGCAACCTAATTAAAACATCCCTATAGGCTTGGATATGTTCTTCTCGTTGTTCTTAGGCCATCTGGCTTGTATTTAGGCAGAAATATTTCAATGTTCTTGGGGATTTCATGGATATCCCCAACAATATTCAAAGGAGTATTGTTAGCTCCATACCAAGGAGTTGCTGGAGCTTGAGCCATTTGACTCAGAATTGATGTAGACAGACCTACAATAGCAGTGAGAAATATTACTAACTATAGGCACACTAGGGGCAACGGATATTACCGACGTAGGTCCACTCGACGTTCCCGGAGAAAATAGGTCTTTTGCGATTGGTGTGCTTACGACTTGCTTGGCTTTACCCTTGGGAGTACCAGTAAGGTCGTGAAAAATGGTTTCTCTGATTGTTTGAGACCTGGTCGCAATACGGCGTGGTGGGTCCAACCTGCCTGAGGAAACCCTCGACTATTTCGAAGAAAACCTGCAACAAAAACAAAAATAGTGTTGCAGTTTAGCCGTAAATGATTTCAAAATTAAATCAAAAACAAAATATTCAGATATGAAAATCAAAATCAAATAAACCAGTTCGGCCCTCCTTCTAGCGCCAATCTGTTGAGTGGTGTTTTCACCCAATTGTGAAAGCACACTCTCCGGTAGGATCTGAGTCCTAAAATCCTCTGCTTGCAAAGAAGGTAACTTCTCCAAGGTTCCTGTTATGCTGATTCTTTGTCTACCAATGATGTTATTCAAGTGAAATGCTAGGAATACCTTAGGGTTTGCAAGTGGATGTTAACAAGGGGCACTCGGGGTTTATATAATTTGAATTTAAAGTGGACTCAAAGTGAATAATTGTACTTTAATCTTGGATTTTGATGGATTTTCAGTTATTTATTTGGATACAGTAATTAAACCGCAGAAAATAAAGCAAGGGTTTGAACAATAAAGAAAAGTAAATGAAAGAGAAACTAAACTACAGTCATAATGCTGCCATCAATTCGATGAAACCGAAGATAATGAGGTTTTCTCGCATGCAACCTAACCTAATGAACCTGCAAACTCGCACAATCCAAATAAGCTAGGTGCGGGCTTCTAAGGTTTCTACTGTAATTCCAGATTCAGGCATTCGCATGAAGCAACCAAGAGCACTTGCATTAAACTTCACCTAAAAGCCTTATAAATCTGAAATGAATGATATAACATTAAATCATGCATACAAAAAATGACTCCTTCTTTCTCATCAATTAGATGCCAACTCTCTGTATTTTGTATTAAATGATATGTCAATTACATTCAAAGAATGTTCCAGGCATAAATATTCCATAACAAAAGAAGGAAATTGCCCAAGTGCAGGCCCAGAATAGCATGAAGCTCTTGTCTCTGCAACTCTGCAATCGGCAATTTCCAACCCCTCCTTCAATCTACGCTTCTGGATTTATCCTGTCTAGCGTGGCTCTTCGATTCTCCCTGGTCGCTTCGCTTCACCTTCCTGCATGTGACCTTTCAAATTCCCACCTTTTCCTTGTCTTTATTCCATGTTTAACGCCGAAACGCCTAAAATCCTTCGTTGCATGTAACGCTTCTGCAGACCTGACACCTGCATGCCACGTGTCACACGCTCTCTGCGCCTTCTGTAACGCCACTCTACGAAAAACCCGACAAAAACTGCATGCCGCCTGTTCACCTTCCTGGCCGCGAAAACGTGACATGTCGCGAAATCGTGACATGTCACGATATCGCTACACTCTTCCCGGCCGTACGTCCTCGGTAGCATCTTGTCGCGATATCGCGACCGTTTTTGCTTTTGAGCCTTCTTTCCACAAACTGTAGCGAGATCGCTACCATTTCTCCTTCGAACCTCCTTCTCACAAAGTAGCGAAATCGCTACCATCTCTCCGTGCTTCCTCTCACAAAATCGCTACCATTTTCTTTCGGACCTCTTTGGCAACTTTACGTCGCGAAATCGTGACCATTATCACTCTCTTGCCTTCTTTCAACAAACCGTCATGATATCGCTACCGCTTTTGCCCCGAACCTCCCAACTATCACGATATCGCTATCCGCTTTCTCTTTCCGTACGCCTCCCCAAAACATGTCACGAAATCGTGACCATTTTTCTATTTCGTACGCCTTGGCAAAACCTATCGCGATATCGCTACCGCTTCTCGCTTCGGCATGTCTTCATTTCTATCACGATTTCGTGACATCTCCCTTATGTCGTACAATTTGCTAAAACACTCGCAAATCGCGACCACCTTCTCCTTCCATCTCTCCAAACATGTCACGATTTCCACCATTTTTCTACACCTTTCCAAACGTCATGAAATCGACGTCTTTCCTCTTCGAGTCCTTTCGTTTCTGTCGCGATATCGCGACCATTTTTCTCACATCCGTACACTTTGCCAAAACACGTCGCGAAATCGTGACACTTTTCATCATCCGTACGCTTCGGCAAAACACGTCGTGAAATCGTGACCATTTTCATTCTTTTCCAATGGCATGTCGCGATTTCGTGACACCATTTCTTTTCTTCTCAGCGACATGTCGCGATTTCGTGACAACTTTCAATTTTTCTTTTCTCTCCTCTTCGGCAGCGATGGAGCTACATGTCGCGATTTCGTGACACTTTCCTATTTTCGGCAGCGATGGCGCGACATGTCGCGATTTCGCGACACTTTCAACACTTAGGCATTTTTTCTCTTTTCTTCAATTTTAGCATCTGGGTCACCGAGATTCTTCCCTGCAAGCCTGCAAAAAGGTGGGTCCCCAATTTTGGGGTGTGTTGTGGATCAACCACAACAATACTATTTATGAGTACATAAGTCAGTTCAAAAGTTTGTACGATGATATTTGGACTACTAGATGGTTTTCAAAGGTGATAGGAGAAGAATAGTAAGTTATGGATAAGGAGAAAGATAATGAACTTCTCAACATTATATTTAACAATGTTTTAATGACATGTGAGATAGTTATTGTTGTATTTGAGATGCTTTGTATCTGCTTTCTAAATTTTTCTCCACTAACAATTGATTAAGTGTTCAAATATCTTTTCCATCATACTTTAAAGATAGAGGTATAAGGTTCGTTCTTTCATCAATAAAGCTCATCCAAAAGAACTAGTCAAAGCTAAAAGTGATAAATTTAAAGCAAAATGAAAAGAATTCTAGAAGCCTTTCAAAAATACATTTGAGTTTTTTTAAGACACAAAGCAAAATTTTATCAAATTTTCATCAAGAAACTTGAGGAAGTAGCAAAAAAGGAGAATTGTTGCTACTCTCATCTATGCATAGGTTGAGGATAGTTGTGATGGTGAAACCTCACAAGATCATGTAGTTGTTTGGATAGCATATTGGATAACAACCGCTTCTAATGAGTGGATTGTAGATCCAAGGGAAACAAGGTCCATGACAAAGAATAAAAATATTCTATACGGTTACAACACATTGCATTCAGGATTATCATTAGAGATTAATCTTTTTTACAAGTGGTAGGGTGCAGAGAGGTTAGTAGTAGATCTTCTTCTTTTGATAAAGTTATTTGTGTTCCTATTTGTTAGACTTTATTACATTATTTTTTATCATGTAATTATTACATTATTTGATGTTATGTAATAATTAAGGGATGAATGATGATGTCACCTCATATGAGGTTGGATACTCATATCTCATGTGACAAAAGAATGAGAAAATGAAAATTTGATGAAGGTGAAACACAAAGAGGTGAAATATCAAAGGATCTCTTGAAACTAAGATATATCATTGTGTCTAAGTATGATGTATATGCTCTGCAGAATAGTGGTAGAATATTGTGAAATAAAATATGTTGTAGTGTTAAATATTGTTTATTCTCCCATTTGAAAATATTGTGTGCTCCTCATTGTTTTTCAACATTTGTTATCAAAACCAGTTAGTTTGTGTGAGTATGGAGTTGTAAAGGGATAATTTTTACCATTTTATGGCATGGCCTGCATGTGAAGTTTAATGGAAGCTTGATAAGAAACTTGTGTCATGGTTGTTTGAGGGAGGCATTCCCAAGAACATATAAGGAACTTGTATAACTCAATTGGTAATGCAAGTTATCTTGTTCATTTTTTTACCTTGCTAGGTAAAATTCCATATTTTGTGTAATTTTTTATTTTGAAAAAACTTGTATTCAAACAAAGATCATTTACAAGTTGGGATGAAACTTTTCCTAGCCTTAGCCAAAGAGAACACATGTTTACAATAGTAAAAGAAGATTTGCATTGGAGCAAAATCTCTTAAATCATATTTCTACAATGACTATTCACCTATTTACAACTATAAAAGAAGATCTACATTGAAGCACAAATATCCTAAATAGTATTTCTAGAATGGTTATCCAAATTAGCTAAGCATTGGATTTGCTCACCAACCTGCCTAATCATCTCATCTTCAATAGCCATGTCACTGTGCCATTGAACCCCTACCTCCTTCTCAGTACCCATATTAGCCAAGAAGTCTGCCACTTTATTTAGATATCTACTCACATAAACTAGAATCACATCATCTAATTCCCTCCATAATTCCTTAATTTGAGTGACAAGAATCCTCAACCTCCATGTTTTCAAAGCAAAGTTCCTCATGTAATCTAGAGCTCCAACCATTATTTGAGAATCTGATTCTAGGATTATCCTCCTGTGACCTTGTTTTACTACCCAAATAGAAGCAGATTTTATAGATAAGGCTTCTACTTAATTTTTTGTGGCTCTTCCTAAGCCTTGTAGTTCCCAATAGAGCACTGTTCCAACATGATTTCGGTAAACCACTCCAATTCCAGCTCTACCCGGATTGCCTTTTGTAGCTCCATCAATATTAATTTTAATCCAACCTTCTTGGGGTGGTTTCCAACTAGCTCTGTCCTGCCCCTCTTGCACTTCAACTTCCTTCTCCATTGCCCCAATAACAACCTAAGTTTCCTCTTTAGCATAGACTGCCACAGTTTCTATGACTTTGCTCCAAATGACTTGCCAAACTCCATCTAAAGAAGAAAAGTTTCTCTAAAATTTTTGGCATTTCTCTCCAACCACACTTGCCACCAAATGAAGTTTAATCCAAGCTCCCAACAAATACAAAGAGCTTTAGATTTAAATATACCCCTCTTCCATCTTTCCCAAATATTAATCTAATTCAAATCACCATTAACTTGAATTTTATAATATAAAAACCATCTCTCCCAGATATAGCACGTGAATGGGCACTCAAACATCAAGTGATCAGTTATTTCCTCACTCTTGTAGCATAAAACACATTGATATGGACCAATTATTCCCCTACATCTGAGATTATCAAAAGTAAGAATTCCATTATGCATGAACTTCCAGGAAAAAAAGTTTACTTTCGGCCAATCCTTGGACTACCAAATATTTCTCCAATACTCAACCCGATATGTATGAGGAGGAGGCTCTAAAAGGATCTTATCATATCCATCCTTCACTATGTAGACACCAACACTCCCATATACCCAAGCTAATTCATCCTCCTCATCTCTACCTGTGAGAAATATTTCTGCCAGGATTTTAGTCATGATGGGTGTCAAATCCGAAGGGATTGAAATTGGCCACTCATCCAACTTATTAAACTGCTTAAACTTATAATCCCCCAACTGACTAGTGTTGAAATAACTTTCAATTTGGACCCACCCCCTAGTTTCTATGGTTGTTTTTATTGGTTGTAGTTCAGGAAATTCAACAATGATAGGTGGGTATTGATCCCATGAATCTATCCAAAATCGTGCCTTCTCCCCTCTCCCCACTTTCCAAAATAATCCATATTTTACTACCTGAGATCCTAACTTGAGAGCATACCATACTAAGGATCCATTACCATCCAAAGGGAAATGACCCACCTCATTTGGGTTTACCTGTCCCAAATATTTACTAGTTAATATTCTACTGAAAGAAGTTGGTTGGGAAATCCACCTCCAGTAAAGCTTTCCAGCCAAAGCTTTATTATTTAACTTTGATCTTCTCAGTCCCAAACCTCCTTTTACCTTGGGCTAGCTTACTTTATCCCAACATACTAAGGCCCATTTCCTCTCTCCTTTTACTCCTTCCCATAAAAATTTTCTAGCCATCTTGTCCAACTCTTTCCATATGGTATGTGGGGCAGTAAGGATAGAAAATTTATAAATTGGCATAGCCTGAATGACTGACTATAAAAAAATTAATTAACCCCCATATCTTAACCATTTGTGAGACCAATGATTAATGTTGTCCTTGATACAGTCCAAAATATTCCTTCGGATATCTATTTTTATTTATTTTAAATGCAAAGGGACCCCCAAGTATACCACTGGGAGATAAGTCCTTGTGAATCCCAAGATCTCTAAACTTTTGTCCTGAAGCATTTTATCAAGATTGAAAAAGACCACTTTGGATTTTTTATCATTGATGATTTGGTTTGTAGCCCTAAGGTAGACATTAAGTGTATCTCTAATCATTCTTACTTCCCTGAAGCTAGCCACTCCCACCAATCCTATGTCATCCACAAATTTTAGGTGAGTCAAAACTTCCTCACCCACCTTGATACCTATTAGCAAACCTTTTTGTCTTCTCTTCAAGATGATTCTACCCAATCCTTCAACCAATATGAGAAAAATAAATGGAGAGCAAGGATCTCCTTGATGAAGGCCTCGAGTAGATCCAAAAAGTTACGAGGGAAGACCCTTGATTAACACTGAATATGTTAGAGTAGAAACACAACTCATGACCCATTCTATCCAATCCTAAGAGAAACCAAAGGCTTCCATCATATTTGACAAGAAGCTCCACTCCATCCTATCATAAGCCTTTGACATATCTAATTTTATGAGCATTCCTCTATTACCAGATGTTTTCATTGAATGGATTGCCTCCTGAGCTAGAACCACACCATCCAAGATCTTCCTACCCTCTACAAAACCCCCTTGCTCTAAGGAGATAATGCTATGTAGAAGAGTTTTTAGTAGCTCAACCATTACATTTGTGATTATTTTATATATGACATTGCATAAGGCAATAGGTCTATAATCTGAAATATGTATCCCCTCCTCCCATTTTGGAATTAAGGTAATGAAAGTATGATTTAATGCTTTAAGCATTATTTTACTACCTTTGGACTCCTCTATAATAGCCATTACATCCTCCAAGTTATCCCAAAAGGCCTAAAAAAACTCAATTGGAAATCCATTTGGACCTGGTGTTTTTCTGGTGCTCATTCCAAAGACTACATTCTTCAGTTCCTCTCTATCAATGGGTTTAAGTAGGGTCTAATTTTCTTCTTCAAAGATAATAGAGAGTATGACAACAATAACTTCTTTTTGAGCCTCTTCATCTTGCACCATACTTTCCTTAAATAGTTTAGAAAAATAATCCATTGAATGGAAATGCATACCTGGAATTGTATCAAAGGAGTGTCCGTTATCATCTTGAAGAGCTTCCATGTTGTTCATCTGTCTCCTAGCACAAGCAGTTCGATCGAAAAATTTGGTATTTTTATCACCTTCTAATAACCAAGTGGTTCTTGCTCTCTATTTCCAGTAGGTATCCTCTTATTTGTCAATGTCCTCAACCGCTTTACGCAATGCATCATCCTCTTCTTTGAGTTTCTCTGTAATTGTTCCTTCCCTAAAGTGTTTTTGAACATCATCTAATCTGGCCACCAATGGAGCTCTTTGGAACTGTAAGTCTGTCTTGTTAGCTCGCCTCCTTTATTTTAGTTGATCTTTGACATAATGAAGTTGTTTGTGGAATCTAAACATTGTTTTCCCATATGTTGGGTGACATTCTTCCCACCACTATCAAATTTTTTCAAAGTTCCTATTTTTGTAACCAAAAGTTTTTAAATTTAAATGGTTTGTGATGTTGCACTATCTTGATCCCTCCTTCCAACAAAATGGGAAAGTGATCCGAAACTGGACCCTCCAAAATATGAAATTTTATATTCCATTTTATAAATGCCTCCTATGAAACCAAAAAATGGTCTAACTTCACCTTCCTACTATGTGGCTCCCTCCTCTTATTAGTCCAAGTATAGTTGGTTCCAGGACATTTAATATCCACCAAGTGTAATGCCTAGACTTGAGCAATCATAAGTCGATCCCTTAGGTCCAAAATTGGGGTTCCCCCTTCTTTATCTCTAGAGGATAATTTACCATTAAAATCCCTAGCAATAATCTAGTCTAACTCTTCCCTTGAGACTCTAATGTTATGCACAACTTTCCATTGATTCATCTAACCATCTAGGTTTTGAGCCCCATAAAAATTTGTGATTAAAACATGTTTAGTTGTGACATTATTTCTAAAATGTGATGTGAGAACACCCCTCCAAGCTATATTTTCTATTGCAGCCCATTAAAGAGAGTTCCAAAGAGTAACTATCCCCCCTGAAACCCCTTGTGCAGCCACTTCCATATGACCAGCACCCCTCCAAAGTCTGTTAATTGTTTTACACATAAGATCCATCGACATTTTTATCTCCTGGATAAGAAAAAAAATTGTTTTACATTTTTCTAAGAGTCTTCAAATAGCAGATTGATGGGTTCTAATGTTTAAACCCCTAACATTCCATGATTGTATAATCATTGGTTACCTTGAGAGCAGTAAAAATCTATTGGTCTCACCAATCCTCTAGTGATCAGTTTGTCTCCTTGAACTGCTATCAATTCCTTATTTGATTTTCTACCCACTCCTTGAGAGCTGCTATTTTTTTATCTCTTTTCCACCTGAGTTATCCCTATAGTTGGCCTTTCTATTTTCTTTTTTTCTATGCCCATGCTGATATCCTTAATTATTGGTTGCTCTTGGTTATGCACTATCAATTCCCCTACACTCTCTAACTGTGATAACTCACTGTACTCAATTACCTGCTCTATGATGGGGGGAGATAAAAGAGGAGCTTGAACATGGCTATTATTATTTTCATTATTCCCATCCACTCCTTCCATGAATTGTTCTTCTTCTTGGTCCATTAGTGTCTTAAATATCTCATACCTATTGGAGGGTTTGAGTTGGGTTTTCTCTTTACCATATTTTTTCTTTTGCCTTATCCTTCTTTTGGGCTGTTCAAAACCATCTCCATGTGCTTCTTTACCTTGAGAAATATTGGTTGGTTCTTTGTTGATTGTTGACTTACCCTCCTTAGGAATATTTGGCATTCCTAGAGGAGCCTCCATTTTTATGTTCATATTATTTGGGCAAGATCGGGCCAAATACCCATATTTATGGTAAACTATGCATCTGAAGGGCAATGCCTCATAATCCAATTGTTGAATTCAAGATAGTCCTACAAGTTCAAGTTCCACCTCTTTCGATAGAGGTTGGCTAAGATCCATTTCCACACATAATCTTGCATAAATAGTTGTGTTTCCTTCTATTGTCTTTGGAAACACCCAAATTTCTTCCAAGGGAATTAGTGATAATTTCCAATACTTGCTCACTCCAAAACTCCATTGGAAGTGCATACAAACGGATCCAAATCGGGATAACAGTGGGTTCAATTCGAGGATCAAATCCCACTCTCCAGGATTGAACAAATAATCCTATAGAACCATGATTCCTCTTTTCTAATTTGAAATCCCTATTTCTATCGGCAAGTGAAGAAAAACTAACAATAAAATATCCATTGCTAATAAACCACAAAGAATACTCACCAAGAGGCTCCTAGTTTTTTCGGACCTAGGAATGCAAAAAATTTAGGGTAGGGCAAATACCCATGAATTTACAGATCAAATCATGATTGGCTCTATATAAAACTATTTCTTCGACCATCCTTTGCTCAATGACAATATTTTGCCTTGATTCTGACTATGGCAAGCATCCATTAACTCGTTGAGATGTTGATCTATTTCCAACAATCGTAAAGAGCATTTTTAATGCAATTTTTTGTGCTTCTTCAGTATTTTATGGAGATTTATCCTTTAAAAAATCTGCAAAAGAACTATGTCTCTCTAGAAGAGGATCCGGAGGTGTCCCCATTGGGCCTTCTTGAGGCAGCAATCTTGTCTTCAAATCCACAGTAACCAGAAATCTCTTCGGCTACCCAACTGATGCTCTAGTTTTCTCTTCTAGAGCTCTAATTTTTAAAATCTTGAAAAGGATCATTTTGGATCATTTCACTGGGGCCCATTCACCCAAAAATTATGGGGCAAAAATTTTTTTGGGGTAAATTCGCCTACCATTGAAAAAAATATCTTTTGTGTAATTTTAAAATGCATTTATTAATCCTATTTTTTTAGATGCCTTGTGATATTGAAACCCCTCTCCCTTCATCTATATTTTCTTATACCATGTGCCAATGTAGTGTAGGATAATCCTTAACTTATTGTATTAATCTCAATCATATAAATACAATGTATAAGGCTATGAATATCCTGAAACAGTATGCTAATCAAATACTAACTAAAACTAAAAATAGCCTTCTGTATAGTTGTAGCTAACAATAATATGATATATTATTAGATATGCACGTTGGTGTGCATTATCAAAATAATATAATAAATATATCCAAACATTCCCCACTTATTGCATTATTTTATGTACATAAAGAGTTGCGAAACAACTCGAATTTGACACATGCAAGTGCCTTAGTGAAAATATCCTCAACTTGTTCATCAGTGGGAATGTACTGGAGTTGAATCTTGTGCTTTGGAACTTCATATCGAATAAAGTGATATTGTGTGTCAATATGCTTGGTGCATTCATGGAACACTGGATTCTTGGCAAGTTTCAAAACACCTTGGTTATCACAATTCAAGTGTATTGGAAGATTCTTTGGAAGGTCCATACTTGAAAGAATGCAATGTAACCATATCACCTCACACACTACTCCTTGTGTTATGTGATACTCTACCTCTGTAGATGAAAGTACAACAACTTGTTGCTTCTTACTGTGCCAAGATACAGGACCATATCCAAGATGAAATACGTATCCTGACGTTGATTTTCTATCATCTATAGATCCAGCATAATTTGATTTCATGTATCCTTGCAAGAATAACTTATCATTCTTCTTGTAATCCAGGCCATATTCTAGTGTGCCATGGACAAAGTGAAGAACTCACTTTACTTCTTTCCAATGATTGACCTTAGGTTCCTGCATGAACCTCGAAAGATAGCTTATAGAAAAGTTGATGCCCAGCCTGGTATTTGTTAGATATATGAGACTCCCAATCAACTATTGATAGATAGTTCCATATACATGACGATAGATTTTGTATCAAGATATTTTGTAGCCCTTTTTCCATGGAAGTTGCTTTTGGCTTACAATATATCATTCGATATTTTTCAATTAATGCCTTGGAATACTTCATTTGTGTAACCCTGATGTGGTTCTTTTTCTTCACAATTTCTAATCCAAGATAATAATGGAGAAGTCCTAGATATATCATCTCAAGTGACTTTTTTAAGTCACTCTTCACTACTGTAATCATCTCTTCTGAACTTCCTGTGAGGATAAAATCATCTACATAGAACACAAGTATCACAATTTCATAACCAATATTCTTGAAGTAAATAGCATCTGATAGACTTCTCTTGAATCCATGTTGTAGAAGGTGATTATCTATATTTATGTACCAAGCTCTCAAAGCTTGTTTCAAACCATACAAGGACTTGATCAGTTTGCAAAGTTTTTGTTCTTGTCCTTTTACAACAAAGCCTTTAGGTTGATTCATGTACACTTATTTTAAATCACCATTTAAGAATGCATTCTTCACATCCATATGATGAAGCTTCCATCCAAATTGTGTTGCCATTGCATAGAGTACATGAATAGTAGTCATTTTAGCCATTGGTGATAATGTATCTTCATAGGCTATACCTTCTTTTTTAGCATAGTCCTTTGCAACAAGATGGGTTTTATGCTTATCAATAGTTCCAGATACCTTATACTTGAATTTGTATACCCATTTACAACCAATGGGTTTATTACCAGTAGGCAGATAAACTAACTCCCATGTTTTATTCTTCATAAGAGACATATTTTTAGCATCCATAGCTACCTTCCATTAAGGCATACTAAGATCTTATTGCACTAAAGTGGGTTCATGCTCCACAACTGTAGTCTCCTAATTCATTCATGTCTTCTTCTCCTTCATCATCTGCATCTTCTACATCTTTGATCTCTTCTCTTTCTTGATGAGTCATACTTTGAGTACATGGTCTATCTGAAGTGATATTAGGTGGTGCATCCAAATGTGCATCTCCCATTGTGCTAGTATACCATTTTGGAATTTTCTTATATTTTGGGGGAGTCTTTGCCTTAGGCTCCTCAAAATCTAGGTATATAGTAGGAGATGTGTTTTTGTTTTTTTCAAGTGTATCTAACTTGGGAGCTTCGTCGAATACCACATATCGACTTATATGTATCTTCTTGGTTTTAGGGTCAATTAATTTATACCCATTGGATTATTTATCATAACCAAGAAAGATACATTGTAAGTTTTTCTCATCTAACTTGTGCCTTTTCACATTTGGAATGTGTATGAAGGCTTTGCTCCCAAACATTCTAAGATGATAAATGGAGGGCTTTCTTCCACTCCATTCTTCTTATGGTGTGACTCCTTGAAGATATTTTATGGGTGCTCTATTCAAGAGATACACGGTAGTACTGACTGCTTATGCCCAATATGTGTACTTGTGAGCATACATCGAACCATATCCATGATGGAACGATTCCTCCTTTTAGAAACTCCATTTTTTTGAGGGGTATAGGCAGTAGTAAGTTGTATTTTTATCCCATGGTTAGTGATATATTTTGAAACTCATTGGAGGTAAATTCCTCCCCTCAATCTAAGTGGAGGGTATTTATTGAACATCCTGATTCTTTCTCAACAAGCTTCTTAAACTTTTAAAAATACAATAATGCATATGACTTCAGCTAGAGAAATAAAACACATATTTCATGAGTAGTCATCGACAAACAACTGAAAATACTTCTTTCCACCATAATTGTTTGGCATTGGTATGCACATATCGATGTGTACCATCTTGATGCACCTTGCTAGGGCCATAAATTTTGAAAATATGAGAATGCATCTAACTTTAGTTGGAGAAATAAAACCCACATATTTCATGAGTAGTTATCGATAAACAACTAAAAATACTTCTTTCCACCACAACTGTTTGGCATTGGTCTGCACAGATCGATGTGTACCATCTCCAATGGTCTTTTTGCTCTTGAAGAGCTCAATTCAAAAAGTACTCGGTGTTGCTTTCCTGCTAAGCAATCTAAGAAAATATGTAAAGTATGGGAAAGGTTTGGCAGACCTAAAACCATCTCATGCTTACTCAATTTGAGTAGATAGCCTAAACTTATATGACCATATCTTTCCTATACTTACTCAATTTGAGTAGATAGCCTAAAATTATATGTAAATTCATTAAAAGAGAGCAAAAATGGACTACAAGGGTAAAATTGCAAGATAAGACATCATACAAAATAAATTAATAAAATAAACTTGCAAATGCTTCCTTTCATTAACTGAATTTACATCCCTCTTACAATAGAGTCTCCCACTTCTTATACTCCCAAAAATAAAAACCCTAGCCTATGCTATCCCCTTACTATTTTTAGTAACTTCCTATTTTTAATAATTCACATATTATTTTTAGTAACCCTAAAAAAAGCTCGGATGGCATACAAAATAGAATCATGCACCCGTTATTCAATAATACCCACTACCCCAAGCTATCAACCCCACTCTAGTTCTACACTAATAGTTAGATAACTTTTTAGTTGTAAAAACTAAAAATTACATTAATTTCTAATTTTGGGCCTCCTAGAGGAATTTTCATGTGCAAAAACAATTGGGCCTCTTTTCTTACGTTCTCCATGCAATTATGTATGTTTTGAAAAAATAACGGGGTAAAACGGATAATCGGATCAAAATTTATGGCCCTGGCAAGGTGCATCATTCTCCTCTAGTTGAAAATGAACTTAGCTCCTGCGAGTTCTATTAACAAAATACCTCAAGCTTGTCAATGTCAAGCCTTTTTAGTTCCTCCTCAAAAATCCAAGTGTTATTAGCCTGGGATAAACCTTCCCACTATACCAAGTATTTGCTATAGTTTCCATTGCATGTGGTGATCACTTTCCTATCAAGGACCTATGCAATGCATTCCTTCTTCTTCTTAGGGATTTGCTTCTCCCAAGCTATGGTGTTTGCCTCTTCAAAAACTACAATATCACCATGAAATTCATGCAAATAAGAGACATTGAAAACTAGTGAAATATCGAGGTCAACTGGCAATTCCACCTTATAAGCATTGTCATTCATTTTTTGTATAATTCTACAAGGGCCAATTTTCTTCATTTTTCAATATATTATACTTCCCCTTGGGAAATTGCTCCTTTTGAAGGTGAACCATCACCATATCCCCAACCTGGAATACTTGGACATGTCTGTGTACATCAATGACCTTTTTGTACTTAGTATTACTATTCTGCAACTTTTCTTTGACCTCTTCCTTCAATTGTTGTATATGATCAGCAAATTATTCTGCATCATCACTAACATGCTCATGGATTGGTAACTCAACCAAATCTATAACACTCTTGGGGTTCTAGCCATAAACAATTTGAAATGGTGATTTGCCTATCGATCAGTTCACTGAGCTGTTATATGCAAATTCTGCTTGCAACAGGGCTAAATCCAATTGTCGTGGTTTCTCACAAACTATACACCTCATAATATTTCCCAAGCTCTAATTCATAACCTCGGTTTGTCCATAATTTTATGGATGATAAGTACTATTGAACTGTATCTTTGTGTCTAGTTTCTTCCACAATGTTTACCAAAAATAACTCAAGAACTTAATATACCGATTTGAAGTGATGGTATTTAGAACTCCATGCAATCTCACCACTTCATCAAAAAAAGTACTACAATATCGGTTGCATCATTGGTTTTCTAGAAAGAAATAAAATGGGTCATCTTAGAAAATCTATCTAGTGCAACAAAATTGGAATCTTTACCTCACTGAGTACGGGGTAGCCCTAGCACAAAATCCATGCTCAGATCGGTCCATGATCCTAGGGTAAATTTTAAGGGTGTATACAACCATGTATTTTGTACATGACCTTTAGCCACCTAGCACACTCTACATCTGGACACAAATCGAATTACATATCTCTTCAACTATGGCCAATAGTACTTTTCCTCCACAAGAGCAACTATTTTTTCTATGCCAAAGTGTCCTACCAAACCACCACTATGCAACTCACAGATGATATTCTCCCACATGGAACCAACAAGTATGCACAACTATTTCTTCTTAAAAAGATAGTCATCTTGCATAACATACTCAACAAATATTTGACCAGCCTCACCCACAACTAGAGTTTTGTACTGTTGTACAATATTTCTAAAATCTACATCAAATTCATACAAATCCTTAATCCCCTCAAATCCTACCACTGCATTCTCCATGGTGGTTACCAATAGCACTCTCTTTCTTAATGCATCAACAACCTTATTCTACTTAGTGGACTTGTGCTTCGGCATAAATGAATATTCTTGCAAAAAGGAAACCCACTTGGCATATCTACTTTTTAATTTCTTCTGAGAATTAATATACCTTAAGGCTTCATGGTCAGTGTACAGTGCAAACTCCTTGGATAACAAATAACATCACCAATACCTTAGTGCTTGTATAATTGCATGAAATTATACATCATAAGTGGAGTAGTTCTTCCTTACCTAATTCAACTTTTTGCTGAAAAATACTACTGGATGCCCCTCTTGGCTCAACACAGCACCAATCCCCACATGTGAAGCATCACATTCAACTTCAAATATTTTGCTAAAATTAGGTAATACCAGCACGGGTGCTTCTAAAACCTTCTTCTTCAAGAGTTCAAAACTCTGAGTTGTTGCTTTTGTCCATACAAAGTTTTTTCCCTTTGTACACTATGTTATGGGTGCAAGAATGCTACTAAATTTTCTAATGAACTTACTATAAAAAGTTGCTAAACCATGGAAACTTCTCACCTATGTTACATTCCTTGGAATAGGCCATTCAATAACTGCCCTCACCTTTTCCTCATCCATATTCAGACCATCCTTGGAAATTACAAAGCCCAAAAATACTAGACTTTCTTGAAGAAATCTACACTTCATAAAATTAGCATATAGTTTCTCTTTTTGTAATTACTCTAACACCAACCTCACATGGTGCAAGTGCTCTTCTTCACTTTTACTAAAAATCAAGATATCATCAAAATAGACAACCACAAACTTACCAATGTATTCCCGTAGCACTCGGTTCATCAACTACATAAAGGTATTGGGTGCATTTGATAACCTAAATGGCATCACCATCCACTCATACAACCCATCTTATGTTTTGAAAGCATTCTTACACTCATCCCCCTCTCTAATCCTGATCTTATAATAACCAATCTGTAGATCAACCTTGCTGAAGTAGCTAGTCCCTGCTAAGACATCCATCATATCATCCAGGTATTTGGAACTTGTACTTGATAGTAATTTTATTTATGGACCTGCTATACATGTTCACCATGAGCCATCCTTCTTTGGAGTTAACAGAGTGGGAGTTGCACAAGGGCTCATGTTATCCCTTACTAATCCTTTTTGTATCAATTCTATCACTTGTTTATTCAACTTTGCATTCTAGGTTGGGCTCAATCGATAGGCTACCTGGTTTGGAAGAACTGACCCAGGAATTAGATCAATGTGATGTTGAATATCCCTCTTCAATGGTAACCCATCAAGTAACTCATCTAGTATGACATGATCATACTCCTTCAACAACCTGGATGTTGTTGGTGGTATAGGAACCTATTTTGCCTCTATATTCTTCATCGTTAATGCATAGCACCAACCATATTCTTGTGCCTCTATGATAAACTCCTTCGCAATCAGAAAATTCTCACCCTGCCCTTCTTCCTATAGAGGCAACAATACTACCTTGGTACCATCCTTCCAAAAGGTGTATGTATTTCAACCCCCATCATGGAAGGTATTCCTATCATACTGCCAAGGCCTCCCCAATAGTATGTGACAAGCATCCATAGGAATCACATCACACCAAACTTCATCTTTATAAGTATTCCCAATTGAGAATTTTACTAAACATCTCTTATCAATAGTCACCTCATTTCATTTCTTGATCCATGAAATGCGATAGGGGTGTGGGTGCTTCTCACATTTTAGATTCATTTTATCTACCATTACATTAGAGACCATATTCTCACAACTACCACCATCAATAATTACTTTGCATACCTTTTCTCTCGATGTGTATCTTGTGTGAAAGATATTTTTTATATCTAGGACTCGCCACTCTCATATGCTTGCATTTTTGCCTTATTTAGAGAAATCAATATTCTCTTTATCATGAGATTCTTACCCATGTCTATAGCAACTTCTATCTTAGTTTCATCCTCTTCCTCAACTAGGTTGACTCTAGCCTGTCCTCCCTGATTCCTCTCTTCAACATCATAGTGGATGCACTAAAATGCTTTGTGACCTTCCTCACTAAATCTAAAATAGGTATATGGCTTCCATGATGCATTCCTATTTTGACCTCCCCCATTACCTCGACCTCCCATATTTCCTCTTCCTCTTTGGTAGGTACCACAACCTTGCTTGATCTCTTCCTTTTTCTCTGTATTTGAGGATTCTTCCTTTGATGAGCTAGATCCACCATGCCCCCGATTTAGAGAATGTGATAATCCCTTCTTCCCTCTTCTATAATTACTCCTATTATGCTTTTCTTTAGCCCTCAAGGCCATCTGATATGCATCTTCTATAGTAAGGGTACAATGCATACTCAACTCATCTTGAATAGCATAACTTAGGCCATTTACATACCTCGCAACCCTTTGATATTCCATCTCATTATGCTCCACATGAATAGATAGCTTGTAGAACTCATTTGTGTAGTCCTCGATGCTTTGGTCCTTCTATCAAAGGTTCTAAAATCTACAAAATAAAGTTTAGGAATAGTCTACAAGCACAAACATTTCTTGCAACTTCTTTGTCATCTTATCTCAAGCCTTGATCTTTGCTTTTCCTTTCCTCTATCATTTCATCTGTAGATTATCCCACCAAATTAAAGCATACCCTCTCAAATTTATGCATGTGAGTTTCACCTTCTTTTCCTCAGCCATATTACTCCATTCAAAATACTTCTCCATACTATTTACCCAATCGATTAGCTCCTCTGGTTTTAACCCACCAGCATACTCAAAAACCTCGATCTTGATTCCATCTCAACTTCCTTTAAGTCCTTCCAAGGCTCAAATCATATTACTTACAAAAATTTCTAGTTCTTCTTCCACGTGATCCTCAGATCAACCTTCCTCAGCCACGATCTCATTATCAGATCCTAGATCAGGGTCCACATTGGTGCGGGCCTCCACCATGCGGTTAATCGCACCAGTCAACCATGCTATTTTTGCATGCAGATCCTCCATCTACTTATTCATTTGGGCATTGATACCTCACCCTCTTCCTTTTCTATTCATCTTCTTTCTACTAGCGAGATCTCACCTTCTCTGATACCAATTGATGTAAATTCACTGTAGGAGACCGACAATGGACTCCAAGGGTAAAATTGCAAGACAAGACATCATACAAAATACACCAGTAAAAGAAACCTAAAAATGCTTCCTTTCATTAGTTGAATTCACATCCTTCTTACAATAGAGTCTCCCACTTCTTATACTCTCAAAAATAAAAACCCTAGCCTACGCTACCCCCTTACTATTTTTAGTAACTCACTTGCTATTTTTAGTAACCCTAAAAAAATCTTGGATGGCATCCAAAATGGAATCATGCACCCGTTATTCAATAATACCCACTATCTCAAGATAGCAGCCCCACTCTAGTTCTACACTAATAGTTATGATAACTTTTTAGTTGTGAAAACTGAAAATTACATTAAAATATAATTTTGGGCCTCCTAGAGGTATTTTCGTATGCAAAAATAATTGGGCCTATTTTCTTAAGTTCTCCATGCAATTTTACATGTTCTAAAAAAATAATGGGGTAAAACAGACACTTGAAGCAAAATTTATGGCCCTAGCAAGGTGGATCAAGATGGCACACATCAATATGTGTAGACCAATGTCAAATAGTTGTGGTGGAAAGAAGTATTTTCAGTTGTTTATCAATGACTAATCATGAAATATGTGGGTTTTATTTCTCCAGCAGAATTATTGTCGGTCTCCTGTAGTTAATTTACATCTAAGTTGGTCTCCTGTAGGGTCAATTAATTGATACCCCTTCGATTCTTCATCATAACCAAGAAAGATACATTGTAGGGTTTTCTCATATAACTTGTGTCTTTTTTCCTTTGGAATGTGCATGAAGACTTTGCACCCAAATATTCTAAGATGAGAAATGGAGGGCTTTCTTCCACTCCATTTTTCTTGTGGTGTGACTCCTTGAAGATATTTTTTAGGTGCTCTATTCAAGAGATGCATAGTAGTATTGATTGCTTCTGCCCAAGATGTGTACTTGTGAGCATACATCAAACCATCTCCATGATGGAACAATTCCTCCTTTCAGCAACTCCATTTTGTTGATGGGTATATGCAGTAGTAAGTTGTCTTTTTTATCCCATGGTTAGTGAGATATTTTGAAAACTCATTGGAGGTAAATTCCCTCCCTCAATCTAAGTGAAGGGCCTTTATTGAACATCTCGATTCTTTCTCAACAAGCTTCTTAAACTTTTGAAAATATGAGAATGCATTTGACTTCAGATGGAGAAATAAAACCCGCATATTTCATGAGTAGTCATCGACAAACAATTGAAAATACTTCTTTCCACCATAATTATTTGGAATTGGTCTGCACAGATCGATGTGTACCATCTCCAATGGTCTTTTGGATCTTGAAGAGCTCAATTCAAAAAGTAATTAGTGTTGCTTTCCTTCTAAGCAATCCGAGCAAACAGGTAAAGTATGGGAAAGGTTTGGTAGACCTAACACCATCTCATGCTTACTCAATTCGAGTGGATAGCCTGAACTTATATGACCATATCTTTTGTGCTATAATGAAGTGGCTTCTTTTGTGTTTGCAGCTATGGCAACATGAGGACTATAGATAGCATCTAATACAAATAAACCATGTTTGTAGGAAGTCGTTGCAATATTTTTACTAATGTAGAGGAATCCTTAACTTATTTCATTAATCTCAATCATATGAATACAATGTACAAGGCTATGAATAGCCTAGAATAGTATGCTAATCAAATGCTAACTGAAACTAACAATAGCCTTTCGCATAGTTGCAGCTAACAATAATATGCTATATTATTAGATATGCATGTTGGTGTGCATTATCGTAATAATGTAATAAATATATCCTAACATGTAGAAAATATTCTTTTCTTTGGAAGCTTAGTGAACTCCTACAGAAAACATGTGCAAGCATAGTTTGGCTCATTTTTGTTCTTCTTGGAGTTAGATATGCATGATTATATGGATACTTGTCTCATGATTTTTTGTATCTTTGTTTCATTTGAACATTGATATTTGTGAATTATGGGCTTGAATTGTTTTACATACTATTAATACAAATAGTTGCAATTTATTATAATTTCAAGTAAGTTCGACCCCAAAGTTTTACCTACTATGTGGTGATTGCTGAAAGTATTTAATAATTGAGGTGAAAGAGGTTATTTTTTAAGATGCCTCACTTAACATAGAGCCTCCTGCTATGGTAACTAGCCTTATCAGTTGAGAAATTGTTGATTTGAAGAGCCTTGAAAATGACTTTGATTTTTCTTGGCTACATTCACTCATAGAGACTATGCATTGGCCATTTAGAAGTGGGAATAAGAGGGATTTTCTACTTGTACCTATGACATGAGGTCCATTGTGGGTCATAAAAGGAAGACATTATAGAAGACATTGACATGTGGTTAAAAAAAAGTGAAGAGAAGTTCTCCAAGAAACGCTCGAGTTTCACACATGATTATAAAGTTTGACTGTATGGAGATATTACGTTAATTAATGTCTTATCCTCTTTTATTTCAAGTCATGAATTGCATAGGGAGATATTTGATTATTGCAAAAAAGTTTAAAAAATTTTCAAGAATAATTTATGGGTTTGATTCTTATAGGGAGTCTTTTTTAAAAATAGAAATGTATTATTTCAAAGGAATATTTAGGGAGTTAAAAGGAACTATTAAAGGTGCATAGATGCATTATTTTTTAGGGAAAATATTTTCAAATCATAAATTGAAGAGTGGGAAGTTTGCATTTAAAATAATAATAAAAAAAGAGGATCAAATTAAGGGGTAGATAAGAAAGTTATTTGAAAATTCTTATAGTTCTTAAAATTCTAAAAAATTAAGCTATAGTGAATATTTTTAAAAATTTAAAAATGACATTTAGGAAGTTAAAAGGCATATAGGTGAATTTTAATTCATAAAATAAAAGTGGGGAAGGCATTTAAAAAAATACTAATAATAATGTTTTGGTCATGAAGGGTAATAATTTTGTAAATGGTGCATTTTCAGTAGTAACTGACACCTTATTTTTTAAAACAAATTTTGCATCAAAAATAATTTTGTATACAAAAATCAAAACATGTGCTTTGCAAAATTGCAAAATTCAGTATAAATGATGTCCTTGACTTGCACTTACAAGTAATGCTTTCATATTAAGTTACTATGTCTAAAGCCTAATTAGCTACCAAGACCAATGTTTGGGCATTGGTCCTATAAATCATCGGGGAGGAATGAGGGCACATGTTTGTATGATATTTTATTTCCCTCTATCTTTACCCCATTCCTTACTATCGTTAGATATAAATCCTAAAATTGAGAGAATCCAAGTATATAGGGAATTTACACCCATGTATGTGGATTTCTCTTCAAGCAACTATCATTGATAGAAAAATTCCTTTTCAGTACTATCTTGGTATTATGTATCCATCTCTTTCATGTACCTTAAGATCTCTCTCATGTATGGCTACATATATAGAGAGGACTAGCTTCTTCCATGTACCAACGGGTATATAGGAAGAGTGGATATATCAAAAGGTTTGGTATATAGGACTGGTGGTATATAGAAAAGGGGACCATTTTGGGAGACATAAGAAACCCTCATTTTTATGTTGAAGAAAACAAAATCCAAATATTAAAAAAAAATTCACATCACTAGACAACATGGCAAAGGCAAAGAAGCAAACTAAAATTCAAAAGTGATCCTCAATAGAAGATAGTATAGGTGGAGAAAAACAAATAAAAATTCAAAAGTACTACTCATAAAACACAAATGAAGTAAGAGAGAAGCAAGCTATAGATCTCTATTTTCAAAAAGGTATATATTTCAATAAACATGATGAATTCTTAATACTAAGGTCCTACTTGCATTCCATTATCAAATATGTTGATGATAGTGAAGATAGCCTTGAAAAAGTTGTTCTATTCCCAATTGAAGTTATGAAAACAATATATATAGCATTAATTACTTTTGACATCTTTCAGCACAAAAGGAAAGAAGTAACAGAAGAAAGGTTGAAGGTAAAGCTGATGATGAAAAATGTTTATTGTGACACAAGATACCTTAAGCCTATGGTAGTAAATTTTTATTGTAATACAAATAGTCTTGTCCAAAAATATTATTTCACTTATGATACTAATGGTTTAAGGCCTATAATGGTAGATAATTGTTGTGATACTAGTTATTTGCACATTGTTGATAATAGTAGAGTTTGTGTTGAATATGAGCATCATGATCTTATGCTCAATATTGTTGATTGTATTGGCCATGACAAAGTCCATGTTGTCCATCTTGATGAATACCATAGTAATGAAGAAGTTGGGTGTTTGAATGGTGATAATAAAAGCAATGTTGGTATTAAATAAGGATATCATGATCTCTTTGATTATATTGCTAGATATGATAGTGATAGTTTAGATTATGTTGAAGGTTATTGAAATGATGATGTCTTCAGGTATTTGAATATTGTTTGTGATAGTGACAAAGATCACAATGGAGATGATGAATTTTGATGTTTAAATATTGTTGGTATAATTTAAAGTAAAGATGAAGAGATTTGATTTTATAGAAAGGGCCATAATATTGTAATTAAGAAATTGGATGCTTTGCAAAGTATACCAAATGTTTTGGTTCAAAAATAATGAGAAAAATAGGATACAATGGTACAGTTTTGGGAAAATATAGATAAGATGTGAATATTCCTTTAAAGTTAGAATAAGTTCAAAGAATGAAGGTCTTGAATATTTTGGTCAAGAAAAAAGCAATAACACTAAGTTTTTGGTAGGTAGCACTAACACAAAAATTATGAAAAAAATCATATGCAGAAGTTTCTAGGATGGGTTTTTGTAGTCATTATGAAATGTCACTTACATCCTTATGAAATTTGTGAAGGTAATAATCATTCCAAAATAAAGTTTTGGCTCAAAGAGAAAGTAATCAATAAATACATATAAATTATGTATGGATGAATATATTAGAATGGGATAAAATAAAATAAATATTGAATGGTTTCTAAAGGAAAATATGGAGTTTTCTAAATGATAAGGATGTAAGTCTTTCCATGGAAAAATATCTTGGGAAACTTAAAATAAATAATTTCTGTATCATAAAAATATGACTCAAGCAATGTTTGAAAGAGTTATAGTGACAAGACCTATAGTGAAATATTATATGGAGGATTCCAAAGATGAGGAAGATACCAAATATTTAATTTAGTGGTAATTTTCTAGAGGTGATGACCTAAAGGTAGATCCAAAGGTTAACCCAGAGGTGATGATAATCCAAAGTTGACCTAGAGAAAAAGGACCTAGATATGACAAAGGTAATGATGACCTAGAGACAACCTAGAGGTAAAGAACCCATAGGAAATCTAGAGGGAATAACCCAAAGGTAATGATGACCTTGAGACAAATACCTAGAGGTATTAACCAAGAGGTATACCTAATGATTGAGCGAAGAGGTAGACCTAGTGGATATTACTTAAAACGAGTAGATATAGAGCTAGTAGATATAGAGCCAATAAATCCAAAGCTAGCAGAGCCAGAGCTAGAACACAATTCTAATGTACCACCCATAGAATCATGGGAGGTAATGATCTTTATACCAAATAATATAATAAGGGGGGTTTATACTTTATTATATTTAATTGTTGTCATGTAATTAATACATTATTTGATGTTATGTAATAGTTAAAGGATGAATTATTATGTCACCTAATGTGAGGTTGGATACTCATATATCCCATGAAAAAAGAATGAGAATATGAAAAGTCGATGAAGGTGAAACACCAAGGAGTAAAGCATTGAAAGGTATTTTGAAACAAAGAGATACCATTGTGTATAAGTATGATGTATATGTTCTAGCAAATAATGGTTGAATATTATGAAATAAAATATATTGTTGTGTTAAATATTATTTTTCTCCCAATTGAAAATATTGTGTGCTTCCTACTATTTTTCAACACTAGTGTTGGCCCTAATATTTTATCTATCGACTACATTACTCATATGAACAAAAATATAGAATTATAGTTTGATAATTAGGTAATAAAGGACATAGACAATGGATTTAAGATAGTTTCTTTTGTTTATTGTGATGAGTAGGATTATATAGCTATTAGACTTCCTCATATTTCCCCATTTAATGTTGCATGTGAGGGATGTATGCTAAGGAAGCATCATAGGGAGAGCTTTCCAAAAGGGATAGTGAGACATGCTACTCACCCCTTGGAGATTATACATAGTGATATATGTGGGCCCATGGGTACACCCTCCAGTTTTTGAAATACATACTTCTCTTTATTGATGATTTCTCTAGATATGTGTGGTTATATACTATTTGTACCAAGGATTGTGTATTTCAAAAATTAAAGGTATTAAAAGCACTATTAGGGACCCAACTAGAGAGGAAGATAAAGTGTATTAGGTTAGATAGGGAAGGTGAATACACAAATAATATCTTTCATTATTTTTTGACTCTTCATGGTATAACATTGCATAGGACTATTCACTATACCACAGAAAAATTAGGTAGTTGATAGGAAGAATAGGGAAATCATGGAGATGCATTGTTGCATGATTTATACCAAGGGTATAGAGCACAAACTTTAGGGTGAGGTAATCTCATCAACAAATTTCCACTAGAGTAGTCCAGGGTATGACACCTCTTGAAAAATGATAAAAGGGTAAAGTAGTTTTTAATGTCCATGAGGTCATAAGCCATATGAAATAAATATTGTTTACCTAATATATGGTTATTCCCAACCATACTCTAGCTACCCAAGAATGGTATATAACCCTATCCCTATAGGATTTGAACCTTGATTCTCTATTTAGAGTTCCAAAATATATTGAGATAGTAACAAGTGATAATCCTAATGTATCTTGGTTTCACATCGTTAGGTCTTTAGCTTGGGCTCACATACCCAAAGATATTTGAAGAAATAAGATATTAAAGACCCATATATGTATTTATAAAGGGTATTCAAACACCTCTAAGGCACACCATCTATAATATCCTTAGAGGTGTGATATCCTCATTTAGATATGTGAATTTTGATGAGGTTCTTTTAGGGGATCCATCTAGTAAACCATTTAAGATTTTGAAAGAAGATCATCATGTTTACTTGATTATCCCAACATATTATTTAGAGATTCTTGTAGGCTCTATTCCAATTAGGCTTCCTCTTTATCTTCTAGTGAAGTTCCTATGCTTATAAATTTAACTCCTTGAGAAGCACCACTTAAATATCTTCAATCTTAGTTAAATTAATGATGATCTTGACACACTGGTTCCTTGTGATATAGTATTGGATGATGAGGTTTGTAGTGAGTTTGATTTGGATTATTTGGTTTTAGCTTTTAATGTTGCTTTGTCATAGGATGTTCTTAGTTCTTCCTTAGCTTTTCCCATACCCACTTGTGTTCAAACTCTTGTATAGGATTCTCAGACTATATTATCAACGAATTGATATTAAAAGGGCTCATATTGATCTTTCCTCTTGAATTTTTATTATTCTATAAATCCCTTAACATATTCTTAGGATAAGGATCAACTAAACCAAAATATGTCATCCTTGCAAAGTATTAGTCCTTGATGAAGAATAGGATATGATAGTTTCTTCTTCTTCTAGAAAGGAAGAATATAGTTGGGTACAAATATGCCTATAAGACCAAGTAAACTTAGATGATGAAGTGTAAAAGCATAAACTATACCTTATTGCTAAGGGATTCTCTTAGAAAGAGGGAGTTGACTATTCATAAATATTTTTACTAATATCTAGGATGAATTCTATCAAGATGGTTCTTTCTATTGGTGTTTCCTATGTTTAGAAGGTACATGAGATGGGTGTAAATAATTCCTCCATGGTGATCTTCAAGAAGAGATTAACATGAAACAACCACTTGGTTTGGAGCTTGAGGTTCCCACTTCCTTGGTTTTTTTTGTTGAATAGGTACATGTATGGACTCAAGGAGACACCACATGCTTGGTATGAGAAGATTCACTTTTTCTTCCTTGTTTGTGGTTTTTGTGATGTGAGGTTGAACATGATGTTTACATCAAATATTAGGATAAAAATACATTGGTGGTTGTACTCTATGTGGATGATATTCTCATTATGTGAATCTCTCTTTCCTTTATTCAAGACAAAGTTTTTACTATGTGATTCCTTTGATTTGATATATTTAGGGCTCTCATACTATTTCTTGGGCATTCATATTGATCAGACTACTTCAAGTATCACTACCTCATAGCCCAAGTATGCTTTAGATCTTCTTTAGTGCTTCAATATGGAGGATTATAAATATACTTAGAATGTTTTTTCTTCAATATTAAATCTTAGAGTTGATTGTATGACTCTGGTGGATGCCACTCTATATTGGTCTTTTGTGTGAGGTCTCCTCTACATTATGTACATGTGAAATGATGTCACCTTTTTTGTTATCTATTATTTTAGGTACATGTAATCCCTCAAGAGAGTCATTATATCGTGGCCAAGGGGATAATCAAATACATTAGAGGTATATATTAGTAGGGTATTCATTATATAGTTAGTTTACTTCTGATCATGATAGGATTTTAGATGTAGATTGGGATAATGATTTGGGTGGGTGGCACTCCACCATAAAATTTATACTATAATTTTTTACCCTATTTTATAGTGCTCTAGATGGCAATCTACTATATCTCAATATTCTATGGAATTTGAGTGTTTTTTTCCAATAAACTACTTAAGTACCTTTGATAAATATTTATGATTTTATAGTAGGTGGGCATTCCTTAGACCTACCTCATCACTCTTTGGTGTGACAATCAAAGCATCATCCAACATGTTTGAAATCCAATGTTTAATCAAATAACCAAGCACATTAATATTTAGATGCATTATGTGATATGGTTATATGCTCATGGCATTCTTGATCTATAGTCTTTTTATCATCAACAAAGTAGGTAATGGATATCCTCATCAAGGTTATGCTTGATGTTCTTTTGTGCACATGAGGGAGCTTGGTTTGGGAGAGTGTATCTTAAGGGGGGATGACTAGTAAGTAAATCTCTCCATGTCCCCCATTCAACTTAATAGGAATGTCAAAATATATTATGGTTAAGCTTCACCTAAGGCCACAACCAATTCTATATTGTATCATATGTATAAGCCCTTTGGGCCCTTGTAAACCATGTAAAAGGTGTTTTTCTAACATATTATAATTTAATATTAAATTCTGGTTACTTAACCTTGACCTAAAGGTAACTCAATAGGGTATAAATATCCCATCATACAAACCATTTTATAATTGGTTGAATTGTTTTCTATTTTTTTATAGTGAGATTATTTGGTGTCTATGGGCACCCCCTTATATTGTGTGCATTTTCTTTCTATGTACTTATTTTTAGCAATACCATGTAAGGTATTGATTCCATTTATTTTTGAAAACTACTATGAAATCTAGCAGGAAAACCTTCCCATATTACACTAAAAAAAAGTTAAAACATCTTATGAGTCATAAAAGAATTTTGGCATGCGATATTTGTTTTTTAAATTACACTGTAAGAGTAGATGCACAAAAAAGACATTGAAATTCAAAATTTTAAATTCGAAATTCTAAATTTTCCCTCTAAGAAGAAAGAAGAGAGATTTTTCTTCTCTAACATATTTCATCATCAAAAAATAAATTATTTTTCTTGATTGAATGACATCACTCTAGGTAGGCCTTGATACCATGTTTGAATTTATATCATTTTCCAATAATATTTTGAGGCATATCATTCACCACAATCATATGTAAAAGAAGAGAATAGCAAAAATAAATAATATCATATCATAAACAAATATAATGGATTAGTTATTGGGGTTGTTTATAGAGGTATCTATTCCCCAATTAATATAAACCTTAAGTTGACATAACTTGGTTTAAAAGTAAATTATATTATAGTAAACCCTTAATTGAGGTTAATAATACAAGTGATTTAATCAATATCACTAAGGGTTAATACATCACTATAGTTCGTTGGCTTACATATAGAACACTTGTAGGCTTACATAGAGAATTCCTATAGGCTTACCTATAGAACACCCATAGGACTACATAGATAATGCTCGTAGGCTTACATTAAGAGCACCCATATGCTTACATAGAGAATGTTCATAGGCTTACATTAAGAGCACCCATAGGCTTACATAAAAATTATTGGCCTTGGCCAATAAGGCTAGATTATGGACATTCAAACATCTACAATAACATCAATATTAAGAGATATCAATGATGTGAAAGGATGAGCAATAAACAAACCAAATAAATTTCTTATATAGCATATTATGAAAATCAAACTCTCTTATCAAAGGTACAACACATTCAACCATGAAATTCTAAGCTTTATGATTACCTCCATATAAACCCAAATACATCTTAATACAATTATCTTGGGATTCTAATTTTTTATCCAGTGGATAACTAATAACAAACACACATCTCCAATAAGAAATTATATAAAAAGAATATGTATTTTAAAATATTCTGAAATAAACTTCTAAATTAGTGCATCAATTCATGGTTAAACACTCTAACAGAAAACCATATTTATGACTAAAAAATTATAGTTTTGTGTAAAATTGATTTTAAGAATCTATATTTAAAAATACCTTATTGTTGATATTTAGTATGGATCAATTGTTCGGAGTCTGCACACAGTCCGAATGAGGGTCGAGTGGAGCGTCCATGGCGTCAAGAGACGAGAAAGAAAACAGGAATCAGGTCACGCGCAGAGACGTGGAGAGTGGCTCTCATAATGCCACAAGCACCACTACGAATGTGGGGAAGATGGTGGGATCGACCACTACCAATTAAAATGGGGATATTAATGATGGCACTAGGGAAAATACCACCAATGGTGACCATATCTATGGAAACCCTTCGTATGCAGATCTGTTGCATAACAAGAAGAGAACCAAACCAGACACCACATGCGAGTTCGTTAGTCAGGGATGTGATGTCTTATGCCATAGGAGACTTATGGAAAACTATGAAATTTGTGACACCTACTCCCTGGTGGGAAAGTTCATAGGAGGCCACCTAGACATGGATTCAATTCGCAGATGGGCAGCATCCAAGTGGAAGACTCTGGGAAGCATGGAGCTGTCAGTAATGACTCGAGGTTTTTTTATGATCCAACTCAACACCCAGGAGGATGCATAACATATCTTGTCTAGAGGACCATGGTTTTTCAGGAGGAGAAGTCTATTTTTTAAAAAATGGCAATCGAATTTTGACCCAAATTCTCATAATATCAACTATGCTCCGCTCTGGGTGATGCTTCTGAACCTCCCAACTCACTTCTTCTATGAATACACTCTGCAAGGCTTAGCCAATGCTATCGGGGATCTTATGGTCATTGACCCAACCACCCGAGCGAGAATGCACTTAACTCAGGCCCGCATTTGTGTCAATGTGAACCTGAAGATCCAACTCCCGAAATACTTGAACCTCATATATGGGGAATTCAAATGGAGGCAACCGTTGATCTATGAGAAAAAATAGGTATTCTACCCTGAATGCCAGACGTAGGGCCACCTGCAGTCGTAGTTCCCTGAGGCTAGGAACCATATCACGGATCATTTGAAGAGATCTCTAAACAAACTACATAAAACCGCACAACAATCATCGGGCATCAAGCTAGACTGATGGCAAACACCCCATATCAAAATGCAAGTGCTTATGTCCTTGTTACTAATAAATTTGATGCGCTTAAATATTATGGTGTTTTTGAGGAATTTGAGGAAGGGAAATCCTTGTTGAATCTAACTTGGTTTTTAACCTTGAACCCCTTCAATGTCCTAGGCCCAGCCCCATCCACCAAGTCCTCAAGTTTGCCTCTCCCCCAAAATAGTCTCCCAGTTCCTCCCCCTCCTAGTCCCCCCAGAGGCCCCCCATAAAACCTTCTACCTCATTGTCCTCCATCCCACAAGACTCTTCATCCCTAGAGTCCGAGGCTCTAGCCTCGCCCACCTTCTACAACCCTGCCTCTGACAGTGAAGACCGTGACCAACCTTCCCCTGAGTAGCGGAGCCCTAAACAAACTCACAGCTTCAGTAAATCCCATATGGATGTTGGAGGGGAGAGGAAAAAAGACAGATTGTCGAAATCAAGTAGAAGAATCAGGGACACAGCAGAAGATATAGCCAATGGGACCTAGAAAACCCTATTCTAGGATAACAAAATTAGTACTAAGGAAGAAACCCGAAGATCCAAACCCCTTACACAGCAAGGAAAAGGGGGAAAAATAATTTCCAAAAGTTCTAAATGAGAGTCCTCTCCTAGAAAATGAGAGGGCTGAACGGAGCATTTGGGAAAATCTCCTCCCCAACGGGGACAGCGCTAGGAATGAAACAAGTCGTAAATCCCAGAAAACTGGGAACTGAGGTGTCTGGTTCGTGTGGAGCATGGGCATGATGGTGTTTGTTTTTGTTTTGTTGTGTAGTTTGAATTTTTTGTATGTTTGTGTAAGGATGCCTATGGGGGCGGTCCGTGAAACTTTTTGGTTAGTTGCTTTATTTTGTTGGCTCAACATCCCCTAGATATGGGACTGTGGCCTTCCAGCCATAGTTATTTCGAATGTAAAAAGGGGAGGGTCCCTTCAACTTGTAAATTAAATAAAATTACTTTTACCTACAAAATAAAATACCTTATTGTTGATCTATGAAATCATTTGATTAGATTTATGCCCTTTATTTTGGGTTAACTATTGGATAAATAGAGGTTGACTTCCCTTTGAACTTCAAATTTAGGCTAAATTCCCACCAATATAGCTAAATTAAACTAATATAATCGCAAAAAAGTAAACTTATGAATTTAAAGATGTGAGGAATGAAAGTATAGTGCAAGAAAACAAATTAAGGTCAAGACCATAGCAAGACTAGTGTGTAATTAGTTGGACCATTTAGAGTTACTAAAATAATGTCAGTATGGCAAAGCATTCAAAAGCATACAACAATGGAAGAAAGGACTAACAAAAGGTGAGAAGGAAACACCATGAACATCATACATTCATGAATCAAAATATCAAAAGACATATTTGATCCATAAATGCCATGCACGAACTTTTTATTAGTTACAAAAGATTTAAAATAGTACAAGGTAGCTATAATTTTTTCAAATGGTCAAAATATCCTACAAAGGAGCCCATGACTTATTTACAATTGGGTTTTACCCCACTTTTTCCCTAAGTAAAACTAATTCACTTTTACATTCACCACTAGAAGATAAGATTCCACTTTTACCAACTCCCTTAGGATCTATTCTACAAAACCTACTATTTTGCACCTACTTTAGTGATCATAAAAATTGTTGGTTGTTGATGAGTCACTAATGTGCTGATAGATTACACACATGCAAACAATTGTTATTTTTCCATAAATTATTTATTGATCTTCATTATTTGTTCTCTAGTTTGGGGTTCCTACATTGGCTATGACCACGGCTTCTGGTGGGTTCAAAATTCTAACTTTAGCCATAATTATCATGATCCATATTCCTTCTTGACTAACATATTCTACTTGAGCTATCAATTTTAAAAGTTAATATCAAAATGGTAGTAGTTGGATACCATATTTATAATGACTTGCATGCAAATCAAGATAGATTTACATTAAAATCCATATTAACCTTACCCCTTTTGGATACAAAGTCATCAAAATTGTAAAATTATGAAATTTTCAAAATTGTAGAGATGTCTTTTCATTTTTGTGACAAGTTTTATAGTGCCTTCTACTTATCATCGAAATGGATTTGAATGCTCTTAGTATGGGTAATTATTATAGCAAGGTCATCATACTCTTCCTTTGGTATATCCTCCTTAGTGGGAAATGACATGATCCCTTCTAGAAGCATCTCTAGGTTTGAGATGATATTTGAAGTATTGGCTATCAGGTTTGAGGTAAGAGTTTTGTCTACCTATGTTATCTTCTTTTCTTTGTTAATAAAATTTATATACTAATTTTTAAGAAATATATTGTATTGGTCTAAAAGGGTTTTTTAAATTCCTCCTTGTAATAGTTGGTCATATCACCCTTTATCTTCTCTACCACGTCGTTAAGACTAGCATAGGAGGCCTTGTAGGTTTCCAAAGTTTGTTTCTTCAATGACACATTAATGAGCCACACTTAAACAATTTGTTTTCTTAGAAAACCTGGCTATTGGACTTGTTTTGCAACCTAGTGAGTGCACCTTTTCATCTATATATGATTTGTCTTGGAGGTCAACTCAAACTAGATGTGATTAATGGTAGTTTAGGATTTGGTCAAAAATTTATTATATTCCTGGACATGTTGCAAATAAATCTTTATTTTTTATCTCATTTAGTACTTGATCCTAAAGAATCCTAATGATATCAACGGATGAAACCTTAGTCTTCATTGTTTTGATTTAATTCTTGAGGCTCTTCTCAATTATTTTGAGCCTCTTAATTTGATCATCCTTTTATTTTAAGGTTTCAGTAGTCTTTTACCTCTATCTCCATCTCTTTTATAAAGTTTTCCTACTTCAACTATTATCTCTCTTATTTTCCTTGTTCTAATTGTTGCCTTAACATATTACACTCCAACCTTAAGGTCTTAAACTCCTCTAGTTTGGATATGTTCTTACCCCTCCTACCTTCCACATTTTTTTAATCCAAATACACTACTAGTTCTTTATTTTACTTCTTGTACCCTTGGTTCTCCTTGGCTAATTGCATGTAATTCAGTGACATCACCATATTTATCTCCTTCAATAATTAAACCATCACAAAGTATCCTACACATTATAGATCTAGGTAAGTCATCCTAGTAATGTATTACAAAATAACCATGGTTGGTTTAATGACATCTAATGGATGTGCCTTTATAAATAGCAAGTATCGCTATCTCCCACCCACTTGTGTTCTTAATGTAGATAGTCCCGCAATGGTCATGAAGTCACATATGGAAATTTTGTAGATATATTCTTATATCTTTCTTAGGTGTTATTCTATCATGTCCATGTCCTTAACTCTTGGTGGTCTAATAGTTTGGATGGGAAGGCAAACTACAACTTGTGATACTAAATTGAGCATATTTATCCTCGTCACCACATGTATGGGGATATAGATCATACGAGGTTGCATAGCAATTTGCAACCCTTCACCAAGAGTTGGACTCACGTATTTAGTTATTGGGTTTTTTTTCTAAGAAAATAACAATTATGTAGGAGCGAGAATTAGTGGGGAAGTGTCCTTTAGTCTTCCCTCAATAAATGACTCAACAACCTCTACTTGATTTAGCTTCCTCAATATGTAGTTTTGGGTGGGGTAGTGAGCATCCCACATGAGGAGCCAAGTAGAAGTGGTGGAGATAAGCAAGGTGGGAATGAATGATGTGGTGGAACCTGGTAACATGGTGGTGGTAAAAAATATGGGGGTAGAGGGGGTTGTGGAAATTGGTGCTACCACAATGGCTACAACTACCTCTCTAAATTTAATGGTAAAGAAGTATTTCTTTTACCCATAAGTGATGGATACAACTATTTATTGTGATTAAGGTTCTATAGAAGAAGCAAAAGTAGTAGAAATGGGAACTTTAGTAGAAATGATGAAATTAAGGGAGAGTGATGAAAAATAAGAATATGGAAAATAAGATATGATGGTAGATAATATGGTTGTGGAAGATTCTTGAGCCTCTAAAGCAATAACCTCTATGTATGATACTTCATCCTTGGTAGGTCTAGTTGGTATATCCTAAGCAACTTCATTGGTGACCATTTATTTCTTTGGCATTTTTTCTTACCTACCTCTCATTTTTATCACTATGCCCATGATTGCTTCCACTTTTGTTTGAAATTCTCTTTCGTTTTTGGTAGCTTCAAGGGCTTGATTTTGTTCAACTTCTAGATCCTATCTCTTTTTTTAATAGTGGTAAGCACTGACCCTTATGCATCAACGACTTTCCTTTGATAGGCATGTTTAATCAACACCTTAGCCATTGTTCCCACTTTGGCAATTATTTCCTAGTTGGAAAGTATCCAAGGGGAGAATATTTCAAGCTACAAGTATTCCTATTTTTGTCCCCTTTCTACCTCTTGTTGGTGTTGCTCATCTCAAATTTGAGATAACTCCTCATTGAAAATTTTCTTCAACAATTGGTCGTGGACTTTCTTACCTATTTCAAACCTTGTCCTGGAATAGACCATTACTTTCTCTAGGATCTAGTCATATTTTGTTCTGATTAAATAACTAATAGTCTAATCATTAATATGTTAGTGATGGATTTTTAACCAAATTTAATCATAGATCTCAATATCTAGGATTTAATATTAATCAAAATATTAATGCATGCAATTATTTGATCAATATGAATAAAAATAATACTCATAAAATAACAATATTTTAATATAGAATTCACACAATAATATTGATTAGATATACAAGACTTGTATTAAAATTAAATTATTTTTCTTTGATGTTGATGCAATGCATGGAACTTTATCTCCATAATATAACCTTAGAAGATGACTCTTCAATACTTGACTATTGCTCTCCTCACATATCCAGGATATGCATCCTTTCATATTCCACATATAAGACAAACCTCTCATGTCTCTTGACTTTACATCTTACCACATACATGTGACTCTTTACTTGTATAATTGACAACTACACACATGAATCTTGATTTGCATATATAACACATTGCACACTCTTACTTTTTACACACTTGCATACATTATTACATGACACTTACACACACTCACACTCTACACACTTGCACATTTTACTACATGACACTTGGACTCATCCTACATATTGATACATACTTTAGCGAAAATATAAATCACACACTCTAAAATAATATTTACAATTGTACAATAGTACCATGGGGGACATTCACTTCTACCAAATAATATAGCATTCTCTAATAGCTAGTATAGGCCATAGTATTTTTTTTTTTCTTTCCTTCCCATTTCAAAATTTCCTTGTAGAAGAAAAACCATGGGGAGGGGTTTTCTTTCATGGAATTATGTTTGTCCTCCTAGGCCTTATCCAAGTCTATCTACTTCATGGTCTCCTCCTTGCTCTATTTTTTTTAGATTTTATATTTAGCTAATGTTCATGGATGTAAATGGTAGAAATACCTTTCCCTATCAATGCTTTAACAAATATAATGTTAGTCATAAGCTCATTTGTCTCTCATTTTTGTCATCCCAAACCTCTTGATATTTCTTTCAATGTGTTCTATGCACCACTTGCTTAGTGGGTTCATGGTCAAATAGATCCTCTCATGGTTAAAAATGCTAACTTCCTATCTACAAGGTCTAGTTACCTCAACACTACAAGGATAAAAATGTTGTCAAGAACACATACCAAGAGCTTATAAACCTCTCTTAAAAATCCATATAATATTACAAATGAAGAATATCTCTAAAAGCAAAAGCAACCTACCTCATTTCCCAATATCTACATAAGTATCCTAGATTTGAGTGACAACCTAGGGAGCCCATCTTGCATCCATTGCATAATGGGTGTGTATACATCTATATTAAAGTCATAGATGTACATCCTAGGGCTATTGTATGGTATATTTACATATTCAAGAACAAGCAATGGCTAACCTTGATAATTTTCTGATTCAAGTCAATATTGGGAAACCAATCCTTCCTTTGGTGCATGCTCAACCATACCAAGTATGAGGATATATTGAAAGTCCTAAACTATTTAAAATGTTCCAACTACAAGTTCATTATTTTAGAGATGTCAATGATGTATTTTAATAGTTTTGAGTACTAGGAAATGTAGTTAACTACATGGAGCATGCCCAATTGCTTTTTCTTTACATATCATTCAATCCATTCCCATGATAAAAGTGATATCTAAAAGCACCCATTGCACCTCCTATATATATATAGGAGGTGCAATGGGTGCTTTTAGATATCACTTTTATCATGGGAATGGATTGAATGAATATGTCAAGAAAGATATATATATATATAATATATAATAATTAGTGTTTGAAGTCTATTTCAAGTGGGTTGCCAAAATACTCCCCACTCTTTCTTTCTCTTTTTATCAAAGAACTTGGCTTACGCCTTTTATGAAAAAGTGATTCACCTAATGTTCTTATCTTAAATACGCATAAACTCTTAAATGGCCATGGGTGTGATCATGATCGGGGGCACATCTCATTGTTTAGGTATAATGGCTTGTTGCTTGTTGTATATTGTAGCATAGATGTGAATCAACTATGACAGTCCTAGACACACAACACTAAAATTATTCCACTCTTAAGCTCCATTACCTGGTTACAATCTATATGTTCCTTAGGTTCATGTTATCTCTTGATAGCTTCTACTAAAGAGGCATGTGGGTTGTACTTAAGGATTTCTTCTTATTCTAGGTCATAACTGATCTAGAAGGTCTGTGTGGGATCTTTCTTCTTCTTCTCTTGATACTAGCATGGAGTATTTGCCCACTTTCTATAATATGAGAGGGGTCCTCATATCCTTTAGATGTACTTAATTATTCACTAGCCTCTTCCAAGGAGGTCTTGGGGGCTTCCTCAAATTCTTTTCCTTTTTTAATCAATGTCTATAATTTCTATGGTTGGGTCCATGGAGGCACCTATTGGATTCATAATTAGTAGTTCACACTAAATTTATTTGTAGCAAGCTAAACAAGTTTCAACCCTAAAATCTTATAATCTGTTAGCTTGGCTAGAAAATCACTAACTTGTTAAAGAATATTTAACATAGAATCTTAATGAAACTCAAGTATGTGTAGACAAATTTTTGTCATAATATATCAACAAATTGGAAGCTATATTCATAGATAATAAGCTCCCAAAATTAGAAAACTTGGAATTTGAAGGTTTGGGTGTTGATGATCTTAGATGTGACTTACTAAGTTGCTGATAGATCAAAGGCACCACTAGAAATTCACTAGCCTTTTAGAATTAAAATCTTTATGTTTTATCCACTATCATTGTGTGCCTTAAGTGAACTTTGAAATCCATTGACCCATACTAGGATGATTTGAATAATGAGTGACAATATTATGACAAAAACATTGGAAGAGCATCAAATTATTTTATGGATCAAATTCAATTTGTAGAGAAGTTCATCACAAAATTTACATAGCTAATCAAATCTATCACCAAGATGTTGAAGAAAGATGTCATATTTACATAGACATAAGAAGTTAAACAAGTCTATCATGATATTAAAGATGTAATGACTAGTGCATATGTCTTAATCTATCTAAATTGTTTTAGGGATTCAGGTTGTATGTGTTGATACAAATGAGAACATTATAACAATATTGACTCAAAAGGATGCCAATAAAACCATAAAATCCAATATCCTATATGAGCCAAACACTCCATAACTATGAAGAGCATTACACCATCATTGAAAAATAGGTGTTCACAATGATGAAGGCACTTAAAAAAATCAAGCAATATATATCCAAAATCAAGACCATTGTTTTTGTAGTTCATTCAAATGTAAAATCTATGATGTTGCACAATGACTTGGGCAAGAAAAGAGATATCTGGATTAATCAAATTTAGGATTTTGGCATTGATATAAAGTCAACTAAGCTAATATTTATGAAAACCTAGCTATGTCTTATCCCAGCAAAATGGTTACACTAGGAAAAGTCAATCTAAATAAGCAATGTGGATGGATGAATGATATAAGAAAATATATGACAACTCAAGAGGTCCAAAGGAACTTAACGATAAAGGAGAGGGACATAATTAGAAGAAAGGCTATGAACTAACCTAATTTAATGGCATCTTGTTTTGTAAAATGTATGGAGTACTTATAAGTTGTTTTGAAGGAAAAAATGAAGGTCTTATTGAGGGAATATCATCATGAAGTGGTCATTAGTTGGCCCAAACAATTGCCCATAAGATCTTGAGGGAATGATATTATTGATCCATGATGTTCAACAACTTTAAATGGGTAAAAGAGTGTAAAGCATGTTGCATGTTCATGGACTAGAAAAGGAAGGCACCTATGCCACTAAAACGCATAGTCATGATAGAGCATTTTTAATAGTGGGGCCTAGATTTTATTGGGAGGTTTAGCACATTATCTAGTGTTGGGTATGGTTGGATCCTAATTGCTATAGACTATTTCACAAAATGGACTAAAGAAATTCTAGTAAAATCTACTAATCAAGAGGTAACTATCTAGTTGGTGGAAGTTATCATCACAAGGTATGGGACACCTCCAACTATGATCACCAAAAATATCAGTCTTCACAAAGGCCAAACTTATGTGATTTGTAATTGAGTATGGGTTCATCCTAGGATCTCATCTAACTATTACCTATAGGAAAATGGTTTAACATAAATCTACCAATAAAAATATTATCCAAATCCTAAAAAGTATGATCTTTGAGTGCCAAAGAGATTGGCATAGCAATTGAAGAAATTCATGTAGACAAATAGGGTCACTTCTAAGATTTTAACTAGAACTTCACCTTACAAATTAGTATTAGGTAAGGAAGTAGTGTTGTTAATAAATCTTGAACTTAATTCACTCCAAATTTCCTAGCAACTAGAGTTAGAGGACACCAACATTGCTCTGATGTAGGTTGGGTTGAATGCCTTACTACAACTATAGGGAGATAAGAAGAAGGATTTTAAGGGTTTGTCCAACATCAAATGACTATCAAGAGGTGGTTTGATAAGAAGTAAACCAACATAGAATTCAATGGAGTGTAGAAATGAAATTTAACATACTAAAACTCAATTCTATTTCTACTTAAATAAACTTATAGATCTACCTTACAATTTACAACAATTAGCAATGACAATACAAATGAACATACAATAACAACAATAATAGACGATTAATGAATGATCAAATTTATATTAATAGCATTTTGTATGACAATAGCATTACATACACACAACCTATAACATCGTGTAGAATCTCCTTCATACCAGACCACACTTTGGCCAACAATGCCCACAACCACACACATCGGCCAACTCCACCACGATACTATACGAATGAATGAGGGAAGGGTCTTATTTATACAACTAGAAAGTAGTTGCATCCTCTAACTATTCGACAAATCATTTTATAAATTACATTTGACATGTATTTGAGTAATATTTACATTTCTTTTCTTAACTCACTACAAGACAAACTAACTGATGACTCAATGACTTTCTCGTACATACTAATATTGCATGAAATATTACATTACCACTTTATAACCTTATTAATTATACATACACACAATTTGTCAAACACTTCTCATAGATACTACAAAATAACAAAACTTATTTTTCTCGCAGATATATCAATTTGCTTGCCTACAAGGAGATATGGTGCTCAAATGGGATGAAAAGAGGGCCAAACTAGGCAAACATGGTAAATTTGACTTTTCATGGTGTGGGTTGTACCATATGGACAAAGTTCCCAAGGGCTAATGCCTATAGGTCATGTTATGATGGATGGAAGGTTGTTTCCCATCTCAGTGAATGGGCAACATGTGAGACCCTTCTAAATATAGGGAATTGACTATATATATATGTGTGTGTGTGTCGGTGTGTGTGTGTTCATTCTTTGTTTTGTCCACTTTTTATTCTCTCATTTTCTTTTCTTGTCATTTCGTTCACAAAAAACATCCCTCTATGCCTAAGTGAAAATCCTGAAAAGGACACTCAAACTCCTTACTGTCCTTTTCTCTTAGGTGTCGGTTTGTTTGGTAGGATAAATGGTAGAAATTGAGAGAATTCTCAGAATTTTCACTACAAGGTAGACACAAGCTATTCACTTACAATGTTAGCAATTCAATAGCAAAAACAAGTGACATCATGCTAACATGGGCAATAATTGGTAGTAAGGCTCAAAATTTTTTCATTGTTCTACGATTTATTGGCACAAGAGTCAATCTATCGATAAATTGAGTGATGTCATTTTGACGTAGGCAGTGATCGATAGCACAACCTAAGGAAAATTTGTAAATCCAATGTCAACAATTCGCTAGCTCATTGTAATTCTTTGACAAATGATACAATTTACCCACAAAGAAATGAAGCCAAGACACAACAATGTATTAGTGTCATGTCAAGATGACATCAATAAAAAATTTACCTGATTTGTTGACATGAATGATACCAGAATGTCGTATACAACAATCCTAATGACCAAGAAGAAAAGGCATAGGAAAGGAGAGAACATCATGATAATGCTAGCACAAAGTTTAATGATTCGTCAGCATGTAGGAAAGGGCATGAAAGGAAAGGTGATGTAATTAATTGTCTTGAGTTAATTAATTTCACTAATTTAGGATATTGAAGTCTAACTAGTGAGAATGTTTGTATCTCAAAGAACCCATCAAAACTCAATTTTGATAAGTGTTATGATAATATAATTTCCTATAATACCATGATAATGTGTGACATAATATAGGTGGTAGTCATTTCAATAGAGTGAAACCAATAATATAAGTTTTTCATTTATCATATTTTGTCTTTAGGTACTAATTGCTGACTTTATATGCTATTTTTTATTATATTTCTTAAAATTAATGATACATATCTCATTCCTTGCTCTTTTTGTTGCTACTTCAGGGAATGCGTATCAATTTTTTTTATTTTCAAAAAGCAAAAATTATAAGTGCACTTTCATATATTTACATATAGAAGGAAATGAATAAGTTGCAAAAAGCAAAAATTATAAGTGAACTTTTGTATATTTACATGTAGAAGGAAATGAAGAAGTTGCAAATGTGATGGTGCTAGCAATTGAAATGTAAGTTATATTTACACAAATGAAAAGGTGAAAATAAAATTGTTGTGACCCTTAAATTCAACAACCTATCAAATCTAAAAATTAATTGTACTTACTATAGAAGATGAGTTTGCTACAAAGAGTAGCATATCATATTTTATTAAAATAGAAATAAAATGAAATTTATATCCACAAATTATCAAAATAAAGGGTGATAGAAAAGCCCTTAAAAGAAGTAAAAGGAGGAAAAAATATATTAATTAAAATTTTTAAATGCAGCAGTTGAAGGACAAGCCAAAAGGATTAGAGTCTAAAATATGTATCTCATAGACACAAACACATTTGAAGAGCAAGCCAAAAGGATTTATAACAAACTAAAAATTGATGAAGTGAGTCTTATAGAGCACAACTAAATTGCAACATTGTCATATGATCTAAGTGACATCTATTTTGAAGAGTAACAGTAGTTGACCATATTGAAAACATGGAATACATAATTGAAAATGATCGACCTAGAAGAGTTCCCAAGGATAACAAGGTCAAGTTGGGTAAAAAAAAGGAAAGCATGGTACTACACTTAAAAACTTTTTCAATCCATCAAGATAGAGAGTTAGAGAGAAAACTAGTAATACATGACTGACTAACATTGAAAGGAAAAAAAATTAAATTAGTGTCTTCAAGTGATTAAAATAGGTCAATGGGACTCAAATATGCCTTAATGGTTTTTTATTTAAGTACCTTCCACTTAACATTAATAAAATTTCAACATTAAATTACATTACTATTACCCATGTTTTTTCTTGCCTTTATCACATGTCGATAATTTATTAGAAATGATGTATAAGACCATAGTAATAAAGTAGAGTAGATGTGTTTTACTACAAGAGTATATCCAACTAAACATGGTGTATAACCCTACCCCTAACCTTGACCTCCTATTTGAAGTTCCAAACTTTTAACTATTAGGCCCACTCCGAGTAAAAATGGAGTATCTTCCCACCATCAAAAGCATTTTATCATTACCTTGAAATAAAAATAAAAATTCTCATTGTACATATAGTTCAAAAGAGTGGAAGAATACCAAAATGATAGCCAAAATACACTTGTATTTGTTGTGCAAACTATCTGTAGACCACCAATCATCAAGTTCAATTACCACTAGAGGAATCTCACTTTTACTAGTTAAGCAAGCAACATAACCATGCTTTGTAACAACAGGCTGTAGATGCGTTCAAATGCCAAACTTAATTTATTTTAAATGTGTGCTTTGTAACAACAGGTTGTAAATGTGTTCAAATGCCAAACGTAATTTATTATAAATGATTGCGTCAGAATGAGAGATGTTATATTTGTCATTGTACAATTGAATTACATGCCAGAGAACCCTCTTAAGATGCATCATAACCTCAATAAGCCTACCAATATGCATCTCACCTGAAAAGTCTAATGTGGAATTGCCTACAAAATTCAGTCTTTTACACAGTTCAACTCTCCACTAGCTGCTTATTTCCAAATCATATTCAACTCAATAGCCAATGTCAATATGCAAGAAATGTCCTCCAAACTTGTGTCCATTGAAGTGTCTGATATTGATATCAGATATATTTCCAAAATATTATTGTAAATACAAGAAAAGTTTATTTCGAACTGTCCAAAAAATAATTGATATGGACAAGCCAATAATATTCTGTCAAGACAGAACAAACACCCTCATTGCTAAGATGGCATATCTATTCATCAAAGAGCACACTAATAATTGAAGTTGGATTAGTATAAAAATCATTGCTGTTGACCAGCCTCTGACCTTTGAAAAGTCTAATGTGGAATTGCCTACAAGATTCAATCTTTTAGGCAGTTCAACTCTCCACTAGCTGCTTATTTCCAAATCATATTCAAATCAATAGCCAATGTCAATTTGCAAAGAATGTCCTCCAAACTTGTGTCCATTGAAGTGTCTGACATTGATATCAGATATATTTCCAAAATATTATTGTAAATACAAGAAAATTTTATTTTGAACTGTCCAAAAAATAATTGATATGGACAAGCCAATAATATTCTGTCAAGACAGAACAAACACCCTCATTGCTAAGATGGCATATCTATTCATCAAAGAGCACACTAATAATTGAAGTTGGATTAGTATAAAAATCATTGCTGTTGACCAGCCTCTGACCTTTGCATATCATTTTCTCCTTTTCCCATTAATTGATAACCTAACCAATTCTGATATATTGTAAAGATCATGTACTTTCCTGGCTTAATCAAAAAGTAACTTTGGTCTGGGGACTGGATAAATGTTTTAAGACATTGTCTTCTAGATTTTGCAACTCAAATTCCTACATCTTCTGTTGAAGAATATTACATTATTTGGTACATGCTAATGTACCCCATGGTACTTTATGGTACAATTGTAAATATATAATAGATTAAGGTGTGAGTCTTTTTAGCTGTTAAAAAGCCAACATCTTCATTAAGCATCTTGAGCAACAGAATAATGGAAATGTCAGCAATCATGTGTCATCAGGACATGCCATGTCAACCTAAAGTGATTTTATCCTCAATTTCCTTTTGTCCCTCTCCTAATCTCTGATATAAAGCCATTTCTGTCCTTCCAAATCTAACAGTTCTAATTCCTTTGCAATTGACTGCTCTACCTCCTCCATTTTTTTCTCTAATCTGGCCAACAAAGGTGAGGTAGGGCTGCATGAGTTGTCTGTTCTCTTGAACTGTTTGAATTCCATTCCCACCCTTTCTGCAGCTTTTTCTAACTCAGGAACAATGCTGGCTAGAAGAGCTGGACTCCTTGTATAAACAACACTACCTCCAAATCCTTCCCATGCATCATTTTTTCCTCGATAATATACAAATACATAATCATCTGGTTTATTTTCTATCTTGGATGAAAGTATATACCTGCAAAACATTTCACATGAGATTAAGTAACAGTACAAAATGTTTGGGAAAAAAAAAGGGTTGGGAGAAGAGAGACAGCAAGAAATTGACTAGAAATTCATGCGACCAAATTATAATCTATGCAGTTAGATGCAAGTTAGGTGGTATTAAGTATTAACTATTACAACTGTGATAGATATATTCAAAATTATTGCATTCTCTTCATTACAAAGCTGTTCTCCCTTTAATCTACACTGCCACATCTCCTAACCAGTTATAAGCAATCCAGAAAAGTAAATTTACCAACTTTATGTCTTGACTTTGTCTTATTTATTTTGCATAGACAATGAACATGAAAGAAAAGATCTAGAGAATGCAAAACTTGCAGAAATGAGAGAGGTAGATGTCACGACTCACTACCCTGAACACCTCATATTATGACTCACCCTGAACTCCTCATGCTATGACCCGAAGCGGTGCTGATGTTAAGTACACCTCGCATGTAAAATTGATTTTTAATCTTAATTTTATAAATAAGATATACAGCTGTGTGCTGCAAATGGAAGCCAAAATACCAAGGATCCATTGGATTAGGGATGCAATTGGTTTTGCAAAGCTTCTATAAGCAAGTGGCCCAATTAGTAGGAGAACACCTATTAAGGACAAGTAGCCCCTATTGCAAAAGAACTAGAGTGTCTTAAAATAACCTGTTGAAAGTAATTCTGGAATGTGTCAGATGCTGATCAACCAACAACCTATGGAAGTCTACAAATTCCTGGCAAGCTATGAAAGATATCAAACACTTGTACTGTTAAGCTGCTTAAGTTGTTCAAGAATCTGGAGTGCTAGAAACAAGAATCATTAAAGTGAAAGCAATGAGTTATGGTGATTGTTGTGAGTCTAGTAAGACCCAACTTTGTGGAACCTGCGAGTTTCCAAGAATGAAAGCTAAGAGGACTTGCAAGAAAACTTATAGCATTCACTCTCGCTTTCTGCAGCATAGAGATGTCAAGGAATTGTTGTCCAGGAAGACAAGTAACAATGTAGAAATTTTAAAGTATAGTTCTTGAAGGTTGCCACAGTTCATATTGCAGAGAAGGCTACAGTTGCTGAAGACAGGAGTTATGAAGATCTCTTCCATTATGCCATTAGATCACCCAAGGGAAAAGCCACACAGATGTTGGTCTCAAAAGAGAGACTGTTCTCGTGTAACACTAGCTTGATGTGGGCATTGGCAGTACATGGATGGATACCTTACAGTTCTGAAATGAAGCAGATTGTCAGCAATCTGGGGCATTATTCTTAATAGGAAAGTGAACATGACCTTGAGGATGATGTGAGAAGCCCTTTGGCTTGTATCTGTCCATTAATGTATAGTAACAAATCTCTCATTTCCATGCATGGTTGTTATTCCTTGTTGCATTATTACAAAATTATAAGTATTTCTAATTTAGGCATTCGGGTGTTAGGGACTAACTAGTTGAGACCCATGCAGAAATACTCCAAGCATAGAAGGTGAAAGTGGCATCTCAGTAAATTTTACCAAAGTGATTGCACAGAAGAAAGTCTCACAACTGAAGCAGGTTACTTGAGCATTCAAGGTCACAATAAAACCTGAATGTTCGTCACCTTTCTCAGCTGGAGACCCATAATGGAGTTGGTTTAAAGGATTTGAGGAATTCGCTATAAAGGATCCAACTTTGTCTGTGATGATGTTGGACATCCCTCTCGTTTCACAGCAACAGTCAATATACGTAACCTTGCTGAAGACTGTCATTACTGAGGTTTTGTGTTGCCACCCAGAGTTGCACCAAAGGCGAAACACCTATTCGAGATTTGTTAGTGTAATGCTACAGTTGACAGGTAAAGCAACAACCCTATGAATAAAGTTAGAAGAGCACAGTTGGAGTATTGCATTGCAAGGAGACTTCCCTTGAACTAATGCCCACGTTAACTCAAGGAGGATGGGTGACAAGGGGTAGAAAAGTTTGATATTAATGCTTCATACATAATAACATGAACTCCCTGAAACTTGATGCCAACTACAGAGTAATTTTACAGCTGAAAACCCATAACTAAGTAATTTTACAGCTGAAAACCCATAACTGAGGCAATAAATTCAGCATAGAGTGATCTGTTTTCCAGGATAAAGACTGAAACATGTAAGAAATACTCTACAACCATAGGATACTTAACTAAGGCAGTCTCCTAGGACAAATAAGTTTGGAGTACAAGGATGTTTTAGGTGACTTCGATAAGTATTCTGTGAAATCCAAGCTGATCACGTTTTTATGGGAAAAATGATCCCCACTAAGGTTTCAGGTAATTTACCAAGACAGGAGGGACAAGAGGTTTGCTAACAAACCATTTAAAGATACAACAGTATATGAATATGCATTGATATCTCCTTAAAAATATAGAATTTGCAAGAAATTTTACATAGAATAACATGAACATGGAATTTTCAAAAATGACATAAAATATGAATTTTTCAAGTTAATTCATACCTAACAAGCTAGGGTATAGAATAGACGTCATAATTCAAAGTGAAAATAGCATCAAGATACTTAACATAATTTACAAAAAATATCAAAGGGAAAAATAAAAGAGAAATAAAAATAATTTACCATATCAAATGCAAGACAAAAATGTCATATTGAAGTTCATGAAGGGCAAGAAATGTACTGTTGAAGAAACATATTGAAATAAAATCAGGAAAATAAACAAACAGTGGAAAATTGCCATGAAATAGCTTCTCATATATCATCTGTTAATACTGACATAAATAACATTGTAAACTTGGATGGTTAAAATAACTTGAAATGCATTTGTTTTTCCATCATATCAAAACTATCATTTTCAGATGGGTTTCTATGTTTTATCATAACATTTGATGCATGGATAAATAGCAAGTTTGATCTTAGCTGGGCAAATGATGACCAAGATCTCCCCTTTTAGGTAAATCCATTTAGTGGATCAGGGGCTAAACAATAGGGAAGCAATGTCGACAATGAATTGGCTAATTTCCTTCCATGAAGCACTAATCAAACCAACTTTGTTGTTACTAACTAAGATTTTGCAAGGATTACTTGCATAATTCTACAAACTTTGCCCTAAACAGTGATGGATTTGCCAGGTAACAAGAGTAGTGTTTGATAAGCACATTATTCTGTGTTGGGATCAAAAAGAAGAATGTCTTAAATGTAAAGGTGGTGAGCAAGTGTTTTATACATCAGCTAATAGTAAAAAGTGTTGACTTCAATACACATGAATGAAGACCACTCATGCATTAAACCCTAACTGATATTCATGCAATCTAGTGGTCTCAATGTAACTGGACTACAATGCTACATCTATTACCAGACAAGAATGGGTGTTATCTTGATCTATTTGTATCTGGGCTAAGGTCATAAAATCAAATGCAATGCATTTCATACATTTTGAATATATTTTTCATTGATTAGACTTAAAACCTTTTGGTGTGATTTATATTCTTTTCCCTCTCAACATTGCGTTATAAGGGAGCATATAGATGTTATCATTATGTGTTGTTGATGTTATTTTTGGGGGAACATTAGGCAAAGAGGAGCAAATAAACCCCATAAAATCAACAAACTGTGTTTGAATTTTATAATTAAAGTTCATTTCATTTCTAACAGGTGCATAGGGTAAAGTAATAGACCAATCTTCCTGATAATGAAGATACTCATTATCATGATTGTGAAGTACTCCAGGTTTATATGAATCCTGCGTCCATCTCTGAATGATAGAACGAGTGAAGAAACCACCATCAGGGGTTGATATCCTCCATGACAACTTTCCTTTGAGATTGGTTGATGTCGGAAAAAATTCTTGAGTTTGGCAATCATATATATCAAACAATGGATTTAATCCACTGCTTATGTACCACTTTCCATTAAAATCTGCCATGGTAAAATTTTTAATCAGGGTAGAGGGATCTGGAACAGGGAATGTCCCTTCATCATGTTTCTGAGGAACGCACTTCTTTCGTGACACTACACATTGATTGAATTGGTCTACTACACTGTTCTCAAACAGATCTCCACATTTTAACTGCAAACATGTTTCAGTACTTAGAATTAGTAATTAAATTAGAAGGATGCAAGAAGAAATTTAACATCACACTAGCATAATGATGGTTAAATAGCTTCTATATGTGTCATACATGAATTAAGGCATACTCATATAAGAGAGATAGAAAGAGAGAAACCTGACACTCCATCTCATCAGGGTGACTATTACATAGTTCAATGCAAACAAGATTTGCTGCACAAGCCGGATCTCCAATGCAGCGTACCAATTCCACCCTAAAAAAACATTAAAAATTTTAAACAAAATAATGATTAGGCACATCCATAAAAAGGAAACTAAAAAGGTTAAAAATGGACAGTTTCACTTGGAATGAATGAAAATCTTGATTCACATAGTGCAATTTTATAATGTACCAGCTGCATGTAAAATTTTCAACAAATTGGAAACATTGTATATTGATGGAGGTACACCACTAGCATAGAGAGTGCTTTCTAGAATTACTGCAATCTAAAATTTGTGAAGCAGAAAATTTTGAAGAATCGGTTTATGTTTTTAATCTTTCCTCTTCAAATGTCATTTGTTTTTCCAAGTAGCGGGCCTAAAGTGACTTCTTGCTTCACAGCTCACACTAAAGGCACTGGGGATCACATCCTCAACCATTCATGGTGACACAAGACCTAATCCAACTTCATTTGCATTATGTCAGTGAACGGAAGACAATACAGAGGCACATAAATCCCTCTTCAAAGAGAACCACAGTGTATTGACAAAGTACATAGGAAACGAATAACTTTGGGCAAACATGGAAATGTTAAGCATGGACATGGACATTTGTTGAGCAATGAGATCTATTAAAGAAATTGAGTCCTCTGTGCCAATGATACCAAAATGTAGAAATGGAATACAACATACTGCAACACAATTCCATTACCATTTAAATAAACAAAATATACAATGTGAATAACTTGCAATTATAATGCATATACTGCACACACAACATATATCAGACGGCTTGGCACAACAATTCAGATTGCCCAGCATAGCAGTTCAGATGACCCGACCCAACTGTCAGACGACCTTGCGCAGCATTTCAAATGGCCTTGCATAAGTATCTCAAGAATACATGTCTGATTACAACCAACTTCTACTACCACGTGCAATACCAACCTTCAATACCATGCCAACCTAAAATGAATGAGGGAGGGGTCTTATTTATATAACTAAGGAGGTAGTTGCATCCTCCAACTAACTAACTACCCAACACCTCATCATTTTCTTAAATTAAATTTGAGATGCACTTGACTTACATTTACATTTCATTTCATGACTCACTTTATGACTTTATCATTTATACATACCTGTATTTCTAGAAAATAATACAAAATGACAAAACTTATTCATTGGTCAATTTGCTTGTTTATAGAAGGCATACAAGTACAAAAAAGAAGGGCTATAATAGATTGTTGAATGCTTTTTAGCAAGAGGTTTGACATTAAAAGACATCACCAGTAACAACAGTCATACCTCTATTTCTACAAAATAATACAAAATGACAAAACTTATTCATTGGTCAATTTGCTTGTCTATAGAAGGCATGACAAGTACAAAAAAAAAGGGCTATCATAGACTGCTGAATGCCTTTCAGCAAGAGGTTTGACATTAGACAACATTCACCAATAACAGCAATTTGAAATTAAAAAAACCTTTCTCAAGATGAAAAGTAGGTTTGGCAAACGATCAAAAAGTAGGCTTAGAATGAAAAAAAATTTAGACACAAGTTAATTAAAAATGAAGCTGAAAGATCAAGAGTCAGTTAGAAGAGAGCAACATATATAAATTTTATAGTGTTGCCAATAGTTGACACTTGACAATTTTGTCAATGTGATGCAATCGTTTTACTTTTTTTATTTATTCTTTCGTCTTTTTTCTCTTGATCTCTTCAATCTCTCTGTCTGTTCTGGGTTTCCTGATTCCTAGACTCAGCATATCATTCATCTCATTCATAAGGCAGGTGATCCCCATGAACCCAATAACTACAAGACTATCATGATTGGGCATATCTTTGCCAAGCTCTATGCCACAGCATTGGATGTGCTTCTCTCCCAAAGGTTGGAGGAGGGGGGTTTCAGGGCTCTTGGCCAAGCTGGTTTTCGGCAAGATCACCAAACCACAGATCACATTCTAGTCCTCATAGCTATTATTGAGGAGGTGCGTTCCAGGTCCTCGAAGGTTTATTGTTGCTTTGTTGACTTCAGGAAAGCCTTCGACACGGTGCCTCAGCATTTACTTCTTGAGAGACTACGGTCAGTTGGCATCTCTGGGCAACTTTTGACAACGGTTACACGGTTATAAGATACTATGAAAGGTCGGTTTCGCTCTCCTCAAGGGCTTTCAGACAGTATTCTTAGCACCATAGGAGTGAAACAGGGGTGCTCTCTTTCCCTGACACTTTTTGGGATCTTTATCGACGAGCTTGAGACTTTTATTAAGGAGAACGCTCATGCAGAGGATGGTTGCCTTCTTCACTATGTGCTGATTTCTATTTTCCTCTTTGTTGATGATGTTGTTCTTTTGGCCTCTTCTCCTGAGGGACTTCAGCGCCATCTGGACAAGCTTGCCGCTTTTGTGACTCAAGACAGCTGACGGTGAATCTTTCTAAGACCAAGGTTATGGTATTCAATACTACCAAAGAGGCTCTATCTCATCTCCACTTCTCTTTCCAAGGTCGGAAGGTCGAGATCACCACCTTTTATGAGTACTTGGGGGTTCTTTTCACTGGTCCCACTTTTAGTATGAAACCCGCCGCCCAGGCTCGGGTGTGTAAGGGATATGCAGCTCTGTCTTTGCTAGAAAGGAATTGCTTCAAAGCACATTTTCAAGATATACCTGAGAAGATGAGGATTTTTGTTGCCTTGGTCAAGCCAACTATTACTTATGGGTCAGTGGTTTGGGGTCCTAGCCTTGGCCCGACTGAGTGGTCACGGGTTGAACGAGTCCGGACACTCTTTCTTCGACGATTCATTCGCTGCAAGGGCACAGTCCCCGCTCTATTATTCTGGCTGAGTTTGGGGCTTCTCCTCTCCAGCTTGAGATTATCTTCTTGATTATCGGTTATCTTCACAGGATCCATGCTTTCAAAGATACCCCCGAGAGTTGCAGGCGGTACCCTTACCTCGCCCTTCGCTCCTCGATGGAACTCTCTCCGAGTTCTCGAGGAGGCTGGAGGAGCTAGTATTTTTAGGTTTCTGCTCTCCTGGCTAGCATTCAGATACGGATAGACAGGGTCCCGCCTTATTCTTTGGGGGTTCTCCCCCCTCTCAGCTTAGTAAGGAGAAGATGCTCCATGAGATTCGGAAAGATGTTAGTCTCCAGTACACCAGATGCACATGGATCTCTCCTGTTGCCCCTCTTTCCCCCAAGCTGTCTTTCTACCATGAGCACTTCTTATAGATTTAGGAGGGCAAAATAGTTCCTCCACAATACCTTCAGCAGCACACAATGCATAGTCTTCGGATCACTATTGGGCAACTCAGGGTGTGTTCTCACCAACTCCGGATTGAGTCAGATCACCATCTTCCGATGGAGGAGCGGATTTGCTTGTTTTGCTCCTTGGGTGAAGTTGAAACCCTTCATCACTTTATTTTTTTTGTCCCATTTATTATGAGATCCGAGGTAGGTTCCATTGCCTTTTCAGGGACAACTCTCGATTTGTTTCTACCTTCTTCAAATACCCGGACCAGCGTTGTCTCACACTCTTTCTTAGGGAGATAACTCAGCTTCGACGACATAAAATTTCTCCAAATGGATCTCACCCTCCTCAACATCGGCTCATCACAACATACTTCACCAACTCCGACGGACCAGGTGACTTCAATTGGAAACGCCCCACATCATCCAGTTCGAACAAAATTAGGGTCACTAGACAGCGCACCAACAGTTTGTCAGGGTTCCAAACTAGAAATGGGCAGAGACATCATGGACTTCTTTAGCTCCGGTACTTCGGCCTCGATTGTTAGGAGAGATTAGTTTTTGGCGGGTTCTTGGAGCTTGCCCCCCTAGGCTGCTCCCTCCCCCCTCCTTCTCTCTCTCCGTTCTTCTTGGCGTGCACTCCTCTCTGTTGGATTGCAGCCCTCCCCCCTCTGCTCTCCCTTTTCTTTTCTTTTCCCTTTCTCTTTGGCCTGTTTGTCGGGTTTCATATTGTATTTATCTTAGTTATTTTCTTTGTTGGGATTTTTAGCCTGCTAGTTGGCAGTCATTATTGTCCTTCTTATAGTCCCTTGGGTCTTATTTTGGCCCAACGTGTAGACAGGCATATTGAGATATCCTTATTTGTTGAACCAGTTTTAATATTATGTGTTATATTGTAAATGCACGCAAAGTGTTTGACGAAACGCACGTGCATATATTTTAATGTTGTAAGTGCAATTTAATATTGCACGTCATTATAAAATCATGTATGTCGGCTAAATTAGAATTAGAGGGCATTTTGTCTTGTAGTGGAAACGAAATGTAATGCAAATCAAATGCACATGAAATGTAATTTGAGGGTAGTTGCAGGGTGGTTGGAAACGTAACTCCTTGGTGGGTGTATAAATAAACCCCCCCTCATTCATTCAAGATGTTCCTGGAAAGAGGATTGATACAGCCATTGTTGTACGCAGCCATGGAGGGTAATCAGCCTAGGGTTTGCAGGCTGTGTTGTAATGTTGAACTGTAATGTTGTATCACACATGCCATTATTAATATAAAACTGTTGTATTTACTGTTATCTGCCATTGCTGCTGTATTTCTGTCATTGTTGTTGTTATTGCTATTGCAGGTTTCTGTGTATTATTATTGCTATACTACAATGCTTGCAGATCTGTAATTTATTACGTGGAAAGGGAACTGTTGGAAATATGTAAAATCCCTTTCTACACACCGCTGACATTAATTATATTTCATTCATTTCATTTCTTTTTGGTTTAAGCACAAAGCAATCTGATTTAACTACCTAGATCTTTGATTATCTGCATGCTACACAAAAAATTGATGAGCAAGAGCTTGATTGTTGTTTGAAGAATACCTTAGATCTGAGGTAACCGGTTAACTGCTAGCATCCACAATCCTAAACATATTCTACCTACTCTAAGACAAATCCATTCAAATGCATAACAATGCTAAGATGTTAAATCACACAGCAAAAAATGTACAATGACACAGTGCTGATACCAAAATAGGGTGAATGAACGATTATTTATGGGATAATAACAATAGCAAAGAGCAACAGCAGACTATTATTAGGCATGCTTGATATGATTAAAGAGGATAACCAGAGAGTGACGCTTTTTGGCAGAAACATGTGCTAAAGAGGTTAACTAGAGGTTAATGTTTTGGGTAGAAATTAGCAGCAAGGTAATGTTTTTGGTAGAAATTAGCAGCAAGGTAATGTTTTTGGCAGAAATATGCAGTAACATATGCTACAGATAGGGAATAAAATAACTATTAAAATTGTTCAAATTTAAATAATTTACAAAATAATGTGCACAGTTAACTAGGCTATTCCCTCAATGGACAATGAGGAGATAAGGGTGACATTCTATTGATGAGGATCAAACTGACAAGGTGGCTCCAAGTAGAGAATGTGTCTGTTCAAGATGCCCACATGGAAAGCATTGAGCACCAAGTTTTAGGGATAATTTAGAGAAATCCATCCTGGATTTGATGTATATGTCAAGATTTGCTATGACCTTGGTTGCATGGGAGAGAGGAGAAGATTGTGTTTATTGATGTGGAGGTACTTCTTTTGGATGAGATACATGGTGCCTCCCATCTTGAAATTCTCTGTGTGCACATTTGGATTTATGGAGGCTAATCATGAGTGTTGTACAACACATTTCCCTTATAGCAGTTGGTATGAATCCAAAGGGGACTTTAAGACCATTGTCAATGTTGTTAGTAGTGAAAAGTCTTGTCATACTATGATTCAAGTTTCTTCAACATATGGTTTGGACGCCATGTCAAAAGGTGGGAAGGCTTATTTTATTTGGAAGTTATGAGACATTTATAAAGGCCTTGAAACATATGCAAGTTCACCCCCATGGGAAACCTAAGACAGGTCTTGCAACACACAGACCTTTGTTATTGTAGGTGTTTGCATTAGAGAATATAGAGGCCTACGATGACATGGCTTCCTTCATAATGTCAATTATAAGGTGTGGGTGGTATTTGCAGAATTCATTTTGATCATTTTAGCCTTAATCATGGTGCTGAAAGTATGGGGAAGGGAAAATGAGAGATTGTTGGGGAGGATTTTGGGAAGGAATTGATCAAAGGATTGTCGATGTGTGGATAAGAGAAGTTAGAATTCGATGACGATATGGATTTCTTCTTAATGTCAATTATTAGGTGCGAGTGGTATTTACAAGTATGGAGGGAAAAGGATGGATTGCTAGGGAGGATTTTGGGAAGGAATTTATTGAAATTGCAAAAGGATTAAAAGCTTGTGGATAAGAGAAAGATGGTCAGAAAAGGAAGAAAGTTAATTTTTCGAAAGATATCCTTAATGAAATCTCAAGCTCTCTAATGGAGATTTGAGAGTGGAAGAGATTTGATTGTGATAAAGTGACAAGTGGATGATGGTGGAAGTGGATGCCATTTGTGAAGAGCTCTGGCCATGGTGTCACTCCTTGTTGTTGAATACTGTGATTGCTCTTGATAAACAAAAGTTAAGAAGATGTGTGGCCTTGCCATGGAGGATTCTTTTGGTTCTATGGAAAAAATGGATGAATCTAGTGGAACATAGTAAGGATTGGTGAAAGGGATGTTTCTACGAAAATGGAAAACAATTCTACTCCCTTAGCATAGTTTGCGGAATGAGATAGGGCTCATAATGGAGGTTGGTTGTCCTTTCATAGCTCCTCAAGCGAAGAGCAATTGGTTGAAGTGTGCACATCCTGAGGAAGGAGGAAGGAGACTGGAGGGGAGGATGATGAAGTACAATGGGGGTAATAAGGTAAAGGGGTCTATGGATGTATCTTTTGGGAGCTACTCAAGGTAGTGGTGTTGATTCAATGAGTGAGGGAAGGGGTGCCAACTAGAATGTAGGGACTACAGCAAAAATGAAATATTGCAATGTTTGTAAGGAAAGGAGGTCGGATGGCATACATGCGATACTAGCCTAATTGGAGTAGGCACTAATGGAGATCAGGAAAGAGGTGGTGACTTGACATGGCATTTCATGCAACATGGCTACAAATGAAATGGTGATTGTTGTATCAGAGGAGATGAAATGTGTGCTTCTTCTATAATGAGCAATGATTAATTGCATTCATGATATGATGGTGTTCCTTCATGGATCTTGTCAAGCAAACCCCTAGCTTTTGTTGCATATTGGTAGCTCATGTAATGTCCCCTCCTCGCTCTTGATCAGTGCCATAGCCCATTAGCCTATCTTTGAGCTCCTGTAGGCTAGTCGGAGTAGTGCTAAGGAGTTCTGAGTCCTTCCGAGGACTCTGCTGGGGTGATTCTGATGGAGTTACTATTTATAGTAATTGCTAATTTTGGCAGTGTCAGCTTTGGTCTGCTTCATTCCACATTTGCAGTGTTTAGGTTGCCTTATTTGATGAATTTATTCTATTGCTAAGGTTGGGAAAAATATTTGGAAGTTATTAAAGTTACTTTTTAATTAAAAAGGACCAAATAGGAAAAAAAGAAAAGTAATTTTATGTTTTTTAAAAACAACGTTGTCCTACTAGGCCAAGGGGGGGCATAGGAGTTCTTAAGGCAATAAAATAATATTATGTTGAAATGTGTTTGGAGCCAAAAAACCTAAAAATGAGGCATGGGGTTTATATTGGAGTTTAGGTGCTCATTTGCAGCATCTTCTTCCTGGCAACATAACAGAACTCTGTCAAATTTGCTTAAGCAATTGCAGACATTGGCTTTTGGAGACGGAAACCTCCATCGGCAACACTGTTTTCGAAGGTTAAAGGTCCTTCCTAGGCAGTTCTTGGAGTCTTCAATGCAGGAGATTCAAATTGGGCTTACTTGCAACACTTAGGGTTTGAAGAAAATTGAAGTTTGGTTTTTCATGAAAGAAATCTTCTAGGTCTTTATCATTTTAGCATATTTGATGTGGGTACAGCTCCATTTTGGCTTGGGAACCCACGGTTTGCTCATAGCTGGAAAATGGTGGAGTTTATTGTTATGGGTATTTGAGCATTCAAATTTTATGGTGGAGACAACAATTTCTATGCATTAAGACCAGGGTTTGCAGTTGGTATTTATTTTTAAAGGCTGCCGTACAGTTTTAGCCATTGCTGGCAGTGCATTGGGAAGCACGAAGAAAAAATACAGTTCCGAAACTTGCTTTATTTCTGCCCAGATCTGAGCACCAAGTAAAAAAAAGTCTATTGCACTTTACGGCACATCATTCGGAGGTGTATTCGCGAAGATACAAACATTTCTTGCTTTCTAGGTGTCATTTGCAGCGAACTGGCAATTGTCACAGGTCTGAAAATTGTTATTTCTGAATGTTGCTATTTGTAATCAGACATTATATATTGAAATATGATGTAATGAAGTCATTTTACGAAGATTAGTTAGATCGTTGTTCCAAATTTCTGTTCATTTCTATGCGTTTTCCCTTCATAGTTTTATGCATTATACATGTCAAAAGGCACCAAAAACATATGCATCAGTTCTGAAAATCAAAACAACAGATAACAAGCAAACAAACTAAAAACAAATCAGTCACGAAACAGATTAGAAAAAAAAAAAAATTGCTACAGCAGGGGTATATACATTACAGCTCATGGTCAATTTACTTTGTCTATTTTGTAATCTCTACTAGTCTTAGTAGGAGCTGATGGGAGATTGTTTCTTTTTATGTCAATTATATCTACACATAGTGTTTGGAATTTTGATTGTGTTTCTCTTGTTGTTTATAGTTTGTGTAAGTTAAGGGGACTATTTTGTGTTTTGGTTCCGTGTTAATATGCCACCTGAGTGGCATTTTTGTATGTTTGACTTTACGTTTTTACAAACAAAAAATTAATAATTTTAGAAAGAGTAAATGACAGATAGGTTCTCATTAAAAGATACATCTTATCAATGATACACACTTAAAAAGAATATAAAAAAAACATGCCTCATATAATATGCCTTTTGATTTTTAATTTAAGTAGTATTACGCCAATATTTTTTTCTTAAAATTCCTGCAAACTAAAACAATTGTATTTTTTGAATCAACTAAAATAAATTTGATGATATGAATAAAGAAAAGAATATCTTGTTTTAAGATAAAATAAGAAATCTCAAAAAAAAAAAAAAACTATAAAAATGTCATTATCTGAACAAAGCCGTCATAGTCCTTCAAAGTTCAAAAAAGCTGTCAAATTGAACTTAGCTTAATGCATTTGGTTGAATAACAAAATTTTAGAGAAAAACCTCCTATATCATTACTATAGTAATAACTTTAAATAGAAAGTATGAGCAAGTGGGAGAGCATACCCATATGCAGCATACAACTCATGCCTTATTGTGTTTGTCTTAGGCTGGTAATACAATGATTGTTTGATGCAGCACCGTATGTGGGTTGAATTAACAACAGGCACGCGAGTGCAGGAGCACGCAACAGAAGTCGGAAGAAAACACTGGAAGTCAAAACAGAAAACTTTTTCTTTGATTTATATGGAAGCAAAGATTACAAAAAAAACTGCATGCAGATCTCCAACTGGGACACTATCCATTTAGTCAAAACAATCTAACACTCTCTCCAAGAACTATCCCGTACCAATATCTCCCTCAAATGAAATCCCCATTCAACTTTAATATCAAATTACAAATCAACGTTTCCCGCACAAGCCAAGAAACCTGGATCCACTCCCAAGAAATTAAAAAAAAAAATCCAATTTACTATTTCCTACCTGAGCCATTAATGCAATGGTCATAAAGACCATAGAACTGTGTGCCCACAAGCCACAAACAATTTTCCCGCCCAAGCCATTAATGCAACGGTCATAAAGACCATAGAACTGCGTGCGCAAAGGCCACAAACAATTTTCCTGCTCGAGCTATTAATGCAATGGTCATAAAGACCGAAGAACTGCATGCACAACGACCACGAACAATTTTCCTGCCCGAGCCATTAATGCAACGATCATAAAGACCACAAAACTGTGTGCACAAAGACCACAAACAATTCCTCGCCCAAGCCATTAATGCAACGGTCATAAAGACCACAAAATTGCATGTGCAAAAACCACAGAAATACGTGCGCACAGAACAACACTACAAATGTTTTCTACTTTATTTTATTATTTTTTTTCTCTTTTGTCGATGCAAGATTGCACGAACACAAGGATGCTCCTGCATTAGACACCCTTGCTAAAACAAATGTGAGCTTGGGGCTCACACTATGACTGTGCGAATGACTGATTCGGCCACCCAATCGGCTTACTTCAGCTTCAGAAATCCACGAATCTTATTTAGGTTTGTTTGGCATGCACAAAGGCTTGTACAACCCCGTGTTTTGTGCCACTCCCTTAGCTATCTAGAAGATTCTACACCTTTCCACAAATCTACACACATCCTTACACAAACAAGGCCAATAGTACCTCTCTTCCACCATTGCCTATGTCTTGTTTGCGCCGAAGTGCCCTCTAAGTCCACCTCCGTGTAATTCCTTGATGAGATTCTCCCTCATCGAACTGCGTGGGATGCACAACTGCTTTCTCCTAAACAGGTATCCCTCTTGCACAAAGAAATCTACAAATGGACCTCTATCTCCAGCCCATGGCTCCATGCATGTGCACCATGCATCAACAAAATCTGGATCTACACCATACAAATCCTTCATCCCCTCCATGCCCACTAGTTTAACTGTCATTTCGGACAACAATGTGTGCCTTCTACTCAAGGCATCCGTGACCTTGTTACTTCTTGTGCGATGCTTCAACACAAAAGAGTAACCTTGCAGATATTTCACCTGATTCAACTTCGCAATCATGTTGGGACTCATCTTGTGCAGTGCCTTGTTAGGCAAACTAGAACCTAGAATCAGATCAATGCAACGTGAGATTGCAGGCAGCAATCCATCTAGCATTCCTTCGCCAACTACATCTACGAACTCTTTTAGCAGTGCCCCAATCTTTGGCTCTTAAAAACTACATGGCTCCTCTGCTTGCACGGGTGTGACTACTAACGCATAGCAGTCCTGCAAGTCTCCCACCTCCATGAGAAACTCCTTTGTTGACAACATCATCACTTCACCCTTTTGCGCACATTCTTCCTCCCCTCTCATTGGAGTCAACTCAAACTTCTTCCCATCCTTCTTGATGGTGAAGGTATTCTTGTGCCCATCATGGATAGTGCTAACATCATATTGCCAAGGCCTTCCTAGCAATATATGGCATGTGTCCATTGGAATCACGTCACACCAAACCAAATTCGCATATCCTCCTATACTGAAAGCAACTAGGCTTTGCTCCATTACAGTCAGCTGATGTCCCTTCTGCAACCAAGAGACCTTATACGACGTTGGGTGTGCGAACTTCTTCAATCCCAACTTTTGCACTATCTCTATGGAGACCAAGTTGTCTGTGCTGCGTCCATCAATGATCAACTTGCAACACTTTCCTCTTGACTTACACTTGGTGCGAAAGAGGCTCCTCCTCAACCACGACTCCTCTTCACACGCTAGTTTTAGTAGTATCTTGCGCACCATCAAGTTTTCCCTAACTTATGGGCATGCACTTTCTGCGTCACTATCCAAATCACCACTATTTGCATGAGCTACATGCACACATTTCTTTGCACGACCCCTATCTTGTGCTTTCATACATTCGAATGCCCGATGCCCTGCTTGACCACATCTAAAGCAGGTCCCTCCAAAACTCTTTGCACGACTTTGAGACTTGTCTCTGCCTTTGCCAGAGTTTTTTTTGCGATCAACACCTTCCTTGAGTGGGATGGTCTGCCTTGCCCCTTGCTTGCTTTGTCCGCCATCCTTACCTTTACCACTATTGTTGCACGCGCCTTGTTGTCTACGAGACAACTTCTCCTTTGCATGTAGCACCAACTAGTAGGTTTCTTTGATGGAGTAGATCATAAACAAACACATCTCATCTTGAATCGAGACGCGCAAACCATTCACATACCTCGACACCTTCTCTGTGTCATCCTCTATTTGTCCTACGCGAATGCACAGTCTATAGAATTCCTCCATGTATGCTTGCATGGTGGTCTCTCTTTGGCGCAAGTTTTGGAGTTTCTTGAACAAATCATGCACGTAGTTAGATGGTAGGAACTTTCCTTTGAGCTTCGCCACCATCTTATCCCACGTGGATATTTTATGCTTGTTCCTCTGCACACGACTCTTCTGGACCGAGTCCCACCACAAGGCAACATGCCCTTTCAACTTCATGGCGACGCACTTGACTTTTTTAGGGTCCTTGATTGCTTTGAACTCAAATTATCTCTCTAGCTCGGTGATCCAATCCACCAAGTCTTCTAGATTCAAGCTCCCTGCATAGCTCGAAAGATCAAACCTCGGCTTGCTTCCAACCTTCACTATGGCAGTTGCAAATATTTCTTCCATTGTGAGGTTCTATGTGGCCTCACCCTTGTCCTCGGCACCATCCCTCTCGTCGCGATCATCCCTCTCATCTTCATTAATATCACCCGCCACTCAGCACCTTTGCGCTAAGCGACCTCAATAGCCTCTAGTCTCACCAAGATGGCTCTCATCGTATCAGCTAGATCAACAACGTGGGGGTCAATATTGTTTTTGCCACCTCCTCTTCCAAGTTTACGAGCCATCTCTATGGTTCACCTGCAATGCAATCGCAATCGCAATCGCACAAATACTTCAGATTGAACTCTTGCGAGCCAACACCACGGAACATGAGCCTAAGCTCTAATACCAATTGACGCAGCATTGTATGCAGGTTGAATTAACAACAGGCATGCAGACGCAAGAGCACACAACGGAAGCCAGAAGAAAACACTAGACATCAAAATAGAAAAAAATTTCTTCAATTTATCTGGAAGCAAAGATTACAAAAAAAAATTGCACGTAGATCTCCAACTAGGACACTATCTATTAAGTCAAAACAATCTGACACTCTCTCCAAGAACTATCCCACACCAATCTCCCCCTCAAATGGAATCCCCATTCAACTTTAATATCAAATTACAAATCATCGTGTCTTACCCAAGCCAAGAAACCTGGATCCACTCCCAAGAAATTTAAAAAAAAAAATTCCAATTTACAATTTCCTACCCAAGCCATTAATGCAACGGTCATAAAGTGAGATAAAATAATGCTCATCTTATTTAAAATGAAGGATTTACAATCTTATATAGACTTTAGAAGCCATAGAATCCTCTAACCATTATCGCTAAAATAGTCTATCACTAGAATAGACATGAGAGAAATCCTCTCATGATTCACAAATCAACCAGGAATAATACTTGACCAACAAACTCAGCCTGTACGTAGTATCCTAATCTACTACAAGATAAATGACTTGTTACAATCAATAGAAACATGGAATAAGCTAATAATAAAACTTCCTAAATACTAAGTCTAATGACTTAGGACTTTAGACATTAAGGGAAGATGTAAATATTCCAACATTCTCCCCCTTAAAGTTGAGAGGGCTGACCAGACAGTCTCTCAGCTTTAAATACTGAGCTTTAGCAACTCCTTTGGTGAAGATGTCTGCTATGTTGTCCAAAGTGCTGCAATGTCTTAGCTCAATCACATTTTTCTCCACCATGTCTCTAATGAAGTGATACTTCATGTCGAAGTGCTTTGACCTGTTGTGGTGGATAGGATTATGTGCCAATTGTATGGCACTCATATTGTCACAATACAATATGGTAGGACCACTTTGTCTCTCACCTATTTCTTCAAGTACTTTTCTCAACCATAAGGCTTGGGCACTAGCATTTGTGATTGCTATGTACTCAGCCTCAGTAGATGATAGTGCAACAGTAGTTTGCTTTTTAGAACTCCAAGTAATTAGTCCTGACCCAAGACTAAAACAATTCCCTGAAGTGGATTTTCTATCATCTATGTTGCTTCCCCAATCACTATCACTAAAGCCAACTAATTTTACATCATCATTTTTGTGGTAATGGATCCCATAATCCATTGTACCCTTTACATATCTCAAAATTCTTTTAGTTGCTTGTAGATGAAGTTCAGATGGATCAGCCATATACCTTGATACTAGAGAGACAACATATTGAATATCCGGTCGTGTGTTGGTGAGGAACATTAGACTCCCAACCATGCTCCTGTAAGTGGTCTTGTCAACTTTTGGTGCTCCATCTTCTTTGCATAATTGTATCCCATGACCTATTGGAGTTGCAACTGACTTGCACTTATCCATAGAAAATTTCTTTATCATGTCATGTGCATATTTATATTGACATATGAAGATCTCATTTTCTTTTTGATGTACCTCCATTCCTAGGAAGTAATGCATCAAACCTAGATCCTTCATTTCAAACTCTTTCATCATGGAGTTTTTGAACTCCTCATTCATTTTAGCACTACTACCCATGAATATTAGATCATCCACATATAAGCACACAATAAGGATGTCTTTACCTTGTTTCATGTAGTAGAGAGTAGGTTCACTTTTGCTCCTAGTGAATCCATAGTCTTGAAAGTAGCCATCAATGCGTGAGTACCATGCCCTTGGTGCTTGCTTTAGTCCATACAATGCTTTCTTCAATTTGTAGACAAGGTTCTCCTTACCTTGTTCTTCAAAGCCTTGAGGTTGTTGCACAAAAACCTCTTCTTTCAAGTACCCATTAAGGAAGGCACTCTTAACATCCATGTGTTGAATGTTCCACCCTTTGTGGGCAGCCAAGGAAAGTACTAGTCTGATGGTCTCTTGTCTAGCAACCGGAGCAAAGGTTTCCTCATAGTCAATCCCATACTTTTGAGTAAACCCTTTTGCTACTAGCCTTGCCTTATGTCTTTCAATGCTCCCATCAGCATTGAACTTGGTCTTATAGACCCATTTACATCCAATACATTTCTTTCCCTTAGGAAGCTCCACTAGCTCCCATGTGTCATTCTTTTTTATAGAGGTCATTTCCTCTTTCATGGCTTGTTGCCATACATCATGAGTACATGCTTTTTCATAACTAGATGGCTCTAGCTCTACACTAGTCATTAAAGCATAGTTTACAACATCTCCCTTAGGTTCTTGGGAGTCTTCATCACCATACATGTGCAAATTTTCAAGTCTTTTCAAGACTTCATTCATCTCACTAGCTTGACTTCTAGTGTACCTTCTTTGAAAATTCTTGTCCATCATTTGAAAAGAAGGATGGTACTGAAGTGTTCTCTTACCTCTTGATGGTGGATCTACTTCCATTGGAGAAGAACTTGGAGTAGCACTTGTTGTACTTGAAGTAGAACTCTTTCTTGGACTTGGAGGAGGACTTCCATTGCTGTTCTTGTTAATGGGCTGCACTTGAGAGGAGCTTTCATCTTGAGATCCATCATCAACAAAACATTTTTGATGACCCCATACTCCCCCTTCATCAAAAATTACATCTCTGGAGATTACAACTTTGTGTGTTTTTGGATTGTAGAGTCTATATGCCTTTGAAGACTCACAATACCCAATGAAAATACATGCTTGAATTTTGGGATCAAGTTTCTTTCTTGTCTCATCAGGAATGTGTGCATATGCAAGACAACCAAAAACTTTGAAGTGCTTTACATTTGGCTTTTTGCCATACCATCCCTCATATGGAGTTATCCCATCTAAACTAGAAGTGGGACTCCTATTCAAAATGTAAACACTTGTCCTAACAACATCAACCCAATACATGTTACTGAGTTTCTTTGTTTGAAGCATTGATCTAGCCATTTCTACAATAGTGTGGTTCTTCCTTTCAGCCACACCATTTTGTTGTGGGGTGTAGGCAGTAGTGAATTGCCTTTTGATCCCACAATCTTTACAATATTTGAGAAATGCATTTGAGCAAAACTCCCCTCCTCTATCAGTCCTTAAACTTTTTACAACATACTCACTTTGATTCTCTACATTATTTTTGAAATCCTTGAAACATTCAAAAGCTTCATCCTTAGTTTTCAAAAAATAAATCCAACACATTCTAGAGAAATCATCAATGAAAGTGAGAAAGTAAGAATTGTTACCCAAGATTTTGGTATGCATTGGACCACAAATGTCCGAATGTACCAATTGTAGTGGATGGCTTGCTCTCCATGCTTGACCTCTTGGAAACTTTGTTCTTGAGTGCTTTCCCAAAGCACATCCTTCACACACCTCCTTGTGCTCTTCAACTTTTGGTAATCCACACACCATAGCTTGTGAAGTCAACAACTTCAAGCTTAAAAAATTAAGATGACCATATCTCAAGTGCCAAAGCACACTTGGATTTTCTATTGCCACACTAGCAAGTTGAGCACCTCCTTGTTCCCCAAACTTAAGAGGAAATAACCTATTCTTTGTCATAGGTACATTTGTGACAACTCTATTACAATTGTTTTTGTCAAAAATTACACATTTTCCATCTTCAAAAACAAGTTTATAGTTCTTTTCCATGATTTGTCCAACACTAAGCAAAATATATGTTGGATTAGGAGTGTAATAGATATTGTTTACCTTCTTTGTGCCTTCATTTGTTGGAACCTCCATGGCTCCCATGCCTTCAACTTGTAGTGCCTTGTCATCTCCCAATTTGATCTTGGACTTGTATGTGGAATCCATTGTAGCAAATAACTCTTCTTTGCCACTCATATGATTTGAGCAACCAGTATCCAAAATCCAAGTTTCATTAAGATTTTGATCTGATTTTCCATATGTGAGGAACAAATTTGAAGAAGTTCCTTCCTCTTCTCCATAGTTTCCATAATTATTACTTCTCCCTTCTTGAGAAGCCTTTAGTCTACAATCTCTAGCAAAGTGACCAAGCTTGCCACAATGATAACAAGACTTGTTTGATTTGTCACCTCCTCTTCCTCTTCCTTCTTCCTTGGTAGCCACCTCTTGATCTACCTCTTCCTCTTCCTCTTGAAGATTGTCCTCTCCTTTTCCTCGTCCTTGTCCTCTTCCTTGTGTATTGCCATGAGTCTCACCTTCCTTGGATGAGAATGCTTTTTCATCACCTCCAAAGCTTGATGATGTAGAACCTTGGAGTCTCTCTTCATGGGACATCAAAGAACCAATTAGTGCATCAAATGTTAGAGTAGAAAGATCTTTAGATTCTTCAATAATAATAGCAATATGATTCCATTTATGAAGAAGTGTTCTCAACACTTTCTTCACAACAACTTCAGTTTTTATATCTTCTCCAAGTGTCTCCATTTTGTTTACAATTGCTTTGACTCTCACACAATAATCTCCTACTCTTTCATCTTCTTGCATTTTGAGATTCTCAAAATCTCTCTTCAAAGTTTGAAGCCTCACTTGCTTCACTTGATTGCTCCCTTGATAGCTATCTCTCAAGGCATTCCATGCTTCTAGGGTTGTTGAACAAGAAGCAATCCTTGGAAAGATACTTTTCTCCAAAGCTGCTTGGAGATGGTAGAGAGCAAATGAATTTTTCTTTTGGGCATCCTTCTTATTAGTTCTTATCAGTTGCATTCAAGGTGGTCCAATCAGCTGGTTCAGTGTAGCCTTCTTCTACAATATCCCACAAACCTTTGCCTATGAGTAATGTCTTCATCTTGATAGACCAATACTCATAGTCCAATCCATTAAACTCAGGAATGGGCAGGTTGTTATTGGCAGCCATTGATGCCAATCAACAAAACTTTGGAATAATGTAGATAGCTTCTAATACAATATTTTTTGCAATAAAGAGCAGCAGCAGATCTTCTTTTACTGCACAGTCACCTCCTTCCTCTGATTGCAACAATACATGTTTTTTTTTTATTTACCAAAATCTCAAGCACCAAATTTATCATAAATCGGCCAATACTGATTGAAACAAACTAAAATTTTTATTGTAGACTTCTGATATATGTATCTAAAAACCCACTAAATTTCAGAAGCAAATTCACACGAATGAGAAATATGTGATCAATTTACTTTCGCCCTTTCTAGATCTTAGAGTGTTTTTTGAGACAACCTCAATGTTTTTCACATAAATCAATCCATACAGCTCCAAAAATTTCTGAAAATTAAACTCTGTATTCCTGAGACAATAATCTGAAAACCCTCTAAATTTTAGAAGAAAATTCGCAAAGGTGAAAAATATGTGATCATTTACTTTTTCCCTTTTTATCACAATTCTGGATCTAGGATTTTTTGAAGAAAAAATCAATATTCACACAAATCGATCAATACAGATCCAAACGACCTGAAATTTTGTCTGAATGATGATTTTATCTAAATAAAATTTCTCCCAAAATTTTAGAAGCAAATACCCTTTCTTCCACCTTATACAACCATTTTATTGCAAAACTCAAAATGCTAATAAAATCAGCAAATGAGCTCCAAATTACCTAAAATTTTTACTGCATCCTCTTGATGCGATTATCTAAAAACCCTCAAAATTTCATCAAAAAATACCTCAGGATGCATGAGATATGAATGATTTACTCGAGCTCTTCTTAGCTCACTCTAGTGACAAAGCCTCTTGATGTCACTCTTCTCTGATCAAACACAATGCCCGACTCCTTGCAACTCTGCTGAGTGTTGGCCACTTGAGTTTCTCTGACAAAGTGTGTGCTTCAGATCTCTTCACGCCACTCTCCACAGGTTTTGATCCGTCTGAGCAAACCTGGGACGCTCTGATACCAAAATGAGATAAAATAATGCTCATCTTATTTAAAATGAAGGATTTACAATCTTATATAGACTTTAGAAGCCATAGAATCCTCTAACCATTATCGCTAAAATAGTCTATCACTAGAATAGACATGAGAGAAATCCTCTCATGATTCACAAATCAACCAAGAATAATACTTGACCAACAAACTCAGCCTATACGTAGTATTCTAATCTACTACAAGATAAATGACTTGTTACAATCAATAGAAACATGGAATAAGCTAATAATAAAACTTCCTAAATACTAAGTCTAATGACTTAGGACTTTAGACATTAAGGGAAGATGTAAATATTCCAACATAAAGACCATAAAACTGCGTGCGCACAGGCTACAAACAATTTTCCCGTCCAAGCCATTAATGCAACGGTCATAAAGACCATAGAACTGCGTGTGCACAAGCCAAAAACAATTTTCCCGTCCAAGCCATTAATGCAACGGTCATAAAGACCATAGAACTGCGTGCACATAGGCCACAAAAAATTTTCCCGCCCAAGCCATTAATGCAATGCTCATAAAGACCACAGAATTGCATGCACAACGACCACAAACAATTTTCCCGCCCGAGCCATTAATGCAACGGTCATAAAGACCATAGAACTACATGCACAAAGACCACAAACAATTCCTCGCCTGAGCCATTAATGCAATGGTCATAAAGACCACAAAATTGTGTGTGCAAAAACCACAAAAATATGTGCACACAGAACAACACTACAAATGTTTATTATTATTATTATTATTATTATTATTATTATTATTATTATTATCTCTTTTGTTGATGCAAGATTTCACGAACACAAGGATGATCTTGCATCATTGTTCATGTCTACTAGTTTTCATATCCACATTGTTGGTCAATCACAATGTAGAATTAAACTTGTTTAATACAGTTTTTAAAGGTTCAAAACCAACTTATTTATACACTAAAAATAAGAAGATGCATTAAATATTTGCAAATCCCATAACTATTATCAATATTATATCTAAATAAAACTAATTAAATTTGAATATATCTAAAAATCAGTATTACCAAGTTCACACCCATGTTTATATCTAGAATATACCATACCAAGAATAGAAGTGTAGCCAAACAATTTGACATGTCTACATGGGTGTCATGCATGATTGTGTGAATGCATGTGCAGAAGCTGATAATACATGTAAGTAAGAGTTGTCATATGTAAGTGTTTTCATGTAGTAATTTCATCTATGTGGCAAAGTGTTTGTATAATGTCATGTAACATAATATGGGGTAATTTAAATGTTTTATGTATATGGGCAATTCAGTAGTAGTTAGGCAATTTCCAATTACCAACCGGTCAGGTCATAGCCATAAGTATACATCTGCCTTGGTGAAAGGAGGTTGTAGGTTTGTCAATGTAGGTTGTTAGCCAGTGTGTTGTTGGCCATGTATGCTTGTTGGTAGAGTTGTTTGCTAGGAGCATATTGTGTTGCAAATATTTGTGTAGGATATATGTTGTGTGCGTAGTGTATCCATTTGTATCTATAAGTTATTTCCATTGTGTACTTTTGTTTATATAAGTGGTAATGAAATTATATTGTAGTGTGTTGTATTCCATTTCTATGTTCTAGCACTATCACCTATTCGAAGTGGGGTCAAAATTGGTGACATGGAGTTGTAACGATCATATCGCTCGAGAAGGTACAAAATGACAATAATGGGATGATTACAATGCAATCGACAAATGGTGTAGTTTCCCTTAGGAGGGATGATTGGAGTTTGCAAATGAAAGTGATATAGACATGTGTGTCAATACAGACGAAGGGCCAAGTGACAAAGACGTGTGCACAAATGTGTGTTGACACAAAAGTGTGTGAGGAGAACCTGTGCGATAGACGACATGACAGCCTACGCGATAAGCAACATAACAACCTACATGGTAAGTGATGCGACAACTTGGGCGATAACATACAAAAAGAAGTTTGTATAAATATGTGCACCAACATGAAAAAGCACTCCGAAAAAGGTGTGCATGTTGATGAGAACACCATGTGCATAGTGGAATGCATGACCACATGCGTAGAGGGACAAGTATGCATAGATGACAAGTTCGCAGAGGCAGAGATGTGAACATAGATGAATGAGTTCGCACAAGCAGAAATGTGTGCATAGATAGACAAGATCATGCACGCATGTGTATAATTCAACATGTTTGCAAATACAAGCATGAAGTTGATGAAGGTGTTTGTCACGAAGGCATATGTGATGGCAGAGGCCATGCCAACAAAGGTGTTCATGACAAATTATATGAGAAAGATATGCGCACAAGTGACGACATGCATGGATACATCGAAGTTTGTGTTAGTAAAGTTTGGGTGTAATGAAGTAGATAACAGGACTAATGAAGGAGAAAACTTAAGTTGGCAAGACAAATTTTGATAGTGATTGGAGCAAATTTGGTGTTAGACAATGCACATGAAGAGAGTTTGGCACCAAAGCAATTGTAGTTTGTGTGTTCGATGGTGAGCAAGATGAGAGTTGGATATTGGAACAAATGAACAATGGTGTATCTGATAGTGAGTGTGACGAGAGTTTGACACTAGGGTAGCTGCACGGTGGTGTGCTCAATGGTGAGCGGGATGAGAGTCAAACATTAGAGCAACTACAAGTTGGCATATTTCAGGGTGTGCAAAATAGGAGTCCAATTGAGGTGTGGTGCATTTGACGATGTGTGTGAATAGGGTGGTGCACGTGAACAACCACTACCAATGTCGAACCAACCAATCAAGACAATGACCAATTTTGGTATAATGTGTAAGTGTCCCATGTTTCATGGTGGTGAAATAGAGGAATTAATAAGACAGAAAATATCCCTCATGATGTTGAAGGCCACTGGATAAGATAATGAAGTAGATTAGAGGATGTTATTCCCTACTACATTTCATGGAATTGCAACCGACTGGAACATGAGATTGCCAAAGGGTAAGAACCAAACTTGGGAAGAGTTATGAGAAGCATTTGTGGAAGAAATCAAATTGTTTCGCGATGAAGGTGAGGTCATTGCTGAAATCTATATGATAGAATGGGATGAGACAAAGTCTATTTGGTCCTACAAACAGAGGTTGAGTGGGTTGTTTACCTATTTGGAAGACGATCTATCACATGCGTTGAAGAAAATGCGGTTATTGGAGGACCTTCTCCTAGGTATTGGAAGAATATCAAGGTGGTCCCTCCAACGTCATATCAAGAGGCTTTTTAGCAAGCCTTGAACTTGGAAAGTGATGCAAAGACATCATTAAAATGTTGGGGCCATGTTAATGAGGACGAAAGCAACTTTGAAGATAAAAGTGACTCAAAGGATGAGAGTGATTCTGGCGATGAAAATGATGATTCTATGGACAAATGTAACTCGGAGGACGATTTGAGAGCATTATCTAGATGTTGGGGTTGAGAAAGTAACATGGAGGATGATTTGACGACATTATCTAGATTTTGGGATTGAGAAGTCATTGAAGAGAGTGATTGAAGAGGAAAGCAACAAGAGCGAAGAGTGCGAGGATGAGCACAATAATGAATGCAACATGAACAATGCAAGTACAAACATGAAATTATCACTATAGGTATGTGCAACACAAAGAAAGACTGTTCTAAGAAGGGATGCCATGTACGGTGTAGTCTGTAACAACCACCAAAGAAGTGGAAGATTCGAATTGAGTATGATTATGGGGATAAACCCATTATGCAATGCCAAAAAATGTCATCTCTAAGGGCACTTCACACACAAATGGTAGAGTTCTAGAGGTCCCATTGTGCAATTCCAACAATGTCATATCTAGGGGCACTTTACACACAAATTTTAGAGTGCTACAAGACAAGACAAACGAATGATGTGTGGAGGGTTTGAAAAGTCAAGAAAGTGTCACAACCCTAGCTAGGAAGCAGAGGAAACAATAACTGAATTATAATAAAGGAGGTCTATTTGATTACAATCAAGGATGTGAACTTAATTACAACTGAGGATACTAACACTATGCAAGTGGTTGAAACTTGAGATTGCAAAAAATGCTAAGATTGCATAGGAGGTAGAAATTGCACAACCAGTAGAGATTGTGCAGGTGGTTGAAACTAAGTAACGGTTGGAACTGAGCAGGTCGTGGATGATAAGGTTGTGGCAAGAAATCCAATGATTACACAACTTATTCCAAGTCAAAAAAAAAAGTTGCACGCAAGCCTCCAAAGGGCTAATTTCCCCATGTGTTGGGTTCAAACAATGGAAAGAGTGGTGCAGGCATCAAAATGAGCAGTGCAAATAAAAAAATGGCGCAGATGTCAAAATGAGTCATTTGAACTTGGGTTGTCTGGATTTGGTCCATCTAAGCTCAGACCCAAGTCGTTTGGTGAAAAGTCCAAGGTGTTGGGCTCATACAATAGGTTGTTTGGACCAAGGCCTAAGTCGATGGGTCATTCCAGCAATCAAGCAGGCTATCCAAAGGTAAGGAAAAATTGTTTTGCTGCAAAGTAAGGCAGATTACTAGTGTCATCTAGTTGTTTAGACCAACAAGAAGCATTCACCTATTGAGAAGCTATAAATCTAGGATGTAGAAGTCGAAGTACTAAGTGCCAGAGGGCATGACCTAGGCTTTTGTAGGAGCAAAAACAATTAGAAAAGGGAAGAAGAAATCTATGGCAGCCATTTTAGAGAGAATTCCGCCATGACAAATCCAACGCTAAGGCACAAAGTTTTATAGAATCAACCGATACAAAAGCAAACCCTCACAAAATTCAAGTGAAATTGCAAAGTCCCATGAAGATTGCAAAACTAGGGTTTCGTTCTTCGAGTGGAAGTGTCAGAAGAAGAAACCATAGTTGCTTCAAAAATAAATTCGGTCATCTGGATGTAGAGCAAGCTAATTTGGAGCAATTTTGCCAGAGTTGTTGTTTGGAAGGGAAAACCAAATAAGGAGGCCATTCAAAGAAGAAAACCAAGTGTTTTGATTGTCTGAGAGGCAATAGTAGTTGTTTAGGTGAATGGTGGTGGTCATCCAAGAGGAAGAAAAGGCCATTCGTCCTGTGGGGGTGACCATTTGACACTACGAGGTTGTTCAGGAAAGAGATGGAGTCTTCTAGATAGTGGGCCTCACCATCTTGAATGTACACTTGGTTGTCAAGAAAACAAAGGAGGTTGTTAAGGGCATCCAATACACCATCTAGTAGAGAAGGATAGTTGTATTGTTGAAGAAAGTGATTGTCTGACAATGGGAGGCCATTAAAGAGGTGAAGGAAGCATTCCAAGGGGGAGACCAGTTCGATTGGTTGCAATTAGAATTCATTTGATAGTAGTTGGTCATATGGAATTGGCAGTGGGCCATCCTACTCATGGTGGAGGTCGTCCAATCAATTGAAGAAGTCGTCTGGCTTGTGGTAGAAACCATCCAATAGCAGGTCATCTAGATGACGAGACTTGCTAATAGATCCTGTCATCCAAAAGTGGTTGACAAAGGTTGTAGTCCATCAAATTTATTGTAGGCACTAGTCTTGGACCTAAGCAGAAACAAAAATAAAATTGACTGTAGAAATGTCTAAGTGTTTAATGCACTAAGTTTGGTCCAAATAAATATGATGTAATGAAAGCCGACTCAATGAAAATATGGAGCAGCAAGGAGGAGGAGCGAGAGGTCTAGGGGCATCAAACCCTAGGTGTGGGACTTCAGAGGGCAGATCAGCAGACGCGGCAGGTGGGGGCTCTGGCGAGATAGCAGGCCCCCAGGCGGAGGATGTGGACAAGGAAGTTCTTTTGGAACCGGTCCAAGGGCGTTGGGCGGATGCGGTTGAAGATTTCTCTGAGGGGGACCAGGACTCTATGCGTCAGGATCAAAGGAAGAACCAAGAAGGAGACAAAGAGAAACCTGGCAACTGGAGACCTTCATATCTTAATGCTCTTCGCGGTAAGCAAAAATTATCCGACTCTTGTTTTAATCTAAAATCTGTCAATGGTAGGTTGCACGTCCCAGATTCCTTAGCTCAGCATGTGGCTATGGAGGGCAGAACATCTTTGGTGGCTAAATTTATGGGGGTGAGGCCAGACATGGAAGTCATAAGGAGATGGGCCATCCAAAAATGGCAGCCAAGGGCCGGTATGATGATTAAGGCTTTACCCAAGAGTTTTCTTTTGGTGACATTTCAATGTGAACAGGACATGGAAAGGACTCTCCAAGGAGGTCCTTGGTTTTTTGGGAAAAGGGGCTTGTATCTCAAGCGTTGGTCCCCCGATTTCAACCCCTGGACTCGAGTCTTGGATTTGGCTCCTATTTGGGTTAAGATGCCGGGATTACCTCCGCTTCTCGGAACGAACAAATATTGGCTGGGATAGCTACGGAGATTGGAGAACTAATAGCTATTGATCCCGCAACCTTGAGCAAAACAAGACTCCTGTCTCGCTCGCATGTGTGTGTTGGCGGACCCGAGTAAAGAGCTCCCTAAATCCATTATTTTGTCGTCTATGTTTGGCCTTCATACTCGGGTATTTGAATATGAAAATATGTCTTTTAAGTGTAGTGTTTGTGGGAAGGTAGGGCACCGGGGTATCCACTCGCATTTCCAAGAACCAGCCCCCACTCCAAAATACCGATCCTCAAACCCGCAATAATATCCCTCCCCCGCAGATCTCCATTCCTACCCAACCTGGGCCTCAAGGACGTGGAGCTCAAAATCCGAATATCAGAGACCCTGTTCGCCCTATTGTAAGCAAGAGGCAACGTTTTAACCCTCCTCCCAAAAATTCCTATGCCCCAAAACCCTCTCACAGGGGAGCTGGTCCCTTTGATGGGAACCCTCAAGCTCAACCTGCTCCTAAGATGATACAGCAAGCCTCAGAGCCAAATAACAAAGGAAAGAACCCCATAGATCAACGCCCTGGGGAAAGTAAGTTTGATTGGGTGATACGGGAGGCCTATGGAGGCTCGGTGGAAGTGGTCCCATGTACTCGCAGAGGAATTTATGGGAAGAAATTCCAAGGAGATCAACATCCCAGTGGAGAACAGTTTTGATGCATTAAATCATTTGAAGGGAGATCAGATGGACAGCCAAGAAGTGGAATCTGAGGTAGAGGAGACTCAAGAGAAGGATTTAGAGGAGAAAAATCAGAGGAAGGAGCAGGAAACTAATAATACAAGCAAGGATACTCGGGAGGAAGAGGTGAACCACCAAGATCAGTGTAACCCCAAAGCAGGGAAAAAAGAATCTACTAATCAAGAAGCTAAGAGCACGGAATCATCTCCACAGTCAAAAAGACCAGTTAACCTGGAAAGCCAGATTGTTACCCCAAATACCAAGACTGACCTACCCAAGATGGTTACTAGAAGCCAAGTGAATCCTAAGGAACTTCAACCTAGAGCGGATGTATGGGGATATGGTTCGGTAGGAAGAGGGAAACCTAGCAATGCTGCCTTAAGGCAGAAAGAAGCAGAGCGAGGAGTGGCTGATGGCACTCAAGCAGTATTGCTCTTTGGGGCGAAGGCTCGAGGATCCAAAGCCCATAAATGAAGATTCTTTCATGGAATATTCGTGGGAGTAATCCTAGCAAAAATAAGAGCTTTGTATGCTCTTAGACAAGAACACAAACCGGATATGATTTTACCGTAAGAAACTAAAATGGAGGAGAGTAGAGTTATTCCTTTTAAGAATAGGACTTGGCGAGAAGCTGAAGTAGTAGGCCAAGAGGCCACTGGAACAGCAGGAGGGTTACTGGTTATGTGGAACAAAAATGTGATTGATAGTAGAGTGATTCTGATGTCTAGTTGGTTTATTTGTCTCTTATGTGTGGATAAAACCACGCAGGAAGAGTGGATCTTAACGAATGTATATGCTCCAGTTAGACAGGGACTGAGAAGGGTTCTTTGGAGTCGACTAGCTGAATTGAGGGAGACGGTCCCCAACTACCCTTGGATTGTGGCGGGGGATTTCAATTGCTACCTTAATCCCGTAGATAAATTGGGGGGCTCTCAAAGAATAACTCCTGATATCTACGAGTTTAGAGATTTTGTTGAGCAACATGAGTCGATGGATGTGGACCTGCGTAGATTCTCCTATACATGGTCTAACAAAAGATTGAAGGAAAACCAAATTCGGATCAGATTAGATAGGTTTCTTCTTTCTCAAGAATGCCCGGAGAGGTTTGGGGACTCTTCATTAACGGCACTCCCAAGAATCGGGTCTGATCACAACCCAATTCTATGGGAAACAGGGGAGGACTCTAAGAAAAGATACATCAGACCCTTTCGATTCGAACTTATGTGGTTCCAACATCGGGATCTCAAGGATCTCGGTTGCCCAATGGTGGGACAAAAAGTATAATGGTTCGAAACTGGCCCAAGTGGCATGTAAACTAAGGAATGTGAAGGCTAACATTAGAGAGTGGAACAAAACTTCCTTTGGCAATATTTTTGTTAAAAAGGCAGAACTAAAAGACAAGATCAATGAACTACAGGAGAAGTTGAAGTCAGAGCAGCTTACAGAGGATCTGAGAAACCGGGAGAGGGAGTTGTTAGCCGAATACCACACGATGCTAGGATTTGAAGAAACCTTTTGGAGGCAGAAATCCAGATTGCGTTGGTTAAAGGAGGGTGACAGAAATACAAAGTTCTTCCATGTCTCTACTCTTCGCCACAGGAGTACTAACAAAATTAAGGAGATCAAGATGGCCGATGGGTCTAACACCAAAGATATGGAAGACATAAGGAGGGAAGCGGTTGAGTACTTTAAATCGTTGCTAGAAGATGTAAATCCGACTATTGAAGAAGAGGACTCTCTGTTGGCAGCCATTCCACCCCTCGTAACTGATAATCTTAATGGATTCTTACTTAGTCCTTTCACAAAGGAGGAAATCAAGAAGGTCGTTTTTGACATGGATGGTAACAGCTCCCCAGGACCGGATGGCTTCCCTGCAGCTTTCTTCCAGAAGTTTTGGGATATCCTAGGCAATGATGTAGTGGAAGCTATAATTGAGGCTCAAAAGGACATGGAAATCCCAGAAGGAGTTAATGCTACTTTTTTAGTCCTCATCCCTAAACTAGTGGGAGCAATGGAATTTTCCAGTTTTCGCCCTATCAGTTTATGTAACACTCTGATGAAGATTCTCACAAAAACAATCGCCAATAGGTCGAAGGTTATCCTTCCTTTCATCATTGATATGAACCAAGGTGGCTTTGTGAAAGGGCGACAAATATTGGATGGTATCATCACAATTCATGAGGTTATTCATTCAATGGTGACTAGTAAGGAAGCAGGTATGTTACTAAAGCTTGATATGAATAAAGCCTACGACCGGGTCTCATGGCGGTTCCTCACCAAGATTTTGGGTAAGTTTGGTTTCTGTCCCCAGTGGATTAAGTTGATTTTTAGTTGTATCTCTACTACAAGATTTTCTGTCATGGTGAATGGGTCACCCTCCGGTTACTTTAAGAGTGAAAGGGGGTTGCGACAAGGAGATCCTTTGTCTCCATACTTGTTTATTATTTTAGCGGAAGCATTGGGTAGGAACATTTCAGCAACGGTGGCAGATGGTCAATTGGAAGGTTTTAAACCAGCCTCAACAAGACGGCCGGTGTCTCACCAACAGCTTGTGGATGATACAATCATTGTGTCCAAAGCCTCGGTGCCTCAAGCTAGGAAGTTGAAGAGAATTCTAACCAAGTATGAGACAGAAGCGAGATAAGTACATAAACTATAAGAAGAGTAGCATCTATTTCTTTAACACGCCCGGTGGGAGGGAGGAAAGAATAGCTAACCTCTTCGGTTGTGGAAAGGAGCTTCTACCAAGCAACTTATCTAGGCATGCCTATGTTCGAAGGAAGAATGAAGGCTACTTTGTGGAACTCAATCATTGACAGGATCTCCAAAAAGTTAGCAGGGTGGAAGGGCAGCCTTCTCGGCTCCGCAGGAAAAGCCTTATTAGTTCAAACTACTTTACGGAGCATTCCAATTTACTCGCATGTCTCTATTTAGAATGCCCGCAAAGGTCCAAGCTACATTGGAGCTAATTCAACGCAACTTCTTGTGGTCGGGATCGGAGGAGAGAAAGAGAATTTCATTGGTAGCATGGAATCGGTGTGTGCAAGCAAGGATCGGGGGGCTTGGGGTTAAAGAGAATGAAAGAATTGAATCAAGCTCTGATTGGCAAACAGGTATGGAGATTTATCAATAATGATCAATTGGGATGGGTAAAACTTCTTAAGGCAAAATATATCAGAAATAATCAGGACTTCCTGAAAGCTGATAATCTTCCTAGAGGATCCTATTTTTGGAATTGTTTGCTCGAATGTCGGGAGGTAGTCAGGAAAGGCATCAGATGGAGAATTGGTAATGGAAGACAAGTGGACTTTTGGAAAGACCCGTGGTTGGAAGAGGCCCCTCTGAAAGATAACTTAGACCTTCAGGTCCTCCAACATAAACTTTCGAAGGAAATGGGAGGAAAAGTAGGGGATTTTATTGTCGTAGCACAGGAAACTTCTTCTTGGAAGAAAATCACAGTTCATAATCTGTCAGAGCAAGAGAAGGTGGCCCTAACCAAACTCAATGATGCTTTAAGGGTGTTCCCGATCATTCCTTGGGGAGGAAGAGACAAGGCGATTTGGGGCAAAACTACAAGTGGGATCTATTCAGTAAAAACTGCCTATAAGTTAATCCACTCAGGATTCAATGGCTGGACTCCGACTTCTGTTATTTGGTTAAATAATTTAACCCCAAAAATAGCTTTCTTCTTTTGGTTGGCGAGTTCAAAATAAGATCCTGACAACTGATAATCTGCAAAGGAGAGGTTTCCAATTCATCAATCGATGTATCTTGTGTGAGAAAGCAATAGAATCTGTAAGTCATATATTTCTAACTTGTGATTTTTCTTGTACAGTCTTCCAAATGATCCTGTCCAAATTTCATATAGATTGGGTCTGTCCAAATAGCATGTCTGACTTCTGCATACAGTGGGCTTCCCCCTTCCGGGCAAAGCTTTTGACTTGGCTCTGGAAGCTCAGCTTACCCCATTTTTTATGGGGGATATGGAATGAGAGAAATAAGAGAGTATTTAAAGGACGTAAGAAAGATCCCAGGGTTATGTGGTAATAAAATAATCGAGCTTTGAAAGAAAACCGGAAAACTTTCTTCTTCAAAAATGAGACCATGTCTCTAAGGGAAAGGAGGATTTTGCGGAACTGGGGAGAGGAACTTCCAGACCTAGACATTACAACCAACCCACGGGATGGTGTCAAGTGGATACCCCCCACACAAAAGTGGGTTAAGTTTAATTTTGACGGGGCAGCTAAAGGAAATCCGGGGGCTGCAGGAGCAGGAGGAGTTTTGAGAAATGAGGAAGGAAAAGTGGTCCTTGCCTTTGCAGAGCCTTTGGGAACTCAAACAAATCATTTTGCAGAAGCCCGAGCCTGCATGCAAGCAATGAGAATTGCCAGACTTGAGGGTTATAAGGAAGTTATCTTTGAAGGGGATTCGCTTAATATAATCAAGGCAATTAAGGAGGATAAAGACCCCAACTGGACCATATTGGAGCTTATCCTAGAAGCAAAGATTCATAAATCTCATTTGGTTAATGCCCGAATCCAACACACCTTCAGAGAAGGGAACCAAGCGGCGGATCTAATGGCAAATATTGCAGTTTCTGTTGGGGAGATGCAAATTTGGAAGGATAACTTCCCTCAAGAACTATTGGTGTTGGTTGCTAGAGAAGAGCTAAGATCAAACCCGTTAGAGCATCGGGAGATCGGAGGGGCTGATGATGAGTAATCCGACGGATGGAATTAGGCAGAAAAGGCATCCCATTTGCTGGGGCCTGGGAGGTGACAAGTGTACGAGACAGACAACCTAGTGTTAGTAAGTGCTAGGTGTTGTTTGGTTTTTGTTTTATCCTCGAATAGTCAAGCGACAAGTATAGGACTCTGGACTCTAAGTATGGCTTAATGTGAGTCTTAGAAAGATCCATTTTGTATTTTGATTATACGGGCTTGATGCTAGAACCAGCCCATTTTGACTTTGTAAAAGGTTTGTGGACCTTATAACCACCTCTACCTTATACCAAAAAAAAAATATGATGTAATGAAATGTAATGCAAATCATGTATTTAGTCGTCATAGTTGGGCTCCATAATATTTGATATATTGCAAAGTTGGCATTATGTCCTAGACTCCTAGGTATGTAGGCAAGGGGAAAGTAGTTATGTGCAATGTGTCTTGGAAACTGTTACCACCCATGGCCAAGATTGCACTATAAGAAGACCCCCCTTTTCCATTGTTTGCAATCTATCTATTGATTTGTAAATCCATGAGAGCATAGAGGCATACATATAGGCAAGATACGAGAGATATCTGTATGCTATTGCTATTGACAGAGCATTTTGCGAGTCTAAATGTTGTAATCTGTAAATGCCATTGTGGTAGATGATCAATACAAAACCATTCTCCATTCATGTGTTGGATGTTTGTGTGTTGATATCACTTTACTAGATTATTGCTATGCATTGTCAAGGTAGTTGGTTGTAGGTTGGAATACTCAGTTAGATCTATTAGTTGCAAGTTGTAGTCAAGGAGTGCAAACGTCGTCATACAATGGCGACAATCATTTATGTGGAGAGTTGTAGTCCTGTTAGAGTGTAGTCGTCGTTTGGGAGAGTTGTCATCTAAAGGTCGCGTCCTCATGCTACCACGTAGGTGTCGTCATGTCAACATATTGATGTCGACTTGCTAGTGTTATCTAGAGGATGTCATCTTAGAGTACCATCATGCTAACTGAAAGCTAAGTCCAATATATCGTCTAGTGTGTGTTGTTGTCTAATTTGATGATGATGATGACTTTATCCCAAAGTGCTAGCTACAAACATGTTGGCCCTTAAACTCTGTCACTATCTCATTGTTGGGAAACCTCACCGTTGTGCTACATTTGGCATTGTTGCCTAATCGAAGTATAGGTTAGCTTGTTTGTTGATGTTGCATTTAGCATGCATGAAGATTGACAAGGTGGATGACAAATACTTGGTTGCATGGACATAGGAGAAGAAATCGTGGAAGAGTTTCAGAGCAACCTGTGAGAAGTGTAAGAATTGCCAACCATGGACTATAGTCAAGGGAAAAACTTGAACAACCTAAGGTTGAACATGTTTGGAATCCTCAAGAGGAGCATAACTCCATTAATGAGAACAAAAGGTGGCGGACATTGCTATTAATAATGGAAGACCAGGTGCAAGGTGAGTTGCATCAAATAGCAAAAGAAAATGTTCGCGTAAGACAAGATGCCAACATGGAGTGTGCACAGAGAGATGACGAGTGGATGCTGACGTCGAAGCAGGCAAGCTAGAGTTTTCCAAAGGTTGCAGAGGACAAGAGTCATCCACCAGAGCAACCAAGTAGGAATGCTCAAGCAAGTAGACTAGATCCAACAATCGTAAATCCGCGAAGGAGGTCACGAAGTGAAGGTGCACTAGAGTTTAGTCAAAGGTTGTTTGAAGGTAACATAGAAGGTGAAGAAGCACCAAGAGTCGAGGAAGTGTTGAGGGAAGTGTTGTCCTCTTTGATTGTCAGTGTAGAATACTGAACTGATGTCTTATGGCTCTTCAATGCTCACTACAACTCATATCTTGTCAGAGTTCGTCTTCTATCCTTCCTTACAATCAATGTGTCCCACCAGTTTGTCGTAAGGAACCAACAACTTGCATTTATTTGGGTTTAATTCTAGATGAACTTTTCTACACAAGCTCATGCATTCTTCCAATGCTTTCAAGTGCTCATTTGTTCTTCATACAACTTCCAATCAACATGGAAAGCTTTCAAATTCCCTATGGACATTTGAAAAAAAATATACAAGATTATCCTCTGAAAAGTGGCTAACGCATTGCATAAACCAAAAGGCATTCAATTATATGCATAAATTCCAATTTCCACTACATCGGTAGTCTTTAGCTTGTCTTCCTCAGCAATAATGCTTTTGTTATACCCTGAAAATCCATCCAAGAATGAATAGACCTTATGTCCTACCACTTCTTCCAGTATGGAATTTGTAAAAGGAATGGGAAAGGGATCCTTTCTGGTTATGGCATTCAAGATCCAAAAATATACACAAATACGGATCTAGCATGCCTCCTTTAAAGTGATTACTATGAGTGACACCCACTCACTAACCGTCACTTTGAAGATAATGCATGCATCTAACATCTTAATTTCTCCATTCACCAAAGTTGCATACTTTGGGTTCATTTTGTATGGTTGTCTTCATACTAGTCGTGCATCCTAAATAAGTGGAATTCATTGTACGCACAACTCTGGTGGAATCCCCTTTAGAACCTTATGTGTCCATGCAAATACATCCTTATAAAGTAGGAAGCTTTTGAAAGTTGTTGCTTTCAACACTAGGTCCAATTCATCTCCATAGTGAATGTGCTTCTCTTCTCCTTCGCCAAGGTTCACCTACACCATCTTTGGTCCTTGATATTGTATGATGTCAGGTTCTTCTGTCACCTTGTGTACATTGATTGGGTGGGTTAGTTTTTCATCAATCACTACATCTCCTATCGTGAACTTTGCAAAGTTTTTGGGAAATGTCCATTTTTCTTTTTCTTCCTCCTCCTTTGGTGCAAATTTTCTTGTTGGATTGCATTCGTCAACCTCTTGCACAATACTTTTCTTTTCATCATGGCTTTCTTCTTCTACGTGGATGCAGAAGTAATGTGGTAGAAACACCTCATAGTCCTCCATCTTCCAATGAAGAGGCCCATTATCAAAGTCCTCATCATCCTTTGTACAGTCTTGAAGTTCCAACACACCTCCCTCATTAGGCTCATATCCGTTATCTTCATCTGACAACAAAATTCCCAATTCATCAGACGTTGCAATGTCTTGGCTTGCAGATTGATTCTTAAGGTTTATCATATACTTATGTTGGCCATTCTTAAATGTGAGGCATTCCTTCCCCCAATTATGGTTCACTCTTTGCATCCTTAGCCATCCTCATCCTAGCAATGCATCATAAGCTAGTTTATACATTGCAATAACTACGAAATACATGATTGGTCTATACTCCTTTCATCTCTATGCTATATTGGTCTACACCATAAAAATAAAATTTTCGAGACCACAAGAATGGTGCTCCAATATCCTTCCATGTCTTTTCTAGCATCATGTTCACGCTAGATTCTCCATCTACAATTACTTGCGTCAACTTATGATTCAATAGCTCCATATGAATCAATGTTGGTTTCTTTCTTGCCTCAATCATCAACACTATGGGATCAATGAATTGATCCTTCTTGATCGCCACCACCTCCTGACATCTTGGCTCCACCACCTTCTTTGTGTGTGCAATCTCTCCTACCTTCATGTAAAGCTCAAGTATCGTGCCAAGTACACTAGACACCTTTACTTCTACTATTGTGTTCAACACTTACGCCGCCAACTATTGATGATTGTTTTCCTATAAATTTTTCTACAGTAAGTGGTTTCTTCGATGTCCTCTCTTAGAGGAGTCTATCTTGTTTGGTCTTTTCCAATTCTTCCCCAATCAAATCATGTGTTGCCTACCACCACTCCTTCTCCTTGGTTAGGTTTGGATATTGCTCGATCTTCTTCGCCTGAGCTCCTGTCACTGCAAGAACATGCTTATCTTTATCCTATTGATTTGTCAAAGGTTTTCCAATGTTAATAAGATTCACATTTTGGGTTTCACTGGAACCTGCTTTCTTTGGGAAATTCACTCCCTTGTGATTGCCTAGTCGACACCATCTACGCATATGCATGTTATTGTTTCCATTTGCTCCTCCTGCTTGTGGATTCTGACAATTTCTCAGAAAATGTCCCCACTCTTGTCAATTTCCATATTAGATAATTGGTCTACCATCTGAGTCATATTGTAATCGACTCTTACCACCTTGTCAATTAACTTGCTGGAATTGTCTTTCGCCACGAAAATTGTTTCTATAACCTCCACTCGTCGCCCCTTGTCCATTCTTAGCAGTATTTGGTTTTTCTTCATTTTCTTCTTTCTACATCATCATAGTTTGATGTCTTGGGTTCCTAAGGTTGAATGGACAATCTCTTTTTATGTGTCCCAGTACTTCATATATATTACAATATGCATTCTTTAATATGTGTGTCCTTCAGATTTATAATCCACGTGCCACATTTTTTTTTTTCCTTCCTCTTATCAGCGTTCACTTCGTTAATTATTCATTCAAAGTCCTTCATTAACTAGATTGCTTCGTGGAAGTCTTCCATAACACTATGATTCTGAAGTGATTTATACCTGCCACCATGTGTTTTGCTTCACTTTCCAAGTTCCTTGATTTTTCGTAGGCTTCTTCGTATGTCATCGGAGGTATTATCTTCATCTTCTTCTTATAACGTGGTAATAGTCCATAAGTGAACCATATTTTAAGCAATTCATTTGTCGGTTGCATCTCCATTTTGTCATTAAGCTGCTTTAGTCATTTGTTGTAGGACTTTATATCTTCATCTTTCTTTTGCTTAGTGGAATATATTTTTGTTATAATTTATGTATCATCTCGTAACAATCTGAATTCCTTCTTGAATTCCTCCACAAGTTTGTCCATGTTGTGAAGGCATTTGTTCATTCCCTCTTCAAGTGCCAATCAATCGTGATTCCTCACAATGTATCCAGAAACAATTGTAACCATGTGTTGAGGTCACATACCCCATTAGCTCTCCATATTGTCGTACACATCCTGGTGTGACGCTCACAATATTCTTTCCCATCTTTGAAAAAAGGTGGACACTTTTGCTTCCCTACCGTGTTTGCAATGTTCGCCATTGGAGGTCATTTCTCCTCTCCTGACTCCTCCCTACTCGATGATTGCTCAAATGTCACTTCTCTATATGCTTCTATTCTCAGTAGTTCTTCACTCAGTGCCTTTGTTCTTGGTACTTCTTCGTTTGGTACCTCTATTCATAGCACTTCTTCAAGCCATGATGCTTCCTCACCTTCCATGTTGTTGCCCACAAACAATCTTTGACCAATCTCTGGTGCACCTTCACTTTGCGACCTTCTTCACAAATACACTTACGTTGGATCTGGTCTACTCACCCAAGCACTTACGTGTGGTTGCTTTGTTGCCCAACTCCGATCCTCTACACCCTTTGATAAAATTATTCGTGCTTGCTTCGACATTACCATCCACTCGTCATCTCCTTATGCACCCTCCATGTTGGTGTCTTCATTACGCAAATGTCTTCTAAGTTATTTGCTACAACTAACTTCGTACTTCGTCTTTTGTTGTTTATAACATGTGCCACCTTTCATTCTTTTCACTAGAGTTATCCTCCTTTTGAGGATTCCACACATGTTCAACCTCTAGCTGCTCAAGTTTCGTTCTTCTTTACAAGAATCTTTGGTTGCCAATTCGTAGACTTCTTCTCATAGGTTGCTCTTGATCTTCTTTACAACAAGGAATTTGTCACCTCTCCAATCTTCACACGTGCTAGGTTCAAACTTTCAAACAACAACGATGCCAAATGTATCACAACAGTGAGTAATTCAACAGTTGGAGGAACAATTGGATATAGATCCTATAGGTCAATAGAGAATCCAATCATTTCCAATGCAATCAAAATCATATTCCTTGTTTGAATGACACTTGACTAAAATTGCATTAGTGTGATTACTAGAACGATCAATTGGTTAGCCACTTGAACGGACCTCTACTTATACAAGAAGCACTAGAACAATGTTCATTAGAATGGCAAGGAACAGTCAGTGACTAGAATGATTTCCACTAGAAAAATATTCTTTGGAATAACATTGCACATCTTTCTCTTGTATGGTACACTCCATCATACGTTTTGACTACAGCCTTCGTCTTGTTTTTTACTACATATTTCTTGTCTCCATCTGACTGCAACATGTCTACCTACATATAGAACTAAACACGTACGTTACCAATCTACCAGCATATTCACAAATCATACACAAAGCATAGGAAGGAAATAATCATTGTATTCATCATTTATACGGCATTACAAGATTTTACCATACAGTCTTGCTCGATTATAGAATGCACGATGCACAAATATCCTATCTCTCTCCTGGTCTACCAAAGGTGTCTCCGCATATCTCTCTCACTCTCTGTCTCTATATATGTATTGAGCAAAATGAAGGAGGCCCATTTAAAGTGGAGTCTGGGTTGTTGCCAACAATGGTTTGTCGGCCACCTTATACAATTATTTTCCCCTTTCGCACATAACATAAGACTTTAGACTTTACACTATTAATCATAAGATCGTCAGCTTTGGATGTTTTAATTACATCACATGCACATAACAACTTCATTGACTTTCATTCCATTTCATTTACATTTCATATGCACTAGACTTATTATTCTAACTATGTACACTTAGGACTTAGGATTTTCCAAAATTGGCGCCTACACTCTTCAAGGTTTGCAAATTGACCACTTTCACTTGGTCACTACCTTGTTAAGCCTCTTGTAGAGCCTTCCAAGAATCCTTGGTTGATTTTGCATCTGCAATCCATAGAAATGGGCTCTTGTCTAGAGTTGACTGAATGTGGTACAATGCCAAAGAATTCTTCTTCTTGGCCTCCTTTGCTTGTCTATCATTATGTGGGATAATAGACCAATCTATTGGCTCATCATAACCAACCTCAACAATATCCCAAAGATTTTTCCCAGTCAACAATGTCCTCATCTTAATGCTCCAATAGTCATAATCTTGCCCACTAAACTCTGGATTAGGAAGGAAGTTATTGTTGGCCACGAGTAATGGTTAAAAATATTAGATACTCAACCTCACTCCAACCCAAGAGCAACCCTAGACCAGAAAATGGCTCTGATACAAATGTGAAATCCTCTCTTTTACACAATACAATTATTATTTTTTTGTTAAGCCAAACACACATATGTTGCAGTCATTACAATATTTTTTGGTGAATATACACAGTTATAATTTTTACTTCTCTTCAGTTACAAATTCAACTACCTAACTGATATGATAGAGAATATGCACAACTACAGTTTTTATTAGGAAGTGAAGTCACTATGCAGGTGCAGGCAACAGAAAGGGAAGTTGCATCATGCTAGACGTCTAGGTCAGATGTCTAGGCAGCAGGCCAAACGTCTGACCTGCTAGACGTCTGGGTCAGACGTCTAGGCAGCAGGCCAGATGTCTAGGCAGCAGGGCTGCTAGACATCTAGGCCAAACGTCTAGGCAGCAGGCCAGACGTTTGGGCTGCTAGACGTCTTGTCTAGACGTCTAGGCAGTAGACCAGACGTCTTGGTCAGACATCTAAGCAATTAGACGTCCAGATAGACGTCTAAACGCGGAAGACGAACAGGTTCAGGCGCCTTCCTTGGGAGTGGAAACGAACAGTTTTTGGAGGCTTCCGTCGGGAGAGGAAATGAACAGTTTGAGTCTTCCTTATGCTCTATAAAAGGGATGTGATCCCTTGCATATGTTATGTTGTTGAAAACATTGAGAAACATGAATGTAAAGTTTGCTGAAAATAATAAAAGGAGAAGTTGCCATTGCCTCGTGGTTTTTCCTGCACATTGCAGGTTTCCACGTAAATCTTTGTGTTACTTGTGTTGTTGTTTTTTGTTCTTTGTCATTGTGTTTCTAGTTGCAGGTGTAAAATCTGAAGTTTTTTCCTAACAGTTTTTACTTCTCTTCAGTTACAAATTCCACTCCCTAACTGACATAACAAAGAATATGCATAGCTACAGTTTTAACTTTTTACTTCCTATCAGTTACAAATTACACTACCTAATTGAAATGACAGAGAATATGCACAGCTATAGTTACAATCTTGAATTGAATGACTAAATTGACCTTTGTCCACTAAGCTTTTGATCAACATCAGGTATGCACAACTCATTTTTTTGCTCAGCATCACATTGACAACATAATAGAGGCCAATAAGGAAGCTTTTCAAGCACAAAACTATTGAATGTTTGCATTTAGAAAATGAAAAAGGAATGAGATAAGATACATTAAAAACAGATCTTAGGAAGAGCAAGTAAAATGTGAGGTGGACAAGATAGTTGTGTGTTAATATTGGGAAACATTTGGAACAGGAAAAGAAACAAGGGAAAGTAACTTATTTCGCTTATTGATCAAAGTTCGAGAACTTCCCATCAAAAAAGGGAATTTGATATACAAATACAGGTGATAACTATAGGAGGAATTAAGATGATAATTAAAGGACTTAATAGTAGGAATCCACTTAATGCCAAGAAATGATAGAACTCTAACTTTGAGCAAACATGAGACATCTTCACAATCCATTTCTAGAAGTTAGAAGATCTCATTGATATTCTTGAATAATTGTAATAAGTTCATGATCAAGAATAACAACTAATAGGATTTGTGAGGATTGAACACTCAATTTATCATGTCAATCTACTATGCAATCTTCTTCCCTCTAGGAGTGTTGAAAGAAAACAAGGCCACATTTGAAATGTGTCTCTTATGATTTTACATGTATACAGAAATGTGTCTTATGATTTCACATGTATATACCAATGTCTAAGTTATGTTGAGATATTATCATCATTTCCATTTTCACCATATACTATATTACCAAAGCACAAATATGTAATCATGTGCTTGTATTCATTGCAATGTTTCAAAAGATAACCAGTTAAATGCCATTAAGATATTCCTCGTCCAAAAACATAGATATAGATTGTTCAAAATTGAAGTTAATGAGAGAGAGAGAGAGAGAAAGCCTACGATTTTTTATTATGAGAAAACTGACATTTATCTTTTATAAATATTAAGACATGGTATAATACCTGCATTCTTTCATCAAACATTCATATGTCTTCAACACATCAGCAGCATGAGCAGGCAGATTAAACAAAAGAATCCATAAGAGCGAAATCGTTGCCACTGCAGTTTGTAGGTTGTGCTTAGAACTTGCCTCACTTTTTAAATCTAATAGCCATGCCTTTGCATATCTCGTAACTTTCCAGGTCTGTAGAAATATCTTCTCTTTGTTGGATATTCTTATACGAGTGTTTGCTTGATCTGCAAAAGAAAAAAGGGGGAAATTTTTGTTCACTTTTTACAGGTGAAGAACTCTTAAAACAAACATCTTCCTTTTTTAGCCATTGTGATTTTCATTCCCAATTCACATATAGTCATATATGATGGGGCCAAATTAATTGTTTCCTTTGCATTTGAATATGTACTCACCACTTTTTTCACAAACTGCGAAGTTAAGACATTGAGGCTTTAGCCAAAGCTTATCTGTTGGAAATTTCCAACAATACAAGGCTGTATTTCTAAACCTTTTCCTGCCAGTCAAAGCAGAATCCTTTGTTTTTACTATAATGACCTTATTCTGGTAGAAACAATGGAGAGAGGATGGAGATAAAGCCATAGGAGTAAATGAATCACCTGCACAGAAATGAAATGAATATTCATTAAACCAAGAGAGCTTGCTATCATAAAATATCAATGTGCCATGAAGATGCTCTGGACATTGAAAGAAAGTTTCCATTGCAAGTCCTTAGCTACAGAGTCCAGCATTTTAGCTTAAAAGTAATAATTTGCATATACATGAAAAACCCATTCATCTTTGTTTATAAGGACCTATGGCTCCTTGCAATGGACAAGCAACAATTCATACCTCGTTTGAATATTTTAAAAAGTTCCAGGTCCCACTATTTTGAATGTATATAAATATTTTAACATAATTTTGGAGTTTTCTAATTGACAACAAAAGTATGGCAACATCTAGCACAATTTCTGGTCCAAACTCAATGCAATGGATCTCCAACTGAAACACAGAATACAATTCACCACTCCATGACTACAATACAACATCATAACATACATTGCAATGATTGGGAACAATGCAAACTAGAAAATAAGTGACTTAATGTTTACCCTTATTATTCTAAATGAAATACATACATAGGATCATTCTATCTGAGAAGTATAAAATGGATTCAATGTCCCAAATGATGGAAAATAGAAACTCCAAACCAAAAGAGAACATAATATGTGGGATGACAGTTGAAAGGACAACTGATTAAAACAACTTGTACAATGCTCCAAAAATCAACTAAAAATTAAATCCACCCCTTCTTAGGAATAAGTCAATAATGCTAAGTTAGTTTGCTCCCACTCCATGTTATATAATTTTATTAAAGATTTACATGGCTCCAAGCCTCCAACTATAAAAACAAACTATAGATTATATAAATGACATTTATGCTGAATACTTCTTCAGGAAACAGGATGGGCAGATGGGGCAGCAACCTCTCTGTTTTTCAAGACTAAACATGTTACAATATTGTGAAGGCATATCATGCAAAGACTATCATCATCACAATTAGTTCCCAAATTATAAATTTAAATGGCTCCAACATGATTAGACTATTTGTGAATGATAACATCTGTCAAAAACTATATTCATCAATGAAATGAATTGGCAGTCTCATTATTGTATGGAAAGGCAATCTACAGCATTGTAACCAGCTACAAAAACACTAGTTCTCATGTCCGTTGGTTGCATAATGTAGACTTTGGTGCAACCTAGGAAGTCAATCATTGCTATTCTTGTGAGAAGATCTGAGAGGTTATTGTAGAGGATTATAACTAGTTTGAGCTCAAATGACAGTGAGAAAATGTATAATATGAAAGAGATGTGGCTCCCCAAGGATCCTTTTGATCGTTTTTGTGGCCCCTGTTCCTACTATTTCTTATTTAGAGGAATACTCAGTCTTTGGAGGTATTCTTCTAGACAGAGAGAAACCCAAACTAAAGGAAGGGGATGAGTAAAAAATTAAGAACATTATTAAAAATATGCAACACTGGACATCACTTAGATAAAGAGATTCCGAGCAACATAGTCATGAAAGGATGTTGATGATCCTTGATGAGATGGAATAGAGAAATGTTGCTTGTGTTGAGGCTAAAGGCGAGACTATTGCCTTTTGTCATTGAGAATAACCCAGAGTATGTTCTTGCATATGAATTGCATAAGATAGTGTAGCAGATCAAAGAGTTGGAGGAAGAATTGATAAAATAGGTTGACTAATAAAAAAATTAGGCTTGATATGAACTCACTTATGTTATGTTAGCAGCATGGGGAAAGGTTTCCAGTACACTATCAATGTTGACAACATCTTGCAAATACTAATGAAAAGGACTTGTCCTAAACATAGGATCTGAGGATGATCTCTATTATTGCAATGAGATGAAGTGCCAGAATCAAGAACAATGTTCAGTGAGCAGGCTGGAGTATGTCTCGAATCCAAGTCTGTGTTAGCAAAGGGAGATGTAGGATGCTTCTCAGGAATCAAGAAATTATCACCTATAGAATCAGTTACTTCAACTGTGGGAGGAGCATATTGCACTATAAAATAAGGGTTAGGGCTTTGTAAAAAGCAAAGCATCCTTACACCACTGATGAGTTTGTAAAAAGCAAAACACATGTGGCGTTTTTGACTATTATTTATTTATTTATTTACTCGTTTTTTTAATCCTTGTGTGCGCTAGTGTCCAGTTCAATACTCTTTGAGTATTGTTCTATCATGCTTTACATTCCGTAAATCTTTATGTCCATTGCTTTGTATTTCAATGCTTTTTAAGTGTTTTTTTTGGGCATGTTTTACTTTTAGAAAACCCTTGAACACCTCAAACTTTTGCATTCATACATCACAACTCTTCCTCAATACATCTGCAAGATTTACCAATGTTGGGGCTTTAAGCATATCTGATTCAATAATTTTGTTCCTTATGCCGTTATGCAAGTGCAAAATTTTGGTATGGTTTGAAAATATGCAACTTTTATATTGTATAGGTGATAAAGAATCTAGATATTCCAGGAAATATTTTCTCAAACAATGTTGTTGAACTTAATGAATGGTGGCATGGGTTGGAATGGGTTGGAAATTGATTTACGCAAACTTTATATGAACAATAAATATAGTTTGTAATTTGGTGTCCTAAAACATTTCACAAAATGCTGATTTCAGGCCCTCCAGTACAATCCTCTTTTTTATTATGTTATAGAGGGGAGGGGACCAATGGATCGCCCCTTACTTTTATCAATTAAAACAATATGATAACATTTACAACCCTGCTAAGACTGTTTCAATCAATGCCAATGAAATGGATAATCATAGATGATGCAGACAAACTCTCTAGATCAGCAGTATCCCAAGGCTGAGGTGTAGTATGCAGTTTTAACTATTCCAAGAGCAGATTTATAATCTCAACAATGAGGTACATTGATTTCATAAATTGTAGGCATGGGTAGGCATATAAATAGCATAGGGCAAACTTGACTAACTGGTCTTCCAAGGCTACAAAGGGTCAAGTTTTGAAGAGCTCTAACTCTGATGTCTATATTCAACTTTGACTTGGAGATAAAATCCAAAGGGGAAAGGTTATTGGCCTAGCAAGAAAAATTTTATGCCTTAAATGCAAAGGGGTGGTAGAAAAGGCATCATGAAATACCAAATCCCAAAGATAATGAAAGAGTTAAATTTTAATGTTAGAAGTCATTAACACCCTGTACAGAAGTTGCAAAACATGTTAGACATGGGTGGAATGGGGGATAGAAATTGAATGACACAAAAAGTTATGCTCAAAAGTGAAAAGAGAGAAACTCCACAAAAGTGACTAGACCTACTACCTATGTAATTGCACAGGCAGTTGGTGTTGATGAGGACTTTTGTACCACACAAGGGCCATTAAGAGTTGGTTTTGGAAGAGCAACCTATGGAGCTTTTAGCATCCTCCTTTAAGATCCTCTAAACCATGTTTTATTTCTCTGTCAAAATTGGTTTGACCTACACCTTCCCTAAATATCATTAGTGTGCAGTTTCTCCCTCAAATTTCTAAGTGGGTGCTTGTAATTTATATCTCAATCCTCTTATTATGATCTAATTTTTACTCAGCAGATCCTCTGGGACTTGTATTTTGGTGTCAGATTCCATAACTTTGTTCCATGGCAATACCACTAGGCATCCATACTACATTGGCAAGTAGATCAATGGTCTCCTATACGTAGTCACCAGTAATGTTAGTCCCTTGTCAATCTCTTTTACACTTTAGGAACTTGGAAGCAACATGTGGTATGATAATCCGCAAAATTTGAGATTTCCTTACAATGATAGTTTTCCTTGTTGAATCTTTTGATATATCTCCTGTGTGTACATGTTTTATAAAAGTATTCTTCAAGCATTTATAGATGATTCCAAAAGAAAAGGGAACAAATTCAAGAGTGGGCTAGTATCTAGATATGTTGATGTCTATTTGCACATAAAGGAGGATGTTGTATCTTTTCTTTTTAACTAATGTTAGGCAGGGAGTTGAGACCATGTGAGGCACTATCTAGTGAAAAAAGGGAACAAAATTCCAAGTGGGCTACTATCTAGATCTGTTGATGCTCTTAGCATATAAAGAAGGCCTGTCAAGGTGACCTCTCCCCCACTCACCATTCAGCCAAAATCTCACAATCTATTTTAGAATTGGAAGTCAGGACCACAAATCTAAAGAACCGTACAAATACAGAAAAACTTCCACTCTATGTGCCGACAAGTTCACCTAGAACTCTATAATCCACTTTCTTTGGCAACCTATCAAATGCAACGGTCTACATTCATTTAATGTGTATTGTGCCTGGAGTTAAATATCCACAAGTACAAGGTTATGTGTTCCATTGAATGTGTCAAATGCCAACTACAGTAGGCTCCATAGGAATATCAAACTCCAACTCCTCACAACGTGCCTACAAAAAGTTAGAACTAGCAAGTCTACGTGTCTACTGAACCCAGCCAAGATATTTTGACTCTTGTGGAATCTTTTTCTAAAAAATCTAGAATTTATCTATATATACATTAATTGATTCGCTAGATAACGGATCGGTATATTTTATTTTTTCATTCAGCCAGCAACAAAAGGCTGAACCAGACATAGGCAAACCAGCAACTATTACGAGATTCACAAGAAGATAATTACCACTAACACTACTTTAAAGTTGTTTTAGTGGACAAGAACTTGCTATAGAGATTCCTATATATATAATGTTGCGGAAGACACGAGAATCATTTTACATGATCTATAACATTAATTTGTTTTTGTTTTTTTTCCTGACAAACCTTAGAGGGGAGGCATTGTTCCAATAACATTAACACTACATGGGGAGGAGCATGTTACAGAGACATTCCAATCAGTACGGACTGTGGAGGAAGGCACTGAGATACGATGAGTGGAAATGTGTAATGTCCCCAAAATTATCCAGCATTGTAAATATTGTCTTTTTGTGTTTTGTATGTGTTTAGGTGTCATTTAGGGTGTTTTGTTATATTTTGTTGTTAAAATGGGAGTTATATGGGTTAATAAGTGTGTTTTGACAAGTCTTATGGTTGACATATGTGTTGAGGGAGTTATTTAAGTATTTGGGATAGAAAAAAAGACATTATTTAATGCCTTTAGCTTGGTATACGTTTTTGAAATATGTCTAAGTGTTGAGAGAGTCTTTTCCTTCATTGTGTGGACCCCAGCATCACTTAAGTTGATCTCAACATAAGATTATATCACAGCCCTTAGATCTTAAGTGAATGAGATCTAATCTCAGCCATCAATGGCCAAATCTAAGGCTGAGATTCATTCTCACATTAGGGTGTGATTATAAAAGAGCATTAAGGTTTCATTTGGAGTAGTGGGAATTGTAATTGAAGGATTGGAGTATATTGTCGTATTCTTGGGCTCTTAGAGGTTGTTGGAAGTATCTCTTGGAGATTTGGGGTTCCCATGCTAGCTATCTACCCAATAGATCTGACAAATTCATCTCAAGGTTTGTGGTTTGTGCTTGATTTGTGAAAGAACTGGAGCTGAAGTCAAGATCAGCCATTGAGGGCAAATTGGAGAACATTTTGAGTAGGGTTTCACCCTAATATCTCCCTTAGAGTGTGACGTCAGCCCTAGGAGGGCACTTTTGGAGCATTTCGTGGACCTTATCAGCCTAGGAGAGGCAACGTCCAGCCCTAGGAGGGCTAATTTGATGTTTTTGAGGGTTTGGAGATCATTCTGGTGCATCAAGTCTGAGATTCAGCCTCCCACAGCCAGACGTCCAGTTTGGAAGAGGATAAATTGCAGATCAGAAGTGTTTGGGACAGTTTTGGACATCTCAGTCTGACGTCAACCCTTGGGAAGACCTGATTTGTCAGCTGAAGGTGTTTTGAGGTGCATTTATGTTTGAAATATCTCATTTTCCTATTGTTTATCTGCTATAGGTTGTAATAAGGGTTTGGTTGAAGAAAATAAATAAAAATCAGAGTTCAGATCTGTTTTCTGTTTGTTATTTTCCTACGTTTTGGTATATTTGTATTTGGTCTATTTCAAAATGGAATATCTCACAGAATGGAAAACCTGTGGGCCATCTGTTGATAAGTTTGTCCATTTATTCTCATATACAAACCTCATCTGTTGATAAGTTTGTCCATTTATTCTCATATACAAACCTCACGTATCCCATACATCCTGTAGCCTCTATATTTTGTATCCTAATATATTGGCATCTCATATATTTAGAATATCTATATTTCCTATATCTGTAATATTGTTCTGTATTTTTTTTATGTGTATCATAAATTTAAAGGTCTGTATTGCATACCTCTTCTGAGACGTACCTATGAACCTACAAATTTTATAACCTTATTTAAATATCTAAACTGTTACTTTATATTCAACAACAAATAATCACAGATGATGCATTGGTAGTGGACTAAGGTTGATGTGTGGTATGCAGTTTTATTTATTCCAAGAACAAAATAATTAATTATTTTGATTTCATAATCTTAATACATGGGAAGGTGAGAGTGAGTGCGGAATTTTAGAGAGAGGAACTATTGCAGGTGCAGGTGAAGAACACAAGCCGGAAACGTCAAAGGAGGGTTTACGCAGACCCTGGCTGAGGGTTTATAGCAATTAGTGGATAACAAAACAGTAAAGCCCTGGATGATGGAAGGAGGATTCAGTGGAAACAGGACCGATATACAACATTAAGCCAAAGGTGGACTCCAAGAAGGGCCAAAATAACTATGAGCACATGCAGGTGGAACAAATAATACAAGTTAGTGATCAAATCCCATTCCAGCAAGAGAAATCTGAAGATTTATTCAAATTCACAACAACCAGGAAGAAGGAGGATTCAATGGGAACCGATATACAACATTAAACCAGAGGTGGACTCCAAGAAGGGCCAAAATAACTATGAACACATGCAGGTGGAACAAATAAAACAAGCTAGTGATCAATTCCCATACCAGCAAGAGAAATCTGAAGATTTATTCAAATTCACAACAACCAGTCTTAAACAAGGGCAGAACCAAGAGCGCAAATGCATAAGAGGCAAAGGACCAACTTTAAAACAACAAGCTAGGGTTATATTGCAACAAGTGGAAATGTTTGAAAAGGGGAATATACTTGGACCAATGGAAAGTAATCAAGCAAGGGCCAATGTTGTTGATCATAGCAAAGAAAATGAGCCGATCCCTAGTATGGGAAGAGCTTATGATGATAAATTGTCAAAGATGACCTTTCGGTATGCCTTGCAAGGAGGACAACTGCAAACAACTGCAGTTAATAACTCTAGGGCTTCTCGCAGACCTTTGAGAATGCCTAAAACGGATCCTAAGAAAACAACCTCGAGGTGCACGAAAGTGATGGATGGCTCTCCTATAGTCCAACTTCAGATGTCAAACTTACAAACTAGGATAAATGCTATGGAACGTAGAGGATTAATCTACCAATTTTTGGGTCTTCGTCTAGGCCTCCCTGCTTTCAAGATATGGGATGCTAGACAATGGAAAACTAGAGGCAAGTTAAATAATTTTTCTTACCCCAATGGTTATTTCTTAGTTCTTTTTTCTAATGAGGAGGATAGAGAACAAGTTTTCTAGGGGGATCCTTGGTTTTTAGGTAGGGTAGGGCTTTTCATGAAGCCCTAGCATACCAAGTTCAAGGCAGAAGAGGAAATGCCTTTAGTAGCCCCAATCTAGGTGAGACTTTTTGGGTTGCCAACAGAGTTTTTGAACCAAGTTGTTTCCATGGCAATAGGCAATATTCGAGGATATTACATGATGACAACAAATAGTATAACTTGATTTTAACAAATTATATATGCTAGAATTTTTGTTATCATCGACTTTGAAAAGCCCTTAACGAAAACGATTACTCTGCAATTTTGGGAGGATACCTGGGAACAAGATGTGGACTATGAGAACATCCCCTTCAAGTGCAGGATTTGTCATAAAAATGGTCGCCTAGCTAGGGATTGTAAACATTGGATCCCAGAGTCACAAGAGGAAATGACCCCTAGAGGTTTTAAACTGCCTTAAAAAAAGAACATATAGGGAAAACAAACATCTAAATATCGGGTAGTCATCTCCACCAATAAGTTTGCTAAACTCCAAATGGATGATGAGAAGAACATCATGGAGCCAGAGATCGTAGAAACTCATCTTCAAGCCCTATGAAAGGAACCAATAGTCGAAGAAATAAATCACAACACTAAGCCAATTCTAGATCTACTAAGTAGCCTACAAGAGAACCCACCCCAAAATTTGAAGAGATCCCAAAGGAAAAACAAAAGCCAAGAGAAAAACGATGACTCTAACCAATCAAATGGAGGAACTCATAAAGGAATAGAAAGTGGAGGTGACACTTAGGAATCTTCTTACAAGGCCATGGTGGTATTCTCACGGTCACCAATGCCAAGTTTGGAGTCCATCCTAGAACCAACAAGATTGAGTCAAGAGTCTACTAAAAAGGTGAAGCTAGATACATACCAAAGAGCAGGTAGGAACACTACTCAACATCAAATCGGAAAAGAAGGTGCAAAGTTGATAGCAATGGGTATGGTCAAGGATCTTACCCATATTTTCAATCCCCGTGCTTGATGAAGTGCGTCACCCGAAATATTCGAGGGATTAAGGGTAGCCCGATAAAGCATAACAAAGTAAAACAAACGATTCAACAACATATTTCATAGATGGGTTTCATTCAAGAAACGAAAGTATTGATAGAAGAGATGCAAATTTTTTTCAAAAACATTTGGCTTGAGTGTAGGGTTGAAGCCCTAAGCTCCCAAGGAGCTTCTAAAGGAGTGGCTTGTATTTGGGATCCGAAAGAGATAGTGATACACCAAACAATGGGAAGTTGGGGGATTCTAGCTTTACTAGCCTAGAGTAGACATTCTTCTCAACATTGGTTATGTCTCGATGTATACTCTTCTATCAGCCTGGATGAAAAATGAAAACAATGTTGGAATGCAACTTATTATTATTGGTCATTTTCCCATAGCTTGGCTACTTGTAGGTGGTGAGTTTAACACCATCCTCCCATTGGAGGAGAAGTAGGGGGAAATCTAAGTCTAGATAGTAATACTGACCTCATGACAGAGCATATTAGATCTCTTCATCTGGTAGATATTAAACTAGACAATGGTATGATGACCTAGTCTAATAAAAGGCAAGGCCCAACATGCATTCTCGAAATACTAGACAGGTTTTTGTTATCAGAGGAGTTTTTGAGCAATGGATATATTCCAAGAGCACAAACATTGAATAATGCAGGATCAAATCATTGGCCAGTGTTGGTGGAAGTGTGGAAGACCAGACCCAATTGTGCTCCTTTTAGATTCTAGCTAATGTGGTTTTGAGATAGTAGTTTCCAAGATAAGGTTCAGCAATGGTGGCAGGAGGGTAAACCTAGGCATGGTACGAAGATGTACAGTTTTGTTAGGAGGCTTTAGTACCTCAAGTCCAAATTGAGAAGATGGAACTCGGAGGATTTTGGTGACATAAAGGAAAAGAAACAACATATCTTAACCAAACTTGAGGACCTCAATAAGCAAATACAAACAGATGGCACTACTGATATCCAAAGCAAGGAGGAGGTTGGGCTTACTTCTCAACTAGAGGAATGGAACAAAAGAGAAGAAATCCTGTGGAAATAGAAATTTAGGATCCAATGGCTCCAAGAGGGAGATAGGAACACTAGTTTCTTCCATAAATATCTCCTAGCAAGGCGATCACACAATTTCATCTCTTCCCTAAAAACAATTGCAGGTGATTTAATACACACATGGGATGGGATGAAAGATATAGCAAGAGATTACTTTGCCCAACTCTTTAAGGCAAAACCATTGAATCAAGAGGCACAATAGGAAGTACTCCAAGAGATTCCTTCTCTCATCATAGAGGAAGATAATGTAACTTTGACTACCCCAATTACTGCCAAAGAACTACAACAAATAGTTTTCAAGATGTGGAAAGGCAAAAATCCAGGCCTAGATGGATTTCCCATAGAATTCTACAAAGAATTCTAGGATATCCTTAAGGAAGAACTGTTGTAAGTAGTAGAAGAGGCTAGGATAGCCAAAGTGGTGCTCAAAGAGGTGAACAAGATATATATATATAACGTTGGTTTTGAAAACCCAAGAGTTTGAACACATCTCTGGCTATCGACTAATTGCCCTTTGTAATGTCCTATATAAAATTATCACTAAGATCATGGCAGAAAGGGTCAAACCTCTTCTTCACAAAATTATTTCTTTGGAATGGGATGGTTTTGTGGAAGAAAGACATGTCTTGGATGAGATAGTCTTAGCTCAGGAGGTCATCCACTCTATGCAGGTTCAAAAAATACCCTCCATGTTTATTAGGTTAGACCTATCTAAAGCATATGATAGAGTGGACTGGCACTTCCTCCTAAAGGTGATGATACAATTTGGATTCTCATATGATTGGGTAGAATTGATCAAGGGATATATTTCCTCGGTATCCTATGCAATTCTAGTAAATGGAGCTCCTACTCAACTATTTATAGCTTCTAGAGGTATTAGGCAAGGAAACCCCGTATCCCCATGCTTGTTCATCATATTGGTTGAATGTTTGGGTAGAACATTATCTAAGGATAGGGACATAAAATCCTTAGAGGGAATAATAATAGCAACTGGAGGTTAACCAATTACTAACCTACAATTTGTTGATGACTCAACATTATTAGGAAGAGCAACAACAAGGGAGACCTCCAGATTTAAAATGTTTTTAGAACAGTTTACAAAAGCGACTGGACAACTAATAAATGAAGAAAAGTCTAAGGTCATCTTTTTCCATTGCTCACCTAGGAAGGAGATAATGTTGTTGGATAAATTGAGATACAAGAAGACATCTCTTCCAATCACCTACCTAGGAATTCCACTTATAGTTGGGAGGCAAAAAAAGAAGGAATGGACTAGGCTGTCAGAGAGACTGAAATCCAAATTAGGAAAATGGACTAATAGGTGGCTTTCTACAGGAGGATGGATGGCCCTGATAAAACAATCCTCAACAGCATACCTATTTATGTCTCCTAAGTGCTAGCTATCCCCAAGGCAGTTCTTAAAGAATTAGATCAAATAAGTTATAGATTCCTCTGGAATGGAGTCAAGGAAGAATGGAAATGGGCATTGGTGAAATGGGATACTTTATGTTTACAAAAAAAAAAGAGGGAGGACTATGGATTAGATCAGTTGTCAAGAATAACAAGGCATTAGCGACTCAGTTATATTGGAGAATGGTAAAATCCCCTGAGGAATTGTGGGCTCAAATTTTGAGGGCCAAATATGCAAAGAATAAAACCCAGACAAAGCTTAACCGGATTTCGCTTCCTAGAAGAGGATCTCCAATCTTAATGGGACTTAGAATAGGAGATGAAATGATCAAGGAAAAATTGTTCTAGATTATCCATAACGGATAGAAGGCTAAATTTTGGATAGATTTATGGGATGATCATGCTTCTCTAATAACTCAATTCCCAACTTGAAGACCATTTATGGAAAATCTTCATAGACACAATTGGGTTAAGGTAGCCAAATATTTTAAGCCTCAAAGCACTAGCTAGGAGGTAGGAAGGAAATGGATCCCAATAGAGAAATGGCCAATCCAATTTCCAAAGGATCAGAGAAAGAAATCTATACGACCATCCAGATAAGATCAATCTTGTGATCTCAAGAGGAGGATACCCTTGGTTGGGGCAGGAAAATCCAGAGCAAATATACAGTTGCCTCTGGATACTTAGCCCTTTGTCAGATTACCTCAAGCCCATTAAGTGATATATTCACGCAATTGTGAGCACAAAACCTTTGGCCCAAAGTTAGATTCTTCATTTGGATTCTACTTCATAGAAGGGTGCTAATAGGAGAATAATTGATGAAAAGAGGGATGCATGGGCCTTTTTAGATGTGAGATGTATTGGGAGAATGAGGAAACAATCGCTCACCTTTTTATAGAATGCCCCATCACAATAAAACTATGGAAAACGATGGCAGCTTTGCTAGGCATTCACTGATTTGAGATGGCTTCTACAGAAAAACTTTGGAGGGAGTGGCCTAAATGGGAGGAAATGGACCAACCCACTAGACAAATTTTTCAGGTGGGGACGACTCTCCTTCTGTGGAATTTGTGGAAGGAGAGAAATAATCGTATCTTCAACCAGGAATACAGAGACAACCACTTTGTTTGGCAAAGGATCATAGCCAATATGAGGGAGTCAATCCAATACCTGTTAAAATAACCCCATAATCCTAACCAAAAGTGGATTTAGATAATATCTAGATTACAAGTGTCTCCAACAGTGGTCACATCAAACAAGGTAACCCCAAATCATGCACAAATAATATAATTGGGAATTAGAAACCTCCTCTAGAGGGACTAGGTAAGATTAATATGGATGGAGACTAAAGAGGAAATCTAGGAAGAGTGAGTTTGGGGGAATAAACTGCCTTTCGAATGACACCCCTACTTTTATCTTTGCAAAAAACCTTGGTATCTTATCCAATAACCTAGTAGAGGGATATACCATCTTAAGGGGATTATAGGAGGCTCTAAAGGTGGAATGGAGGAAAGTTCAGGTGGAATCAGACTCCCAAATTAAAAGGACTAGGCAAGCAAAAGAATAAAGATTAAAAAATACAAAGAATACTTGAACAAATACAAATGACCCAACAATGCTTTGAGATAGTAGAGTTCATACCATAGTTGAGAAAATCAGAATAGGTAAAAAATCAACATTTTTAAAAATCGGCAAAAATCAAGAATCGACAAAAGAAAATGGAAGAAAACGAAAATTTTCATAGAAAAAAAGTTCTTTTCATGCATATTACAATGAATTAAGATTATGCAAATCAAATATTGCAATAAAAGCAATAATTCATGTCAAGACATCATACAAGGCTCAAGCTTTAAGTACATATGAAAGTGACAAAACACGTCTTGTATTGCTTATAATATGAAAAGGTACAAAGTTACAAGTAACAACAAGGAAAAAAAGGTTTCATTTTTTATATGTCTGCACATGGAAACAAGTAACAATAAAGTTACAATCATTTGAAAAAAAGATAAAAAAAAAACTAAACCTTAAACCAAAAGGCTAGGGTTAGGGTTTAAAATTGAAACATTGACAGCTAAAAAATGAGCTTACATACATAGTTATCAGGCAACAATATTTACTTTAAAAAAAAAGGAAAAAAAACCCTAAACCCAAACCTAGGGCCTAGACTAGGGTTTAAACTTCAAGTTCAAAGTTCAAAGTTTCAAATTCAAACATTTGCAGCTGAAAAATGGGCTTGCATACATAGTTACCAGGCAGCAATATTAATTAAAAAGAAGAGAAAAAAAAATAAAACCCTAAACCCAAAACCCTAGGGCCTAGCCTAGGGTTTAGGGTTTAAACTTCAAAGTTCAAAGTTTCAAACATTAACAGCTGAAAAATGGGCTTACATACATAGTTATCAGGCAGCAATATTTAGATAAAAAGAGGAAAAAAAACTTCGAAGTTCTAACATTAACAGCTGAAAAATAGGCTTGCATAAAAAACCCTAAATCGGCATTGCAGATTTTTTGAAAAAATCGACAATGCTGATTTTTTCAAAAAAATCGGCAAAAAATCTTCAAAAAAATTTTTTGCATCACTTAGAGTTTGTCGATTGCATCAGCATTTTAAAAAAAGGGCAAAAAATCGAGATTCTACAGATTTTTTTGCAGATTTTCTCAACTATGGTTCATACATATCTTTAGAGATCAATACAAGGTGGTAGATGCAATGGCTAATTGGGCTCTTAATCAAGGACGCTTCACTTGCGATGGATATCCTCCCAAATGATGACCTTAGCAGACTAGGGAAGCTCTTTTTCCATTCTTACCATTGATGATAATACTACTTTAAGGATTTATATATCCTTGCTTTACATGGTTACTCTTTTTTTGTATGGATAGTTGTAGTAGACTAGATGGAGAATAGTCCCACATCCTTTGTTAAAACTTGGCTTAAAAGGCTTCAATTCTGGAAAGACAAGAAATGTAATATGATTTTCAACTATTTCATTTTTTAATCCTTTCTACCAAAAAACAAAATACATGGGAAGGCATATAAATGGCATAGGGAATTAATTGATCTTAAAATACTATAGATTGTCAAATTCTGAAGGTTGTAAATCTCCCTTACATGATAGGAAACAACATGGAGTGGGGTGAAGCGTAATATATAAGATTTTTTCTATGTTAGCAATATATGGAGATTGTGAAACTTGGTCAACTACAGGATACCAATAGAAAAATATAGCTACAAACCTTAAAAAATAGATATACCACAATAAGACTATCTATATTGATGTAAACAAAATTTTGCATGCTCACATTTAATCCAAAGAGGAATATCTATAGGCTATTACAGCATATTCCAGAGGAGTGGTTGCATCTCGGTCACTCCATTAATAATTGGATAATGATAATTCCATGCTGGTCACTCCATTAATAATTGGATAATGATAATTCCATGCTGGTCACTCCTACATAATAATTGGATAATGATGAAGTACACCTTATTGTATGGACAATGACACATACATCTTATTGTCCACTCACAATATTAAATTACTATCTAGCATTTTCCCATAAATTAATTTTGTCTAAGACTTAAAAGACCTCCTCACAAACACAACAAAGAAATAAGAAAATATGGATCCTCTTTGTATCTTATGGCTGATTAGGTATCCATTTACAACATGGGTCTTCATCAAGTCTTCCACTCATGTTTATGTTATGGTAACCTCTCCATGATCATGTTCCATCCTACACTTGGAGTGTCTCTTCTTATTAACTGCTTCTCTCTAAAGTTGTCCTTGGATATCTCTTCATCCTCATCAATCAGTGTGCACATCTTAAGGGTTTTTAATTGGTTTACCCACAACCATATCGTAAAAGGGTTTTCTTCTTGCTAACCCATAACCACCACCAAATTTCATTGTGGTCTCTTTTGACCACCTACATACTTTGTCATTCCTCCCAACCACATCCGTATTCATGGTTATTCTTAACCACCTTCAACCTATGCAATTCCTTTCATCCACCTCCATACTTGTGGTTACTCTCAACCACCTCCAAGTGTCTTTTATAGTTTACTCATAACCATTACTTGCACACCAAATTTTCACTTCATTTTAAGACCATCTTATCTTCATGGAATCAATCGCTAAACATATAACATTTTAAGGATATCATATACATCAAGCATAAACCCTAACTACAATACTTCTTCAACCTAATATAAGACTAAATCAAACAAATATTCAAAAGTTTTTAAGGATACTAAAACAACCTACCATTTGTAGTACTTATATATTTCTACTATTCACACTTATTATATAATTTTTTTGCATATTAATTTTTTTTGTAGACTATTACTTAACTTTCAAATGACTCTTCAACTTTTTATTGACCCTGACAGCTCAGTAATTTACCTCTTATTTGAACCACATTATTAAGACACACAACTTTGACTTTTGCCTTAGTCTTACCAATAAATTTTTTATTTGAATAATAAGAGATTGACTTAAGAATTTCTATAAGAGGTATTAATGGTAAAATAAATTTCATCTTAAGAATATGTAGAGATAAACATAAGAACGTCTTAAAAAACAAAAAAAAACATCACAATAGGCCAGTTAAAAAACAAAAAAAAACAGTTTGTAGAACATCACAATAATTCAGTTGAAAAACCAAAAAAACCAACTGTCCTAGTCGTGACTATAGAAAACAAGTACAGCCTGAGAAGCACCTGCTAGTGGCGGCAAGCAGCTGCACCATGAAGGGATGCATGTCCTGTGGACCTCTATTATCGACTCTCTCTCAGCAGATCAAAGATGGAGAAACCAGACTTGATCCGTGCAAGTGTGGAAACTCCTCTTGTCCTGTTTTTCTGAGAGTAATAACATCTTGAACAGAGTGACAAAACATAAGGTACAAGACCTGTTACTGTTGGATGTAACTTTGAACTTAACATTTGAAATTAACGGTAAAAATTTTGTAACTTTAAAAATGAATTAATGAAGTAGAATTGTATATTGTTGGGAGGGTTGTATATTGTTGGGAGGGGTGTTGCAGTGGTAAGTCTTTGGAGTTTTATCTAGGAGACCCAAGTTTAAACCCGGTACAAGAGGATTGGGACCCCTAATAAAAACCTGAGCTTTACCCTAACATTTTAGTTCTAGGCTGCCTAGGACAGTGCAATAGTTTTGGCTTTGGGTTGTCTTTTAGGAACCATGATGTACCCAAAAGGGAATAGGCTGGCTGGTAGCGACCAAATGTTTGTCAATTGGTTGCCTTGTTTTGATCTACCCAAAGATCGAGGTCCCATTGAATTTACCCTAACATGTTAGACCACCTAGGTCAGTGCAGTGGTTTGGACTTTGGGCTCTCTTTCAGGAGGTCCAAGGTTCAAACAACGACATACCCAGAAGGGATAGGCTGGTTGGTAGCAGTCGAGTGTTTGCCTAGTTGGCTGCTCCACTAGGGGATAGGCTGGTTGGTAGCAGCCAAGTGTTTTCCTGGTTGGCTGCTCCAATTTGATTCCGATGGTCTGGGTTTCATCGATCAGGAGTCCTACCCCTGATTGGTTAAAAGAGTTACCCATTCTTATGTATAAAAAAAAGAACTGTACAATGGGTCTCATCGATCAGGAGTCCTGCCCCTGATTGGTTAAAGGTATTACCCATTCCTTATGTATAAAAAAAAGAACTGTACAATATATTTTATGGTCTGGGTCCCATCGATCAGGAGTCCTGCCCCTCATTGGTTAAAGGTGTTACCCATTCCTTATGTATAAAAAAAGAATTGTACAATATATTTTAGTAACTGAAACATAAACATCTTTAAAAAGATCTATGTATTAAAAAAAAAAATATAAGATCATCGTTTTATATGACTTATAACAATCTAAAAAAACTACTATACTAAATTCATTGTGATGCTAATTGAAGAATTACTAATAGAGGCTCCTTTACACTTTCCATTGCTAAAATTTATAATCACATGCCTGCCTGCCCACATACATATATCACCCTTATTCCCTTCTAAATGAAAATTTGGGCACTTTGAAAATATTTCTCTTCTATATATATATTTTTTTACTTCGTCCACCCTGTAGGTGCAGGAACCCAAATTAAATTACAAGAACACACAACTACACACTAAGACTCTTAACAGCCGGAACTCAAGTCTCAGTGAAGTCAAGTTTCAGTGGAGTGGTGAATGGAGATGCTTATTATGAAAAGATCATAATTTTGTATACCACCTAATATCAGGTCCTTTTAAGTAACATCATAAAAAAAACAACGCAATAAAAACTCTAACAGCCGTTCCATGCTAAATATTTTTCACTTGCGTTCACAGTGTTAAGTCACACTTGAATAATCCTGTCATCAACACTATATCTAAAACTTGCTAAATATTTTTCACTTGCGTTCACAGTGTTAAGTCACACTTGAATAATCCTGTCATCAACAGTATATCTAAAACTAACTCAAATATAAATCATAATAGCATTCGCCGGCAACAAATAATATGCTACTTAAAACTGTAATATGTTTTCTAACTATAAATAACAAATGATAAATCATATGTTAATAAACCTTAGATATTTTCCTCGTGCTTTCTAACTATTTCTAACTATAAATAACAAATGATAAATCATATGTTAATAAACCTTAGATATTTTCCTCGTGCTTTCAGCGGTTTAAAAGGTTTAAAATGATTGTGGCATGGTCAGCGGCGTAAAAGGTTTAAAATGATTGTGGCATGGTGGTTATAGGGACGACGGCGTAAAAGGTTTAAAATGATTGTGGCATGGTGGTTATAGGGGCAGACTGCGCGAAGATCTGTGTGGCGGCTTCGGGGCGGACAGCGCAGAATACTGTGGCGGCCATAAAAGCTGGACAACCTAACCGATTTCGTGACTGCTAAAAAAATAAATAAATAAATAAACCTCACATATACATTTCAATACGATGTATACAAATTGTTTCTAATTGTTTAGAACGGATTTGTTTTCGAATTGTTTATGATGGAACTGACAGTAAACAAATTAAAAAACTAATAACGCATAACCCTGAAAACATGTGGTCCAGTCGCCTACGTGGCAGAAAAGATGTGGTCCACAGCATACTGTAATAATAAAAACCTCTGTAGTATTGGAGACGACAGCTGCCGGTTTCTCGGCACCGATAGGTGCAAGTTCTGTACACGATTTGAAAACAAAATGTATGGGGTCTCTTTTTAAAGCCAGTTTCTTCTGCCCCAAACAATTCACGATTGGTAGTGTAAATTTGAGATTTTGCCACATATGGAAGTCTTAATTCACGTGATGTACATTTGAGATTTTGCTAGATTTGTCCAGACAGGCTCTAATTCTTTGTTTAAAGGTTTTTGCAGGTGGTCTCACTTGTAAAACTATTCAATGTTTTTTTTTTAAGCTAAACCAAGTTGTTTTCATGGCAATAGGCAATATTCGAGGATATTATATGATGACAACAAATAGTATAACTTGATTTTAACAAATCATATATGCTAGAATTTTTGTTATCATCGACCTTGACAAGCCCTTACCGGAAAAGATTACTCTGCAATTTTGGGAGGATACCTGGGAACAAGATGTGGACTATGAGAACATCCCCTTCAAGTGCATGATTTGTCATAAAAATGGTCACCTAGCTAGGGATTGTAAACATTGGATCCCAGAGTAGGCACAAGAGGAAACGACCCTTAGAGGTTTTAAACTGAACATATAGGGAAAACAAACATCTAAATATCGGGTAGTCATCTCCACCAATAAATTTGCTAAACTCCCAATGGATGATGAGAAGAACATCATGGAGCCGGAGATCGTAGAAACTCATCTTCAAGCCCTATGAAAGGAACCAATAGTCGAAGAAATAAATCACAACACTAAGCCAATTATAGATCTACAAAGTAGCCTACAAGAGAACTCACCCCAAAATTTGAAGAGATCCCAAAGGAAAAACAAAAGCCAAGAGAAAAACGATGACTCTAACCAATCAAATGGAGGAACTCATAAAGGAATAGATAGTGGAGGTGACACCTAGGAATCTTCTAACATGGCCATGGTGGTATTCTCACCAATGCCAAGTTTGGAGTCCATCCTAGAACCAACAAGATTGAGTCAAGAGTCTACTAAAAAGATGAAGCTAGATACATACCAAAGAGCGAGTAGGAAGACTACTCAACATCAAATAGGAAAAGAAGGTGCAAAGTTGATAGCAATGGGTATGGTCAAGGATCTTACCCATATTTTCAATCCCCATGCTTGATGAAGTGCGTCACCCGGAATATTCGAGGGATTAAGGGTAGCCCAATAAAGCATAACAAAGTAAAACAAACGATTCAACAACATATTTCATAGATGGGTTTCATTCAAGAAACGAAAGTATTGATAGAAGAGATGCAAATTTTTGCCAAAAACATTTGGCTTGAGTGTAGGGTTGAAGCCCTAAGCTCCCAAGGAGCTTCTAGAGGAGTGGCTTGTATTTGGGATCCGAAAGAGATAGTGATACACCAAACAATGGGAAGTTGGGGGATTCTAGCTTTACTAGCCTAGAGTAGACATTCTTCTCAACATTGGTTATGTCTCAATGTATACTCTCCTATCAGCCTGGATGAAAAATGAAAACAATGGAGGAATGCAACTTATATTATTGGTCATTTTCCCAGAGCTTGGCTGCTTGTAGGTGGTGATTTTAACACCATCCTCTCATTGGAAGAGAAGATAGGGGGAAATCACACTCTAGATAGTAGTAATGACCTCATGACAGAGCATATTAGATCTCTTCATCTAGTAGATATTAAACTAGACAATGGTATGATGACCTAGTCTAATAAAAGGCAAGGCCCAAGCATGCATTCTCGAAAGACTAGACAAGTTTTTTTTATCACAGGAGTTTTTGAGCAATGGATAAATTCCAAGAGCACAAACATTGAATAATGCAGGATCAAATCATTGGCCAGTGTTGGTGGAAGTGTGGAAGACCAGACCCAATTGTGCTCCTTTTAGATTCTAGCTAATGTGGTTTTGAGATAGTAGTTTCCAAGATAAGGTTCAGCAATGGTGACATGAAGGTAAACCTAGACATGGTACAAAGATGTACAGTTTTGTTAGGAGGATTTAGTACCTCAAGTCCAAATTGAGAAGATGGAACTCGGAGGAGTTTGGTGACATAAAGGAAAAGAAACAACATATCTTAACCAAACTTGAGGACCTCAATAAGCAAATACAAACAAATGGCACTACTAAGATCCAAAGCAAGGAGGAGGTTGGGCTTACTGCTCAACTAGAGGAATGGGACAAAAGAGAAGAAATCCTGTGGAAATAGAAATATAGAATCCAATGGCTCCAAGAGGGAGATAGGAACACTAGTTTCTTCCATAAATATCTCCTAGCAAGGCGATCACACCATTTCATCTCTTCCCTAAATACAGTTCCAGGTGATTTAATACACACATGGTATGAGATGAAAGATATAGCAAGAGATTACTTTGCCTAACTCTTTAAGGCAGAATCATTGAATCAGGAGGCACAATAGGAAGTACTCCACGAGATTCCTTCTCTCATCATAGAGGAAGATAATGTAACTTTGACTACCCCAATTAGTGCCAAAGAACTACAACCAAATAGTTTTCAAGATGTGGAAAGGCAAAAATCCAGGCCTAGATGGATTTCTCATAGAATTCTACCAAGAATTCTAGGATATCCTTAAGGAAGAATTGTTGGAAGTAGTAGAAGAGGCTAGGATAGCCAAAGTGGTGCTCAAAGAGGCGAACAAGATATATATATATATATATATATATATATATATAACGTTGGTTTTGAAAACCCAAGAGTTTGAACACATCTCTGGCTATCGACTAATTGCCCTTTGTAATGTCCTATATAAAATTATCACTAAGATCATGGCAGAAAGGGTCAAACCTCTTCTTCACAAAATTAGTTCTTTGGAATATGATGGTTTTGTGGAAGAAAGACATGTCTTGGATGAATAGTCTTAGATCAGGAGGTTATCCACTCTATGCAGGTTCAAAAAATACCCTCCATGTTTATTAGGTTAGACCTATCTAAAGCATATGATAGAGTTGACTGGCACTTCCTCCTAAAGGTGATGAGACAATTTGGATTCTCATATGATTGGGTAGAATGGATCAAGGGATATATTTCCTCGGTATCCTATTCAATTCTAGTAAATGGAGCTCATACCCAACTATTTATAGCTTCTAGAGGTATTAGGCAAGGAGACCCCTTATCCCCATACTTGTTCATCATATTGGTTGAATGTTTGGGTAGAACATTAGCTAAGGATAGGGACACCAAAGCTTTGGAGGGAATAATAATAGCAATTGGAGCTAAACCAATTACTCATCTACAATTTGTTGATGACTCAACATTATTAGGAAGAGCAACAAGGGAGACCTCTAGATTTAAAATGTTTTTAGAACAGTTTACAAAAGCGATTGGACAACTAATAAATGAAGAAAAGTCTAAGGTCATCTTTTTCCATTGCTCACCTAGGAAGGAGATAATGTTGTTGGATAAATTGAGATACAAGAAGACATCTCTTCCAATCACCTACCTAGGAATTCCACTTATAGTTGGGAGGCAAAAAAAGAAGGAATGGAGCAGGTTGTTAGAGAGACTAATATCCAAATTAAGAAAATAGACTAATAGGTGGCTTTCTACAGGAGGATGGATGGCCCTAATAAAACAATCCTCAACAGCATACCTATTTATGTCTCCTTAGTGATAGCTATCCCCAAGGCAGTTCTTAAAGAATTAGATCAAATAAGTTATAGGTTCCTCTGGAATGGAGTCAAGGAAGAATGGAAATGGGCATTGGTGAAATGGGATACTTTATGTTTACAAAAAAAAGAGAGGGAGGACTATGGATCAGATCAGTTTTCAAGAATAACAAGGCATTAGTGACTAAGTTATATTGGAGAATGCTAAAATCCCCTGAGGAATTGTGGGCTCAAATTTTGAGGGCCAAATATGCAAAGAATAAAACCCAGACAGAGCTTAACCAGATTTCGCTTCCTAGAAGAGGATCTCCAATATTAATGGGACTTAGAATAGGATATGATATGATCAAGGAAAGATTGTTCTAGATTATCCATAATGGATAGAAGGCTAACTTTTGGATAGATTTATGGGATGGTCATTCTTCTCTAATAACTCAATTTCCAACTTGAAGACCATTGATGGAAAAACTTCATAGACACAATTGGGTTAAGGTAGCCAAATATTTTAAGTCTCAAAGCACTAGCTAGGAGGTAGGAAGGCAATGGATCCCAATAGAGAAGTGGCCAATCCAAATCCCAAAGGATCAGAGAAAGAAATCTATACGACCATCCAGATAAGATCAATCTTGTGGTCTCAAGAGGAGGATACCCTTGGTTGGGGCAAGAAAATCCAGAGCGAATATACAGTTGCCTCTGGATACTTAGCCCTTTGTCAGATTACCTCAAGCCCATTAAGTGATATATTCACGCAATTGTGAGCACAAAACCTTTGGCCCAAAGTTAGATTCTTCATTTGGATTCTACTTCATAGAAGGGTGCTAATAGGAGAATAATTGATGAAAAGAGGGATGCATGGGCCTTTTTAGATGTGAGATGTATTGGGAGAATGAGGAAACAATCGCTCACCTTTTTATAGAATGCCCCATCACAATAAAACTATGGAAAACGATGGCAGCTTTGCTAGGCATTCACTGATTTGAGATGGCTTCTACAGAAAAACTTTGGAGGGAGTGGCCTAAATGGGAGGAAATGGACCAACCCACTAGACAAATTTTTCGAGTGGGGACGACTCTCCTTCTGTGGAATTTGTGGAAGGAGAGAAATATTCGTATCTTCAACCAGGAATACAGAGACAACCACTTTGTTTGGCAAAGGATCATAGCCAATATGAGGGAGTCAATCCAATATATGTTAAAAGAGCCCCATAATCCTAACCAAAAGTGGATTTAGATAATATCTAGATTACAAGTGTCTCCAACAGTGGTCACATCAAACAAGGTAACCCCAAATCATGCACAAATAATATAATTGGGAATTAGAAACCTCCTCTAGAGGGACTAGGTAAGATTAATATGGATGGAGACTAAAGAGGAAATCTAGGAAGAGTGAGTTTGGGGGAATAAACTGCCTTTCGAATGACACCCCTACTTTTATCTTTGCAAAAAACCTTGGTATCTTATCCAATAACCTAGTAGAGGGATATACCATATTAAGGGGATTATAGGAGGCTCTAAAGGTGGAATAGAGGAAAGTTCAGGTGGAATCAGACTCCCAAATTAAAAGGACTAGGCAAGCAAAAGAATAAAGATTAAAAAATACAAAGAATACTTGAACAAATACAAATGACCCAACAATGCTTTGAGATAGTAGAGTTCATACCATAGTTGAGAAAATCAGAATAGGCAAAAAGTCAACATTTTTAAAAATCGGCAAAAATTAAGAATCGACAAAAGAAAATGGAAGAAAACAAAAATTTTCATAGAAAAAAAGTTCTTTTCATGCATATTACAATGAATTAAGATTATGCAAATCAAATATTGCAATAAAAGCAATAATTCATGTCAAGACATCATACAAGGCTCAAGCTTTAAGTACATATGAAAGTGACAAAACACGTCTTGTATTGCTTATAATATGAAAAGGTACAATGTTACAAGTAACAACAAGGAAAAAAAGGTTTTATTTTTTATATGTCTGCACATGGAAACAAGTAACAATAAAGTTACAATCATTTGAAAAAAAGATAAAAAAACAAAAAAAACTAAACCTTAAACCAAAAGGCTAGGGTTTAGGGTTTAAAATTGAAACATTGACAGCTAAAAAATGAGCTTACATACATAGTTATCAGGCAACAATATTTACTTAAAATAAAAAGAAAAAAAACCCTAAACCCAAACCTAGGGCCTAGACTAGGGTTTAAACTTCAAGTTCAAAGTTCAAAGTTTCAAATTCAAACATTTGCAGCTGAAAAATGGGCTTGCATACATAGTTACCAGGCAGCAATATTAATTAAAAAGAAGAGAAAAAAAAATAAAACCCTAAACCCAAAACCCTAGGGCCTAGCCTAGGGTTTAGGGTTTAAACTTCAAAGTTCAAAGTTTCAAACATTAACAGCTGAAAAATGGGCTTACATACATAGTTATCAGGCAGCAATATTTAGTAAAAAAGAGGAAAAAAAACTTCGAAGTTCTAACATTAACAGCTGAAAAATATGCTTGCATAAAAAACCCTAAATCGGCATTGCAGATTTTTTGAAAAAATCGACAATGCTGATTTTTTCAAAAAAATCAGCAAAAAATCTTCAAAAAAATCTTTTGCATCACTTATAGTTTGTCGATTGCATCAGCATTTTAAAAAAAGGGCAAAAAATCGAGATTCTACAGATTTTTTTTGCAGATTTTCTCAACTATGGTTCATACATATCTTTAGAGATCAATACAAGGTGGTAGATGCAATGGCTAATTGGGCTCTTAATCAAGGACGCTTCACTTGCGATGGATATCCTCCCAAATGATGACCTTAGCAGACTAGGGAAGCTCTTTTTCCATTCTTACCATTGATGATAATACTACTTTATGGATTTATATATCCTTGCTTTACATGGTTACTCTTTTTTTGTATGGATAGTTGTAGTAGACTAGATGGAGAATAGTCCCACATCCTTTGTTAAAACTTGGCTTAAAAGGCTTCAATTCTGGAAAGACAAGAAATGTAATATGATTTTCAACTATTTCATTTTTTAATCCTTTCTACCAAAAAAACAAAATACATGGGAAGGCATATAAATGGCATAGGGAATTAATTGATCTTAAAATACTATAGATTGTCAAATTCTGAAGGTTGTAAATCTCCCTTACATGATAGGAAACAACATGGAGTGGGGTGAAGCGTAATATATAAGATTTTTTCTATGTTAGCAATATATGGAGATTGTGAAACTTGGTCAACTACAGGATACCAATAGAAAAATATAGCTACAAACCTTAAAAAATAGATATACCACAATAAGACTATCTATATTGATGTAAACAAAATTTTGCATGCTCACATTTAATCCAAATAGGAATATCTATAGGCTATTACAGCATATTCCAGAGGAGTGGTTGTATCTCGGTCACTCCATTAATAATTGGATAATGATAATTCCATGTTGGTCACTCCATTAATAATTGGATAATGATAATTCCATGCTGGTCACTCCTGCATAATAATTGGATAATGATGAAGTACACTTTATTGTATGGATAATGACACATACATCTTATTGTCCACTCACAATATTAAATTACTATCTAGCATTTTCCCATAAATTAATTTTGTCTAAGACTTAAAAGACCTCCTCACAAACACAACAAAGAAATAAGAAAATATGGATCCTCTTTGTATCTTATGGCTGATTAGGTATCCATTTACAACATGGGTCTTCATCAAGTCTTCCACTCATGTTTATGTTATGGTAACCTCTCCATGATCATGTTCCATCCTACACTTGGAGTGTCTCTTCTTATTAACTGCTTCTCTCTAAAGTTGTCCTTGGATATCTCTTCATCCTCATCAATCAGTGTGCACATCTTAAGGGTTTTTAATTGGTTTACCCACAACCATATCGTAAAAGGGTTTTCTTCTTGCTAACCCATAACCACCACCAAATTTCATTGTGGTCTCTTTTGACCACCTACATACTTTGTCATTCCTCCCAACCACATCCGTATTCATGGTTATTCTTAACCACCTTCAACCTATGCAATTCCTTTCATCCACCTCCATACTTGTGGTTACTCTCAACCACCTCCAAGTGTCTTTTATAGTTTACTCATAACCATTACTTGCACACCAAATTTTCACTTCATTTTAAGACCATCTTATCTTCATGGAATCAATCGCTAAACATATAACATTTTAAGGATATCATATACATCAAGCATAAACCCTAACTACAATACTTCTTCAACCTAATATAAGACTAAATCAAACAAATATTCAAAAGTTTTTAAGGATACTAAAACAACCTACCATTTGTAGTACTTATATATTTCTACTATTCACACTTATTATATAATTTTTTTTGCATATTAATTTTTTTTTTGTAGACTATTACTTAACTTTCAAATGACTCTTCAACTTTTTATTGACCCTGACAGCTCAGTAATTTACCTCTTATTTGAACCACATTATGAAGACACACAACTTTGACTTTTGCCTTAGTCTTACCAATAAATTTTTTATTTGAATAATAAGAGATTGACTTAAAAATTTTTATAAGAGGTATTAATGGTAAAATAAATTCCATCTTAAGAATATGTCAGTAGAAATAAACATAAGAACATCTTAAAAAATAAAAAAAAACATCACAACAAACCAATTAAAAAAAACGGTAGAAATAAACAGTTTGTAGAACATCACAATAGGCCAGTTAATAAACAAAAAAAAAAAAAACAGTTTGTAGAACATCACAATAAGTTTGTTGAAAAACCAAAAAAACCAGCTATCCTAGTCGTGACTATAGAAAACAAGTACAGCCTGAGAAGCACCTGCTAGTGGCGGCAAGCAGCCGCACCATGAAGCGATGCATGTCCTGTGGACCTCTATTATCGACTCTCGCTCAGCAGATCAAAGATGGAGAAACCGGACTTGATCCGTGCAAAAGTGTGGAAAGTCCTCTTGTCCTGTTTTTTTGAGAGTAATAACATCTTGAACAGAGTGACAAAACATAAGGTACAAGACCTGTTACTGTTGGATGTAACTTTGAACTTAACATTTGAAATTAAGGGTTAAAATCTTGGAACTTTGAAAATGAATTAATGAAATAGAATTGTATATTGTTGGGAGGGTTGTTGCAGTGGTAAGTCTTTGGAGTTTTATTTAGGAGACCCAAGTTTAAACCCGGTACAAGAGGATTGGGACCCCTCATAAAAACCTGAGCTTTACCCTAACATTTTAGTTCTAGGCTGCCTAGGACAGTGCAATAGTTTTGGCTTTGGGTTGTCTTTTAGGAACCATGATGTACCCAAAAGGGAATAGGCTGGCTGGTAGCGACCAAATGTTTGTCAATTGGTTGCCTTGGTTTGATCTACCCAAAGATCGGGGTCCCATTGAATTTACCCTAACATGTTAGACCACCTAGGTCAGTGCAGTGTTTTGGACTTTGGGCTCTCTTTTAGGAGGTCCAAGGTTCAAACAACGACATACCCAGAAGGGATAGGCTGGTTGGTAGCAGCCAAGTGTTTGCCTTGTTGGCTGCTCCAGTAGGGGATAGGCTGGCTCGTAGCAGCCAAGTATTTGCCTGGTTGGCTGCTCCAATTTGATTCAGATGGTCTGGGTTTCATCAATCAAGAGTCCTACTCCTGATTGGTTAAAGGTGTTACCCATTCCTTATGTATAAAAAAAAAACTGTACAATGGGTCTCACCAATCAGGAGTCCTGCCCCTGATTGGTTAAAGGTATTACCCATTCCTTATGTATAAAAAAAAGAACTGTACAATATATTTTATGGTCTGGGTCCCATCGATCAGGAGTCCTACCCCTCATTGGTTAAAGGTGTTACCCATTCCTTATGTATAAAAAAAGAACTGTACAATATATTTTAGTAACTGAAACATAGACATCTTTAAAAAGATCTATGTATATAAAAAAAAATATAAGATCATCCTTTTATATGACTTATAACAATCTAAAAAAACTACTATACTAAATTCATTGTGATGCTAATTTGCCTATATCAATACTCAAGTTTATGTAGTGTGTCTTGTTGCTATTGGGCATGTGTGGTAAATATCCATTTGGGCTTAGTGGGATAAGTGGCACTTTGCGCTAGGATTGGACTCACTTTGTTCAAATACACGACACAGAGAGGAACACTTTACAATGATAGTCTTCCTTGCTGGATCTTTTCATATATTTACAGCCTCCCTTTCTCTTATTTTGTATTCGCCTAAGCATTTCTAACCTTTGCTTCTTATTCTCAATGTTGCTTTCAAAGAATGGATGAATATGACTGAATTAAAAAAAGAAAAGAAAAAATTATTGAAGTCGTGTGTGGGGTGGTTTCTGGATTAGTTGAGGTTTCTTAGCACACAAAGGGAGAAGGGTCCTTAGAACTAAACGCCAAGACCACAAATCTAAAGAGCAGACACAAATGCGGAAACACTTTGGGCAAGTAGCTGGTCAGGTTCGGCTGGAACTCCTATTAAATGCTAGACTTACTTGCATTGTGCTAACTGCCAAAATAATAGCATGCTTTCGTATACTATCCAGGATTGTGCAATTGAAGAATTACTAATAGAGGCCTCTTTACACTTTCCATTGCTTAAATTTACAATCACATGGCTGCCTACCTACATACATATATCACCCCTATTCCCTCCTAAATGAAAATTTGGGCACTTTGAAAATATTTCTCTTCTATATTTTTTTTTTTTTTTACTTCGTCCACCCTGTAGGGGCATGAACCCAAATTAAATTACAAGAACACACAACTACACACTGAGACTCGTAACAGCCGGAACTTAAGCCTCAGTGAAGTCCGGTTTCAGTGGAGTGGTGAATGGAGATGCTTATTATGAAAAGATCGTAGTTTTGGATACCACCTGATACCAGGTCCTTTTAACTAACATCATATAAAAACAACGCAATAAAAACTCTAACAGCCGTTCCATGCTAAATCACAGTGTTAAGTCACACTTGAATAATCCTGTCATCAACACTATATCTAAAACTAACTCAAATATAAATCATAATAGCATTCGCCGGCAACAAATAATATGCTACTTAAAACTGTAATATGTTTTCTAAATATAAAGAACAAATGATAAATCATATGTTAATAAACCTCAGATATAAATTTCAATACAATGTATACAAATTGTTTCTAATTGTTTAGAACGGATTTGTTTTCGAATTGTTTATGACGGAACTGACAGTAAACAAATTAAAGAACTAATAACGCATAACCCTGAAAAAAACCTGTGGTCCAGTCGCCTACGTGGCAGAAAAGATGTGGTCCACAGCATACTGTAATAATAAAAACCTCTGTAGTATTGGAGACGACAGCTGCCGGTTTCTCGGCACCGATAGGTGCAAGTTCTGTACACGATTTGAAAACAAAATGTATGGGGTCTCTTTTTAAAGCAAGTTTCTTCTGCCCTAAACAATTCACGATTGGTAGTCTTAATCCGCGTGATGTAAATTTGAGATTTTGCTAGATATGGAAGTCTTAATTCACGTGATCTACATTTGAGATTTTTCTAGATTTGTCCAGACAGGCTCTAATTCTTTGTTAAAAGTACATTTGAGATTTTGCTAGATTTGTCCAGACAGGCTCTAATTCTTTGTTAAAAGTTTTTGCAGGTGGTCCCACTTGTAAAACTATTCAATGTTTTTTTTTAAGCGTTAAAACTCGAGGAAAGTGACTACAGTACCGCACAAAGGCCTCGAGAGCTGCTTTTGGTTTGACCTCCACCTTCCGTAGATACCGTTTCCCTCAAATTTCTACGTGGGGTAGATATCGTTTCCCTCAAATTTCTACGCGGGTGCCTCTAATTTATATCTCAATCCCCTTAATAGCAACTATGTTTAACTCGACAAATCCTCAGGGGCTCGATTTTGTGTCATATTTACCACATTTCCGTAACTTGAAATGTAACTTTGGTCAATGTCCACACTAGATTGGCTGAATATTTTTCATTTTCAAGCTAAATATTTTTCGCAAGAAGATATAAAATGCTACGCCAGACACGCGAACCAGCCACAATCATGAGATTTGCAAGAAGATATCTACATCTCAAACCAAATGCAGATATAAATTTCTAGTACACTAGGCATCCATAATAGATTGGTTAAATATTTTTCATTTTCAAGCTATTTTCGCTGTGTTCAGCCAACAACATGGTAGGTTCAGACATACGCGAACGCCACTCTCATGAGATTTGCTAGAAGATAACTACATCTCAAACCAAATGCAGATATAAATTTCTAAATTTCTATACAATCTATAGATGTTTTCTGCTAACTACGGTTGCCCAAAAACACAGGGTGAATGTATAAAATTGTACTTCTCAAAATCCAAAAATAAATAAAGCATACTAAGAGTAACGTGCCACTTACACGACTCGGAAGCTGTGCCGGAGAGAGGATCAATGGTAATGGTAAAGTTAAATGGCATGAAAACCCTGCATTCATTCATGGTATTTATAAGCTTTTTCAGGTTTCTCGAAGGGAGGAGTTTACGTGGCCCAAAATTTAGCGGGACAATGGAGTCGCGCATACGTGGGAGAAAATGCATGCTACAAGGCATAGTCATTGTCAGAAAAAGAAACTCAGCCTCAATATTGCTGCTCCTTTAATGGCAAGGGATGCTTCTTTTTTCCAACCTCCATTAGTCTCGAAGTCATACGTTGGATATCCCCGATTTCCTTTGATGTCTTTCAGTAGTTTCCTCGTGTTTGAGTGGGCCCGGGTTGATAGCGAAGACGTTGGAATTTTAAAACAGGTTCAAATAAGAAGGATACTTACTATAAAGGGTAGTATAACATATTCTATGTATTCATCCTAGTATATCTAATGAATATTTTAACTGAGTAAAATGTGATTAATTGTTTTTTTTCAAATTAGTTTTTTAGTTTAAATTTTTTATTTATTTATCAAATGCTTTGTTTTAGTAACACTAACACTACTCTAAAGCTATTTGAGCGCCTTAATGGGTAGGAACTTCTTATTAGGGATGTTTATATTTGTTATTACAGAGATTCGAATAACGAAGTATGAAAGTTCGTCTTGTGAACCTTGAAAACAATTTTATTCGAAAAACCTAGTTGGACGTGTACGGCAGACATACCTCACAACTCCTTTATTTTATTATTATATAGAGATTCGAATAAGTACAAATTATTGCATGGGGAATTGAAACACCCTGAAAAGAATTCAAATTGAATATGACGGAATGGAAGGGCGGAAGATTTTATTTTTAAAGCAATAGCGGCGAGATAAAATGTTTCTCTTTTAATTGTGAAAAGATTTCGTAGGGGGTTTTATAAAACATTTAAAGCCCTTAGTAGAATGGGTGTTAAAATATGTGGTGGTTAAACTTTTTTAAAGCTATGTAGTTTTTATTGGGACCATTTCTATTAAAAAACAAAATATTATATTTTTAACAAGTTAATTGAAGCATATTTATTTTTTTTCTTTTATCAAAGATATTTTTAATCTTCCTCAAATTGCTAAGTTTTCATAATCAACCTTTTTTTTTTTAAGGAACTAACAACAAGAACAACCCTTATATGACACATAACTCCAATATATAGAAGGAAAACAAACATAACAAAAATCTATCAAAGAGAAAAACAATTCTATTATTTTTCTTCAGAGGTTCTTTCTCTAGAGTGGCAAGATCTGAGAATGCATTTTTGCACTTCAATCTCTTGGGGTAATATCTAATTGTAACACATTTTGTAGGATCTTCATCGTCATCGATTGTTGCATAATTAGCTTCAAGAATACCATTAGAGGTGCTAATCTTTTCCATAGAACTGTCTGGATGGTCTTTAGTAACCATTTGGCTTTTTATCAATGATTTGATTCAAATTCTCCTTTTGGGATTGAGTCTTCTGTTGCTCGCATGATTTTTGTTGGATAATTGGTGCATTTGGAGGATGAGCTTCTTTCTTTTGAACTAGGACATTTGAAGGTTTCAAATCATTCACATGCAGGGCCTTCTCCTCCACCAAGGAGGAATCAAAGCATGATCGGATGACTAGACATATCTTCTTCATGTGGCCATATTACTAACAACCATAACATCTTAGGGAGAATATTTCATATTCAATATTTTGGATCCATTCCCCTTTGCTTAAGGAGATAGTAATGGATTGAGGCCTAAAAACTGAAACATCCATACAAACAACCAATCTTGCTTTACTCATTAGTTTTAATGAACAAATTTTCCTTTGTTTAGGCATCCATATACTGGAATGCACCAATGACATTACTGATTTTGGTGAATATCTTCTCTCCCCAAAACTCCATAGGGAGAGCATAAAGATTCACCCAAACTGGGAAGCCATTAACTTCTTCTGTAAAGGGGTTGAAAATAGGAGTCCAAGGTCTTATATAAACACCCCTTTGTTCTAAAAACCAATTATATCTATAATCCATTACCCTATCTCTATCCGCTAAATTAGAAAAGAAAACAGTAAAAAAAAAGGGTAGGAGAGTAACAAGGAATTATGTACTGGTCCACCAATCTTTAACATATCCTTTGAGCTCCTCCAAGCCTAGTCTTTTGCCCTTAAGTTTGTAGATAATTGTTCGAAATTTATGATAAATCAAATCCAAGTCAAATTCATCCTTCAAAATCTTGATAGAGGGTAGAGGTTCATCCCACCGTAAACCCAAAGATACTTGAGAGATATTTCTTCTGATCGAATAGGCTTTCTCACAGACTAAAGAGACAATTTACGAACAATCCTCTTCCTTCATCGCTTGACTACATTTAGGGTTTGCATCCCTTTGGCGAAGACCATAGCCAAATTTATAATTTTGTTCCATCGCTTGACTGCACCTAGGGTTTACACCCCTTTTGTGAAGGAACATCCCTCTTAAGTAGATTTTTGTACTGTATTGTTATATAAGTTTTTTTAACCCTTGTAAACTTTGAACATGATAGGATGTCTTTATTGGTATTGTTTCAAAAAAATGTTATGTAGGGCACAACATAACAAATGTGAACAAATCATTAGCATTTTGGATTCTTTGCAAAATTTTGAAGGGTCATAGTTCAACACTTTTTCTTGATTTGCCTCCAAGTACTATTTTTTGTAATTTAAAAATTTGAGTAATTTTCCTCCAAAAGAAAAAAAAATGAATTTTAAATTTAAAATATTCTATGTAGGTGCGGCAAGAAAAAACATATGGATGTGTGTGTCATGATGACATCACATGCATAACAATCAAATGGGGGTGAATAATTTAAGATTTATTTCCCTTTTATGCATTAAAGGCACCTCCACCATGTTGGTTAGCGAAGGTTATGTGAAGGTACTTGGACTTAGAGAAGGTCACAAGTTCAAACCTCACCCACTATCAAACATTTTAATGACTTATAAAGTCAGCAAACTTGAAGATAACATGACAAAGGTTGATGATGTGGCACTTGATGACATCACCCCTTTTAAGACGGACATATTGATATGGAACTTGATGATGTGTCACTCGATGATATGGAAGTCGTATAGTTGATGTGGCATGACATATGGTGACTAACATGATAATCCATATAACTAACATGGTAGATGATGTAGTGCAATATGTGGTAGATGACATGGATGTCTATATAGCCAATGTAGTGATTGATGTTAATGATGGCATGGTAGACAATACAAGGGCTAATATGGCAGGCCATACAATGGCCAATGTGATAGGTTGTATATCACTTTACATGTATAAATACTTGATCATATCTACCATCTTATTAAGTTTGATTGTACATTCACATAGTCAATGGTAGACTTCTTGAAGTGAAATTTAGACAAATTAGGATGTAACAAGTGGCACAATGTGGATTGTAGATCCAAAGCTAATTAGAGAATGATAAGTGGCATAGTTTGGTTTTTCGGTACCCTACCTAGTGGCTTGCATAGCCAATGCATAGGTGGTAACCCCTTAATCATAAAAAGTTGTTTCACATGATTTTTTAGCATGTTGTCTAGTTAGTGCATAGTTGGCACCCACAACCACTCACACAATGACACATGGTAGTCTCCCCATTCACTATATGCTCTAAAGTTTTTAAAAGGTTTTGGAGGCATTTTGTGTGATTTTTTAGCCAAACTTTTGGAGCCAAAACTTCTAGATGAGAGTATTTATAGCCCTATTTTTTCAAATTGAATGATTTTCTATATCTCTACATTGGTGGTGTTATTTATGGTCACAACTATATGCAAGATTTTATTTAATTTGGTAGAATAGTTGTGGATCAACATGTGCCCTTGTTAAATGGTCCAAACTATGCTACATAGAAAATCAATATTGAAGCTTTGCTTTTGAGTATGGGGTTACTCAAATATGTAGAGGAACCTTGTCCTACTGGTTATGATGAAAAGAAGCAAGTCTATATAGATACTAAGGATGAGGATCTTGGCATTACAACACTTCATTTTGACAAGATCTATGACACCCATATTAGCAACATCATAGGTCCCAAGGAGTTGCTTAACAAGTTTTAAAGAATTGTATTATGCATTAATTCTATACAAATCAATAGGATGAAGGTTGAGATTGCTACTTTGACTAAGGAATCTTTTGATATTGCTGATGAATACATTAGTCATTTCAAGAAATTGTAAGAAAATAGTTGAACTGCAAGAGCATTACCTAAGGTGATAAGAGAAGCACAAGAAGTTGTGGAGGAGAGGAAAATTGAACTACTCAAAATTGTTTTCAACAATTTTTTAGAGATATATGATAAAGGTATGTTATTTGAAACACTTTGATTGTACTTTCCAAATTCTCCTAAATTAGCAATTTATTAGGTATTCAAGTACTTTTTACATCATTAGGTCATATGATAAAGGCATAAGGGTAATTCTATCATCAATCAAGACCATCTAAAGGAAGTTACTTTTAAATATCAAAGTGATAAGAAACCAAAGCAAACTGAGAAGAATCCCAAGAAGCTCTTGAAAATGCCAACATGTGAGTATCATAAGAAGGAAGGAAATAAAGCAAAATTTTGTTGGATTTGCATAAGAAAGCTTGAGGAAGCAACACAAATAGGGGTACTGATGTTGCTCTCTTCTATGCATAGGGTGAGGATAACTTTGATGGAGAGACCTCATAGGCACATGTAGTTGTTCATTTAGCATATTGGACATCCACTTCTTCTAATGAGTGGATTGCATATTTAGGGACAACTAGGCACATGATAAAGCATAAACATCTCCTATAAGGGTACAATAAATCACATTCAAGAAAGTGTATTATTATTGGATATGACCCTTATTTGTAGTTGTAGTATGTGGAGAGATTACCATTGGATATTCTTCTTTTGATGAGGTACTTCATGTTCCTTATGTCGATCCTAATATTTTGTCTATATATCACATTACTTATGAATAAAAAAATAGAATTTTGGCCTGATCTTAAGAATATCAACAATTGATTTAAAATTTTTGCTTCTAGGTATTCTAATGAGCTAGAATAAATGTATAAGTTGGGAGAAAGACCCACTCATTCTATTTTTCTCCTAAAAAAAAAATATTTTGTTGATATGGTTACACATGTAGATGATGAGAGTCAAAGATGGCATCATAGTCTTAGGCATCTTAGCCCTGGATCCATGAGATACATGAGTCATCAAGAAAATGGCAATTGGAGTTTCACACATATCCCATCCAAGTGGTGCAAGCAAGGAATTTATTATTAGAAAGCACCATAGGAAGAATTTTCTAAAAGGGACTATAATACAAGCTACTCACCCCTTAGAGATCATACATCATGATATCTATGGGCCTATGGGTAGACCATATCTTCCTTGAAACATATACTTCCTCCCTTTATTGATGACATGTGTGATTGTATACTATTCAAAATGAGGATGAGGTTTTTGATATATTCAAGACCTTCAAGACTCTTGTAGAAAATTAGTTGGATAGAAAAATAATTTTCTCAAGACAGACAGGGGAGGTGACCATATAAGTTATGCCTTTCATGAATTTTTGGCTCTTCATAGGATTACATAGTAGAGGACTATCCACTATATTCCTTAGTATAATGGTTTGAATGAAATGAAGAATAAGGTAATCATGGAAATGACAAAATTTATAATTCATACCAAGGGGATGAAGCATAATTTCTAGAGTGAGGTCATCTTTTGTGTAGCGTACATCATCAACAGGGTTCTCACCAAAGTTGTTCAAGGTATGACAACTCTTAATAGGATGATAGGAGATAAGCCTAATGTGTCTAAATTCCATATTTTTGAGTCTATAGTATGTGCTCACATACCCAAATACCTCCAGAAGGATGAGGTACTAAAGAGTCATATATGTTACTTTATGGGGTATTATGATACCTCAAAGGTATATGGTCTTTATGAACCTCAAATTCATGAGGTTTTGATTCAAAGAGATGTCATTTTTTATGAGGTTCTTCCAGGTCCTCCTTCTAGTCCATTACTCGAGCTTTTGTTAGATGACTCTTATGATCCTTTGATTAATTCAAATTTAATTGTTTCTTATGAGATTTTTGGTAGGATCTATTCCTGTTAGAGCATCTTCTTCATATTTATCTTTGAATTAAGATGTATTTCCTATTTTTTTGATCCCTTCGTAGGAAACACCACCGATAACACATTTTTTCATATTTAGGGTATGTTAAGCAGGACACATTAGTTCAAATTACTTTAGATTTGCATGATCAAATGATTTGGATTCTAATGTTACTTCATCACAAAGTGCATGTGATTATTCTTTAGTTCATCCCACACCCAAGTGGATTAAGATGCATTTGAAGGATTCTCGACCTATTCTATATCTAGAGAAACAATAGAAGGTTCCTTCTCAATAATTACTCTCAAAGGTTGCTCATTACCTTAATCCTCTTACATATTCTACATATTCTCAGGCTAAGGATCGACTAGAGTGGGAAGATGCTATGCTTACAAAGTGTGAGCCCTTAATGAATAATAAAACATGGGGACTTATTCCTCTTCCCAAAGGGAAGAATGTAGTTGGGTGCAAATGAGTCTATAAGACCAAGTATACTTTGGATGGTAAGGTGAATAAGCACAAGGTATGCCTTTTTGCTAAGGGATTATCTTAACATAAGGGAATTGATTATTTTGAGATATTTGCTCCATGGTTGGGATGGAATTAGTTAGGATGATTCTCTCTAGAACTTCCTCATATGGATAGAAGGTACATCACACGGATCTGAAGAGTACCTTCCTACATGGTAATATTTAGAAGAAGATCCACGAGTTGTAGCCACCTAATTTTGAGCTTGAGGGTTGTACTCCATTGGTTTGTTGATTGACTTGATTGACTAGGTTCTTTTATGGACTTAAGTAGGCATATCAAGCTTGGGATGAGAAGATTCACTTTTTTTAATTAGTTGTGGATTTTAGTGGTATGAGGCCAAAGATTATTTTTATACTAAACACCAAGATGAAGAGAATGGTGATTTTTATTTATGTTAATGATCTTCTCATTATCGATATTTTTCCTACCTTAATACAAGATATGAAGTCACAACTTTGTTTGACCTTTGAGATGACATATCACTATTTTATGGGGATTCAATTTAATTAGATAAATTCTGACATGACCATTTCACATACCAACTATGCATTCAATCTTCTTGAATGTTTTAGGATGAAGGATTATAAGTTTGTTTAGACTCCTTTCACTTTAGGCCTAAATCTTTGGGCTTATTGTGCCACTTCTTTAGTGGATACTACTTTGTGTTTGTTTCATGTGGTTGGAATTTTCTATCTCATTCATACAAAACTTGATATAACTTTTCTTGTCAGTTATTCTTCTAAGTAGTTGTTGGCACTTTGCGAGATGGCTGCATGCATGTGGGATGCTTGATCCAATTTTTATGCCTTTAGTAGAGCAGGCAATGTATATCCTAACAAGGTCATGCATGAGGTTCCTTTTGCATATGCAAGAGCTACTTGGCATAGGAGAGTGTCCCTTGAGAGGAGATGCCAAATAAGGTTCTCTCTCCATGTCTTCCATTCAACTTAAGGGGGATGTTAGAATATGTGATGGTTAACCTTCACTTGATTCCATGGTCAAATGCTGTATTGTATTGTACATATAAGACCTATGGGCCCTTATAAAATTTGAAAAAAGTATTTGTGTAATATTTTATTATTTTAATCCTTGAGCTCAATCACTTAACCTTGACCTAAAGGTAATTTATATTATGGTATAAATACCCCATATATCAATCATTTCGTCATCAGTTGTTGGAATGCAATTCTATTCTTTCATAGTAAAATTATTTGGTGCCCAATCCGCCTTTGTAGCGTAAGTGGAGAAGGTGATCTTGGCCCCGTTGAATGAGAGATCCACGATTCGAACCTATATGATGAAAAGGGGGACAAAAAAAATCTCTTGTGGCTTCCTCTAGATAGTGGTATACCCGGATGGGACGACATTGTTGGCCACCTAAGAGTGGCTCTCGAGGTTTCTTTCTAACCTAAAAGTTTTACCCCCAAGGGCTAGGTGGATTGGTAAGTGCTAGTTTGGTTGGGCACTTACCAAGAAGAGACCTAGGTTCAAACCTTAGGGAAGCATGTTGCAAAGGTAGTAGTCTAATCTAAATCCTTTGAGTGCGTGCCAGAATGATGATGATGGTATGAATCTTGAGCATCTGATGGTCCATTTTACGTCAAGCTATAAAAAAACGAGATGAAATAAGTTTGGTGGATGCAGCCCTGTGGTTTGAACCCTGTGCTTGCCAACTACTAAAATAGTGTGGTTGTAACCAACTCTCCTATCAAGAAAAAAAATTATTTGGTGCCCATGAACACCCCTATATATTATGTGCATTGCTTTGGGTGTATTTATTCTCAACAATAATGAGTATTATGTTGATTCCGTTCCTTTCTAAAAACTATTATGAAATATAATAGTGGGACCACAATGTGACCAAGATATTAGTGAATTTTACACTTTCTAAATGACACCTATTGTATAAGCATGACATAGTGGGGATCTACTCTAATCTCATTGGAGGGAACATCCATCATTCAATTTTGTCACTTTAAAGTCTCAAAGTATTAGAGTCTCCAAAGTTCTTTAAATTCTCAAAGTATCAGAGTCTCCAAAGTTCAAAGATTTAGTACGTCATAGTGTTAGTTATGATAGTTATGAGTTTAAATTTAATATTGCTTGTGTTTAGTCATCATTTTTGAGTACTTGTGTATCTTTAATGACATACACATGATTTTCGAAATCTTTTATATATATATATATAAATAATATCTTCACTTTTTAACATTCTAGTTATCAATCCATACAACATTATTTAAATACTTATATTATAATTAATTAATTTTTTAAATTAATTTTTATATATTTTAATTATATTTTTATAAATAAAATTTTAATAAAATTATATAATAATGATTTAAATCTTTTAATGCTATTTAATTTTTATATATGTTTTTATTTTTAAAATACATTCCACTTTTTCTATATAATTTATAAATTGTATGAATGTGTTTTTATTTTGACAGTTATAATCTGTTATCTTCACATTACAAACATGCCTTTTTAAGTTTTTAAACTAACAATTACAAGTCTATTATCAAAGATACCTTTCTTAATATATGAATAGATTTTTAGATCACTAATTTCAACCTTTACATAGACGAACTTAAGTGACCCGACATTAGTAATGGTCGAACTTTGACCCATTATCATCACCAATGCACTTAAAAAAAAAAAAAACAACATGATCTCATGATGTTTCCACTGTTTTTTTGGTTGATATCTCTATGCTAATAATTTTACTACCGATACCGAATATCAATATCAGGTCCTTATATGTGTGCTTAACGCCAAAAATAAAAAATAAAAAAAATTTAAAAATAAAACTCTTAACAGCCATTTCAAGCTAGATAATTTTCCATGCCTTTAAATGATCGATACGTTAAGCAAAACTACATCTAAAACCAGATAAACTATAATTCCCAATAACATTCACCCAGCAACAAATGATATGACACTCAAGCCTGCAATCAACACTAAGTTTCACACCAACTTAAAGGTATAATACAACGTATACATGTTGTTTTCCAACCGTTCATAACAAACAATTAATTAATAAAATGTCAACCAAACCTCCAATTAACTCTGCATTCATACATATTGCTTTCTAACTATTTATGACAGGAACTGAAAGGAAACAAATTAAATAACCAATAACGCATAAAGCTGATAATGAAAAACAATAGACAACTTACACACAGCTTAGAGCTGCCGTCTTTTCGGCACTTGGTAGGGGCGGGTTACGAAGTCTAAAGTTGTGTACACGATTTGAATGCCGTCACTTTTCAAAGCCAGCTTCTTCCACCGAACACGCAAAGCCCAAATTCCACGTGATGTTATTTGTCGCTCCTTGACCCGTAAACGAGAAGTGCCGTAATGTAGTCCCCAAGTGCTATGTCAAGTACTTTGTTTTAGTAACACTAACGCTACTTTGTTTAGTGTAGAGAAGCTTGTTATTATAGAGGGATTCCAACAAGTAAGAACTATTGTGGAAGCATTAACACAGGTTGAATTTGAATTTGAATTAATGTTTATCGGTGATCAAAAGAGGTCAATAAGATTGTAAAGTAATACATATACAAAGCAATGGGAATGCCTCATACAACTTCAGATAAAATAAAGTAAAAAAACAATAAACAGAATGACATATCAAGGATTACTCCCAACTTTCAAGGTTGAAAATAATGAGTAATATAAGAGTTAGATATCGTCGTAAATGTTCTTTTATTGGAGTCCACCACGAGTTGATCGAGTTGATCTTGCTGTATTGAGCTGAGAGGAATGGAAATGGTCGGCCACGCGCTGATAAGTTTGTCATTCTCAAGGCAATAATTGCAGCCAAAGGTTTTTGGCTTTCGCCGTCAAAAGATTTTGCGGGTTAAGTGGAAATGTTCAGTCGGCAGTGGGCCACGCGCTGATAAGTCTGTCATTCTAAGGGCAATAGTTGCCAGTGGGTTTGTAGCATTGTAGTCCCGCTGCCATCCAAATATTTCCACTTCACTCACAAAATCTAGACTTTGACAGTGTCTTGTGCTGGCAGTGTGGTCTCAGTGCCGACTGAATATTTCCACTTCACCCGCAAAAAATCTTTTGACGACAAAAGCCAAAAACATTTGACAGTGTCCTGTGCTGGCAGTGTGGTCCCACTGCCGTCTGAAAATTTCAACTACAGCCACAAAATCTTTTAACACCGACAGCGAAATAAGGACATATTGATATGTTATTGACGTTCCTCCTTACTAAATCTTTCAACTTCAAAGACTTTGATAATGTCTTGTGGTCCCACTATTTCCACTTCACTCACGGAATCTTGTGGTCCCACTGCCGTCTGAAAATTTCAACTACACCCACAAAATCTTTTAACACCGACAGCGAAATAAGGACCTATCAATATGTTATTGACGTTCCTCCTTACTAAATCTTTCAACTTCAAAGACTTTGATAATGTCTTGTGGTCCCACTATTTCCACTTCACTCACGGAATCTTGTGGTCCCACTGCCGTCTGAAAATTTCAACTACACCCACAAAATCTTTTAACACCGACAGCGAAAAACCTTTGCCGACAATTACAGCCTTGAGAATGACAACCTTGTCAGCGCGTTGCCTGAAGTTCCCTGAGCTATTCCATTTCCATTCCTCTCAGCATGTCTCAAAACAGTCCCTACTTGTTCGAATCGTCCAAAGTTTAACATCATCTACAAAAAAAAAATTTAAATAAAAATAAGAGAAGTTTAACATTTTTATTTTATTTTCTTGTTGATTTTGGTGAGAAGTTTTCTTATATTCTCTATTTTTAAATTTTATTAGTCAGTGTACTCTATTTGCAGCTTCATATTTTATAGTAAAATGTTTTTAGGTTTCCATTATTTTTAATGTGTAAAAGACACATATTTTTTTAAAATATTTTTAGGTTTCCATTATTTTTAGTGTGCAAAAGACACATATTTGTTTTGACTATGTTTCTTAAGGTATTGTCCATTTTCGTGGGTTTTTCATCTTAGATGATGTGAACTCGATTTTAGTTGAGTTATAAGTATTTTTTCCTTCTATTTGATTTTTGCAGGTACTTCTTTTGGTTGCCTTGAGTTGATCCCGTTGATGTATAATTATTTTTCCTTCTTAAATGTTTGGTATACACTATAAGTTTGAATTTTTCCCTAATATGATGTTTAATTTACACTCGTACAACTGTCTTAAAATTTAAATCCTCTACAAAAAGCATCCCATATGACTTATGATCACATAAACGCTAAAACTATTTTACTTCATACTCGTGTAACTATTTAAGTTTTAAAGTTGAAAAATTTAGAGGTTAAAGGTTCATCCATATGAATAAACAATATCCTCTTTACTTCACACTCGTGTAACTATTTAAGTTTTGAAGTTGAAAATTTTAGAGGTTAGAGATTCATCCATATGGATAAACAATATCCTCGATGAGGACCGTTTCATATGGTCTATGACTATATGGATGTTAAAAACTATTTTAATTAACTTTATATTTGTACAATCATTAGATGAACAATATCTTCCATAAGGATGAGGTCGGTGTTGAAACATTATGTGAAAACCAGCGTGTTGGCTGGTGAAAGGTGTGTTGTAGTTTGGCTTTAGATATGACAACTTTGGGGGGTCTTGGTGACCCCCAATATTTGTCTTTTAAGGATGTTGTTTTGAATAAGGATGCCTCTTCTTCTGATCATGCAAATGCCATAAATTTTTTGTTGCATGCAACCCTTGATCCTGTTTCTAATTCCTCTTCGATTTTGAAGTCGAAGAATAATGGATGTTTGAAGAAAAGCAAAGATCGTCTTGTCTTGGTTATCAGTCCTGATTCTATTGCGGATGATGTTTTATATTTTTTTGAGCATGCACTCATCTACAAATTCATGGGTCTCAGAATGTCTATATCTTTTTTATAAAACTGGGTTAGGAGAAATTGGAGCCTCGAAGGTGATCTGGAGATTATTCTTGCAGCTAATGAGTATTTTATTGTGGTGTTCTCCCATATGGAAGATCGTAGTAAAGTGTTTGAGGGGGTCCTTACTTTCATAATCAGTATGGATTATTTATCAAACCCTAGCATTTAGGATTTGATCCGGTGGAGGAGAGGCCTTCTAGGATTCCTGTGTGGGTCCATTTACCATGACTCCCTATGGAATATTGGAGGTCGAATATTTTTCATTCTATTGTAGAGATTATTGGAAAACCGGTTGGTCTGTCTTGCCAAACTTTGAATAGAAAATTTGTGTCTTTTGCACAACTCTGTGTTGAAGTAGATCTGAATAATCCGTTGCCTGAATCATTGGATATTAAACTGGGAAACATGTTTTAGGTCCAATAATTAGATTATGAAGCTCTCCCATTTTGATGTCGCATATGCCATGAATATGGACATCTTCAGAGAAACTGTAAGAAAGTGAATTCTTAGCCTTCATACTCTTCATCTGAATTTCAAGATGCATCTACAAAGGCAAAAGGAAAAGTTCCTATGGTTAATGAGATGCCTGGAATTGATGGATTTATTCTTGTTAAGTCTCGTTCAATATCTAGGCCTTTTGTTCGTCAGAATAAAGGTGTTGGGAAGGGAGGTTCTGGTAACAGATTTTATGTGCTTGAGACTTTTGAGGAGCTGCATGTTGAGGAGCAAGTATGGAACGAAAGTGATATGGATGCTTGTATTTAAGAGCCAAGTACTTGTTCTTTCCTAAATTCTTCTTTTGAAATGCAAACTTTTGATAAGGAAGGGGTGATGCCTAATAACCCTCTTGTAGGAAATGAAGATAAGTCCAAAGAGGTATCAGATTGTCTTGATAAATTTCTTGATCATTCCCCTTTGGATGAAAACTTGATTGAGGGAAATGAGGATGAGACTAGGTTTGAACCCTCCCAAGACATGATTGTCAAAGAGGAAGGGAAAAATAAAATTTCTTCTGTGTTAGGTATTCACCCAAAAACTATAAAAAAAGGTGGGGTGGAGAAGGTGGTAAAAGCAAGAAGAAAGAAAGATCAAGAAAAAGTGAAATTGATAGGGGAATCCTTAGTTGAGTCTGGTGTTGTTAAGATATTAGATTCTCACTTATCTATTCCCCCAAAATAAAAGTGATATCTTGGAATGTTAGGGGTTTGGGTAGCAGCCCTAGACAAAAAGCTACTCAGAATTTGATTAGAGATCATAGACTTGATATTGTTTTCATCTAGAAAATAAAATTATCTTTTGAAGATATGGTTAGAATTGCTTCTAAGATATGTAAAGGTGGTCACTATCTTGCTATTGGAGCCCAGGGTTCGGTGGGTGTGTTGTTGTTTGTGGGATCCACGAAGCTTAACTCCCTCTTGGTGGGTGGGTAGCAGGAACTGTCTCTCTATGGTTGCTACCTGCTTTTCATCTAGATATTCTATTCTTCTATCTAATGTGTATACCCCTAGTGATTTATCAGGTAAAATCCTCTTATGAAACATCTTAGATTCATTTGATATCTTACTCCTAATTATCCTTGGATTATGGCTAGGGATTTTAATTCTATCATGTCCCTAGAGGATAAGAATAGTGGTGTGGATTGTTTGGGTCCTTATTCTACTTCTGAAAGTTTGGATCAGTTCCTTACTTTAGATAGTTTGTTTGATGATATCTGGACTTCATTCTCAGAGATTCTAGGTTGGAGGGGCTCTTATCACTAGACCATTCTCTTTCAGTCCTCGAGATTCTCATTGCCAAGAAATCCACATTTCAAATTTCAACTTATGTGGCTCAAGGATAAGGATTTGTATGAATGTGTGAAGAGGTGGTGGGTCAAATGGAAACCTAAATTTGGCACTGTTATATTTACTTTTTTCAAAAGCCTCTAGTTTGTCAAATTCAAACTCAGGCAATAGAACAAATTTTCTTTTGGAAATATTTTTCAGAAGAAAAAACAACTATAGGATAGCCTGGAGGAGATCACTTTTCAAATTAAAGATGAAGGATTGACAAAGGATCTGTTAGAAATGGAAGCTTCACTTTCTAGTCAGTTTTTTGAATGGGAGTTTCGTGAGGAGATTTTTTAGAAGCAAACATATTAGATTGACTGGTTGTTGGAAGGGGATGGAAACACCTCTTTTTTTCATAATTCGGTTCAATACCGCAGGAATGGTAATGCTATAGTATCACTTACTTATGATCAGGGGGAAACTCTATCATCCTTTGAGGATATCTCTAATGAAGCAGTCAGGTTATTCTCCTCTCTTTTCTTTGAGTAGGGTCCTCATGATGTTGTTAATATGAGGCTTATTTTGGATTGTATTCCTAGGCTGGTTTCTAATGATATGAATAAGATGCTAATGGACCCATATCGATGGAGGAACTTAAAGCGATGGTTTTTCAAATGAAAAAAGGTAAAACACCTGGACCTGATGGTTTCCCTATAGAATTTTTCCAAGAATTTTGGGAAGTATTATCTTTTGATCTGCTAAAAGTTGTTCAAGAATCCCAATTTAATAAGCAAAGGCTTAAAGCTATTAATTCAACCTTCCTTGCTCTTATTCCCAAATATGAAAATGCTAGCTCATTGGGGTCTTTCCATCCTATTTTCCTATGCAATTTTACATACAAAATTATTACCAAGATTATTGCGGATTGGCTGAAGAAAGTTCTTGGTTTTCTTATTTCTCCCGAGTAAGGTGGGTTTGTTAAGGGTCATCCAATTTTAGATGGTGTGGTGGTTGTTGCTGAATCTATTCACTCTATGGATATCTCTAAGGAAAAGGATATGTTCATTAAGCTTGATATGTCCAAGGCTTAGGATAGGATTAGCTGGCTTTTTTTGTAGAACATCCTTCAAGATTTTAGGTTATCATATAATTGGATTCAATGGGTCATGATTTGTGTGATTTCAACCTCCTTTGCAGTTTTAATCAATGGTATACCTTCTGTTTTCTTCTTGGTCTCTAGGAGGATTCGTCAAGGAGATCCCTTGTCCCCCTATATTTTCATCCTTATGGCTGAAGGTTTGGGTAAACTTCTCAAGAGTTTTTAGAATTGTGGTGCTATCTTGAGATGGTCTTGGGTAGAGAATTCTTTATCCCAGTCTCATCTTCAGTTTGCCAATTATACTTCTCTGATGGGGAGGGCAAAAATTGAGGAAGCAATGAATTTTAGGAAGGCTCTAGATATTTACTTATCTACCTCTGGTCAAATTATTAATGAAGAGAAATCAAAGATCTTATTTAATATGGATGGTTAGATTTAACGTAGAATTGGTAATATTCTATGTTTTCAAGTGGGTTGTTTGCCAGTGGAGTATCTGGTGATTCCTATTTCTTATAAAAATCTTGGAAGGGCTTACTGAAAAAGTATTTTGGATAGATTTCGATCAAGGGTTAATCATTGGACTTTTTGGTGGCTATCCTTTGTTGGTATATTAACGCTTTTGAAGTCTGTCCTTCATGCTTTCCCTATTTACAAGTTTTCTATCTTGGCTACTTCTAAGTGCTTTCTCAAAGAATTTGATTCTCTTTCTAGAAAATTTTTATGGGCAGGAAACATGGACTGTAATAAATGAAGCCTGGTCAGTTGGGATATTGTATGTTTCCCTAAAGAGATGGGGGTCTTGGTTTGAGGTAATCTGATTTGAATAGTCTCGCTTTGGTTGCTAAACTTTATTGGAGGTGGTGTAGTAATATTGATAAGCTTTGGGTTAAAATTCTTGGCTTCAAATATTTTGGTGGTGCTACAGCTGATGAGATTTTGAGATTGGAGCTGAGGGGAAAAGGTTCCATTGTTTGGGACACTCTAAGAAAAGGTGCCATGCTTATTAAGCAGGATCTCTTTTGGATTGTTAATAAGGGAAATAATGCATTATTTTGAAAAAATTCTTGGGATAATCATCTTCATATCCTTTCTTATTTCCCCCACCTTCGTCTTCTTTGATATATTTTTTCTGATACGGGATGGTCTAAGGTGGCTGACTTCAAGCGATAAAGTTCTCTTTGAAGTTCTTTTAATCACTGTTGGTGGGATTCGTAGGGCTAGCCAGAGGGTGGCTGTCTTGAGGATCGTGACACTCTAGCTTCTATTTTGGCTGAGAGACCATGTTGTTCTATTGAAGACTCTGATATTCTTGCTTGGGGCCATAATTTGAAAGAGAAATACACTATTGCTCTAGGTTATCAAACCCTTATTATGTAGAGAAGAGAGGATATTGTGTCCCCCTAGTGGAAGAAGATTTGGAATAACTTTGGTTGGCCCAAATGTAATTTTTTTCTTTGGCTTCTATGTCAGAAGAAATGTTCAACTTGGTATAATCTTCAAAAAATAGGTTTTTAGGGTCCTTCACTATGTTTTCTTTGTGGAAAGAATGAGTAAACCATTCCCCATATTTTATTCCAATGCTCATATTCCCTGGAAATCTAAAACTTGTGGTGGAAGATATGGAAAAGGCCCATCATCCATGCTACTTCTATTTTTGAGTTTTGGAAAAGCTTGGGTAGACCCCCTACCTCTGCTTCATGTCTTTAAACTGCTTGGGATATTGGTCCTTCCTTCATATTTTGGCATATTTGGTTGGAACGCAACTGGAGAATTTTTCAAGGATGTCAACTTGGAGCCTTATAGGTATGGATCATAGTCAAAAGGATGGTTAAAAAGACTATTGAGGCCAAGTGTGTTCTGAGTTCTCCTCTTACTTCCTTCGATTGGTAAATTATGAATAGATTGGAGATTTCTTTATCATCACCAACTACAAACAGAGGCCCTGTTAGGGGGATTGGTTCGTTGAAGGTCAATAGATCTGGGAAGTGGAGTCCTCCCCTAGGGTTGTTATCAAAATAAACATGGATGGTTCTTCCAATGGTAACCCAGGTAATTCTGGTATAGGAGGAATTGGCCGTGATAGTGAGGGTGTGGCCCACCTCTTTTTCTCCGTGTACAAGGGAATTCATTCAAATAATCATATGGAAGCATTGGCAATTTTACATGCATTGGAATTTTTTTTTTCTTTGGGATGGAAAAGAGTTATTTGTGAATATGATTCCATGATAGTGGTGTCTCTTCTGAACAACAAACATTTTCAGGATGCTTCCTGGTTTATGGCTACAATAGTGAAATAGATTTTGAGCTTGGATGAGAATTTTGATGAAATTTCTTTTGTTCATATCCCAAGAGAATGAAATAGAGTGGCTGATTGTTTGGTGAAGTGGGCTTCTGAAGGATTCACTTACTGGAAAGCTGATAGCTGGAATGATCTTGATCAGGAGAAATCCAGACTCCTTAATCAGTTAATTCATGAGGACCAAGAAAGATAATTTCAATGTGGAATAACCCGATTGTCATGGGTTGTTGTATCTTGTCAAAGTTGTTAGAATGATCCATGGATTTACTTGGGGGATTTATTGTATTTCGTATGATGTGCTGGCTTGGATCACTTGGAAATCCTTGTGGAATTTATTGTTTTAGATTCTGAATAATTTTTTTTTTCCCAAAAAAAAAATCTTCCATAATGATAATCTTATATGGTCTATGGCCATGTGGATGTTAAAAACTACTTTACTTATGTTAAAAACTATTTTACTTAACTTTATATTTTTACAATCATTATATGAACAATATATTCCATAAGGATAATATTATATGATCTATGGCCATGTGGATGTTAAAAACTATTTAACTTTATATTTGTACAATCATTAGATGAACAATATCTTCCATAAGGATAATAGTATATGGTCTATGGCCATGTGGATGTTAAAAACTACTTTTCTTTACTCCTAATCCACCTCATTTTAGAATATTGTAATGTTTCGATTAATAACTAAATATAATCTAACTTTTTCTTAAAAAAAAAAACTACTTTACTTTACACATAGAACTTTTTAAGTATTTATGATACATGGAGGGGCTTTGAATTATTGAGTTTTTGGAGCTAAAATATTCCTATGTTATGGACATTAAGTAATAATTTTTTTTTTTGAATTTACATGGTGGAATTGGTAGCCGCCACGAATCCGGGCAGGTTGTCCAGCTTTTATGGCCGCCACAGTATTCTGCGCTGTCCGCCCTAGAAGCCGCCACACAGATCTTCGCGCAGTCCGCCCTAGAAGCCGCCACAAAGATCTTCGCGCAGTCCGCTCCTATAACCACCATGCCATAATCATTTTAAACCTTTTACGCCGTTGAAAGCACCAGGAAAGGGACAAGCGTTCAGTCCGGCGAGGCCCGAGATTTGAACCTTGGACCTCCGCCCCCATTATGGGGTTTGGATTAAAAGTTAAAAAAAAAAAATTATTATCACTTGTGATAACATTTTATGATGATTTTTAATGTTATTAATAAATGTATATAAGAGAAATAAAGAGTATAATATTTAAATAATATATTTTAACTTAAGTATAAATGAGGGGAAATGTTATTTTAAAAAATCGAAAAAAATAATGTAGATAAGAGTAGACAAAGATTTCATTTATAAATATGAATGTAAGCTAGAAAAATTGCATAGAAAGTTGCAAAAGAAAAGAGAAAGCCTAAATATTCGCATACTCATAGAGAGACAAATCCATGGTTTTTTTTTCAATCTAAGTACCTTCATGATCATAGAGAGACAAGTCCATGGTTTTTTTTTCAACCAAAACACCTCGCTTTTCTTTCTCTCATTGTTTTTATTCTTATGTGAATCTAAAGTAAAGACTAAAAAATGGTCCATTCAAGTTTGATAAGTACAAGTGCATTTTGTTTCCCAAGGGTTGTAAGTCTTAGTTATAAAACATTTATAACAAGGGCTTTAAATTGAAATAGATTGCTTACAAAATGTTTGGTAAAAATATTCAGACATAACTTTACTATTATCGAACAAGAACATGTTTGACGGTAAATTAAAACAAGAAACAAAGATCAAGTAGAGATAAAGCAATATTTTCTTTTTAGAGTAGAAACATAATGATTGATATTAAGTCAATTTCAACAAGGAATAAGCTTTGGGGTTTGGTTGTATGGTTGCAAAGTGCTTGATAAATATACTCAAACATAAGTTTGGTACATGTTATAAGGTAATATTGTAATAAAACAACTCCAAGAAATAGCAACAATAATAGTAAAACTCAAAATTACAAAAAAAGGTATTTACTAGAACAAATTTTAGATTCCATAGTAGTAAATCAACTATAGCAAGTAACAAATCTAAATTCCAAATTACTAACAATCCTAGCCACTTTGAGAGGGCAATCTCATAGCCACTTAGAGAGGGTGAAGTATCCTACATGCACTAGAGGCATCTTAATATTAAAAGTATGAATAATGATCCTAACTATAACATAACTTGTCTACTTCTAGACTCAAACAACTAACAACCCTAAACCTAATCCCAAAGGGTTGACCACCCTAACCTAGGGCATGAACAAACAATAATATAGATAGCTAACATGGCTACATTGGAGCCATTACATGGATTCCCCCTTAGAAATATTTCTCCTCAAAGATGGAAATGATTGGAGAATGTTTGTTGGCTCCCATGTCACATCTCCATCCAGTATATCTTGTCATTTAATGAGGTACTCCTACACCTAACAAGCCTAAAAATCAAAGATAATATGACAAGATTACTTTTACCTAGAGGTTGATATAATATTTTCATCTAGTACTTGAAGGTTTGTTTGAAAATACACCTTTTGACCAATAACCTATTTAAGACAAGAAATGAGAAAGACAATATGGGTTTTGGAAGTAGGAAGAATTAGAAAATAATATACCACTTCCCCAACTCAACAAACCATATTGTAAGGACCATATAATCAAGGTACCAACTTTTGACTAGATATGGTCTTTAGGGATAACTGTTTATAATGATAGAGCCACCAGAATACCATACCGTTGACTACAAATTATTTCTCTAAATGGTACAAATCCTATTGTTGCTTCATGTAATTTTATGCATTAGAAATATTATCCCTAAGGAGCTAGAAAACAAGATGATGTTGCTAAAGTAAATCATCTATATGGGCCACCCTAGAGGAACCTAGAACATAGTTTGTTGCACATGGTTGTTTATGATCATATGACACGTCAAATGGGGACACCTTAATAGAAAATGTTAAGACTTATTATACCACCATTCTACTAATAGAAGCCATTTAAGTCATTGAAAATATTTGCATTGGGAAAAACATTTGAGGTAAGTACCCAAATATTTGTTCACAATATTAGTTTGACTACTTGACCAAGAGTGATAAGAAGAAGTCATATTCAATTGAGTACCGTAAGAGTAAACAACTCCTTCCACAAGTTGTTGGTTAAAACTAGATCAGACACATTGACAATAGACTTAAGCATACCATGTAATTTGAAAACAAAGTCAATAAATACCTTGGCTAACTTATTGGTAGTGAAGTGATGTTGCAAAGCACAAAAATGAATATACTTCGAATGAAAATACATTGCAACAAAAGGCCCTTAATTAAATTCATGGAGACGTATTTCCATTAGTAATTAATGGTGGGTAGGGGTTGCAACAACCCAAGATACTTAACTATTTACTCTTATTTCTTTGGCCTACCTAATATTTGATCATAAATTGCTTGACATATATTCTCATTCCTTTATAAGAAAAAGACTACTTCACCCATTGATGAATTTTTAGAAACCCAAAATGCGCCACTAATGTTTAAACATGTATTTTTTGTAGAAAACTATTCTTGGGAGATAAATATTATCCTTCTTCCTAAGGACCCTATCAACATAAGAAAAAAAAGGAAGTGTATGGGGTGCCAACCTCCACATCATGAATCACACAAACCATCTTAGGATCCAAATTCTATTCCTCACAAATATGGGAAAACCATTGAAAAATGGGATTGGAGATAGCATTGATAGCAACCATGTCCTAATATTTACAATAAAGAGCATCATCCACCTCATTATCATTTTATTTATTGCATTCAATGGAAAAATAATATCCCAAAAACTTGGCCAATCATTTATTTTATTCTAGACATGAGAGACATTATTCCAAGAAATGCTTGAGGCTATTATGGTTTGTTATTATAATGAAGCAACAACCTAACAAACAAGTCTTCCATTTCTCTACTACATGTGAGATGGCTAACATATTCTCATAAGTGGAACAACCCAAATTCTTGTAAGAGAGTTGCTTTCTTTCAAAGGCTAGAGGGTTTTTGTCCTACACCAAAATAACCCCAATACTTGTTCATAAAGCATCATACTCAATGACAAATTACTTGTTGAAATCATGAGTACCTAAAATATGTGTGGTGTACATAGCCTCCTTTATGGCATTGAAGGCTTTGTAAGTTGCATCAATCCAAACAAAGGCATTTTTCTTGGTGAGAGTTTTAAGTGGAGCTACAATCTTCCCCCCTATAAGACCTAAAAATCCTCAAAGTTGCTTGAGGTATTTAGGCAAATACCAATATTGCATAGCCTTGATCTTGTTGGGGTCCACCTTGAATCCTTTAGGAGACACAATATGGACCAAGTATTCTACTTTGGATACGCAAAAACAATATTTGGACCTTTTGAAAAATAATTGTTCCTTCTATAAAAGGTGGAGGATATTTTCAAAATGATCTAAATGGGATGCCCATGGCTAATTGTAAACTAGAATTTCATCAAATAAAACCAACACAAACTTACAAATAAAAGGATAAAAGATAGAATTCACGAGGCTTTGAAAAGTGGAAGTGACATTAGTAAGACCAAAAGGTATGAATGAGAACTCATAATTATCCTTGTGTATAGAAAATAATATTAGGAATATCCTCTTCTCTAACCCTAATTTTATGAAACCTAGAACACAAGTAAATCTTGGTAAAATTTTTAGCACCATGTATTTCATCCAACAATTCATCAATAATTGGGATAGAGAACTTATATTTGATGGTAATTTTGTTGAGAGTGCAAATTAGGACGTATGTGCCAAGAATTGTCCTTACACATAACCATGACCATCAGGGATGAATAAGTATTAGTACTCAAATGGATAATACCCTACTTCAATTTCTCTTGAACCAACTTCTCTATCTTTAATTTTTCAAGATAGATATGGTCGTAAGGATGGATATTGGGTGGATGACTACTTGAGACAAGTTGGATGACATGATCATTTGTTCACTAGTTCAAAGACCCATGGGTTCACCGAAGGCTACCACATATCTATCAATAAGAGATTGCATATAAGAAGGAAGATATGGGGATGACTACTTGGTAGATTGTCCTTCCATGCAATTAATTTGGAAAAAGAAGCCTCTATCATCCTTATTTAAGATATTTTCTATTTGATGGGAACTAATAACCCTAGAAGGTAGAGATTTGACACTATGGAGATGAATGAACTTTGTATTTTCCACTCATTATATATAGCTATTGTAGAACAAGCTTAACATCCCCTAATTAAGACAACCATTGAGCCTTGTTACCATTGAAAATCAATACTTGGAATTTGTCTTGGGTCATAGTATTCATATACAAGCCCAATTTTTTGGCTATCTTACTATTAATAAAATTATGATTACTACTTGAATCAATAAACACATTGACTCACTGGCATTTGATGAAACCTTCTACCTTGATGGTGTGATAAGCCTATAGCCTCATGAGGGAAAATATTGATAGGGCCATTGTATTTGCATCATGCTTGTGATCCTTTACTTTGTAATGTGACTCCTAAGAGGCATTCTCTAAGACTATGATCCAAGAATGTGACCTTTTTGGGCATAGATTTATGCACAAAATGCCCGAAAATCTATTTTTTTAATCTTAATTACATTGTTAGGGGCATAAATTTGTGCTCAAGACTCCATTTTGATCCATTTAAGAAGCATTAGAAATATTATATGGAGAACAAAATATAATAGAAAACTATTTATAGAATTTTTGGTAACTTTGTGGAAAAAAGAACTCTCCATAGACCCTCAAAAATGCAAAATGAAATATTTACTAATAATAGTATTTTTCTAATTTTAGATTTTTGTAGTCAAAATACATCTAGCTATGTTGACACATTAGTAGAAAGTAAATGACAAAAGGAAAAGTCATATGCATGTAATATTTATCTAATATGCACTTTGTAACTCATGAAAAGTGAATCACCACATTTTCATATGGGTGACCTTCTAATTCATGGAAGGTGAACCACCAAATTTCCATATGGGTGACCTTTCATATTCAATATGGTGGGTTTCCAACACACTAATTATTGTATAAATATAGATGTGTGCTTGACTATAAAAGACACAAGTAATAGAAATAATGTTATAACATCACATCTCTTCTTAGAGATTGCTTGCTTTATACTCTGTTTTTTCAACAATAAAATCAATATGTTATTTTGCTTATTTATTTTTATGTTCTGGTTTATTATACTCTATTATTTTCAAATTGAATTCTTTTTTTATCATTATTAACTTAAAATTTTGAGTTTTGGAATAGTTGAAATTATGAGTTTTAGATAAGATTGTTTCATCCCCTACTTCTAATTGGAAGTTATGTTGCTCCTCACAAGCCTGATTTGTTCTTAAAAGGAGTACCGCTATACAAGAGGATCATGGAAGGGATGTTGTAGCAGCATAGGATTTTGTTAAGGAGATATTTGGATACCTATGTACCAATAATATAGGATAAATACATGGATTCAACCCACTTAGTGAAATATATAGTAGCCATTATGATAAATTTATGACCATAAAAAGAACATGGGTTGATTTTTCTAAAAAATTTGAGGCCCCATATAGAGAAGGGCTAGGGAGAGGTGTCGGTTGAAGATCTTGAGCAAGAGAATGGAGCAAATGATAAATTTGTTTACATTTCTTATACTTTTGAATATAGTCATAAGAATCCTTCTCCATGTTGAGCCAATAGTAACCCATATGGAGAAGCTTACGATCAACAATGATGCCACTAAAATATCCACCATAAAAGTCATTATGAACATCCTGGATGGTGGCCCAAGACTCCGTAGAGGTAAAACAATGAAGTAAGATACCATAAAAGAGTGATGGTACACTAATAAAAATTCCTACATTTATTATGAACAAGACCTTCAAGGATAGAGCCATCTTGAAGAAACGTAAGAAAATGAGTATACCAAGGACCCAAAGGAGAAGAAGTGTCAACAGAGAGAACCTCAAAGGGTGTTAAGTTGGTAGAAATAGGTGTAGGCTCTCAAATTTATTGAATAAAAATGCTATCCTATTTATCCTTTAGTTCTAATGGTATTAAGGATGCCATAGTAGCTATAACATCCACATGATAATTGCTAGAATGAGGGATGGATTTAACGATGATATGATCAAAAGAAAACATAAGTGTTTCTACAATAGCTTTATAAGGATTTAATTTTTTGTATTTAGTCTCATATATACCATTGATCTAGTTAATGATTAATTGGGAATCACCAAAAATAGACAAACATTTGATCTTCAAGGTGAGCACAATACGAAGGCCTAGAATAAGGGCTTCATACTCAATGGTGTTTTTAGTATAGGAGAACTAAATATTAAATGAAAAGGGAATGAACTACTACTATAGAGTTTTTAGGATAATGTTGGATGATGCACCTTTGGTGTAGTGAGTACCATCAATGAATAAGGTCCAAGCAATGGGTGGATTAACCGCAATGGAAAATACAAAGTCATCCAAAAATTCTAAAACCAGAGGATGGTTATACTCCAAAGGAGAGACCACTAATGAATCAACAATACTCGACCTTTAATGGATTTTTTTATTAATGGACTCAATATCAAATTCATTATGGGATAAGACATGTTTAGTAATCGAACCAAACAAGTGAGGTTTGGACATCAAATACTGTAGGGAATCCATCTTGGCGATAACATAGGGTTTTTGGCTAATCATGTAATCTCGTAGCTTTTGTATAGCAAATATGATGACAAGGCAAATATTATCTAGAGATGTATAGTGGGTTTCATAGCTAACTAAGGTATGATTGATATAATAATTGGTGTACTCATAGCATTAATCATCGTGTTGTGCCAACATAATGTCTAAAGAATGAGCAAAAGTAGATATGTACAGTAGGAATGGTTTTATGGGGCTAGGTGAAATTAAGATAGGTGGGGATTGAAGGTACATCTTCAAAGCCTCGAATACCAGTTGGAATTTTATCTCCCAAATAAAAGCATTATTTTTACATAAAAGCTTAGAGAATGATTGATACTTTTCTACAAGTTGGGTGATGAATCTCCTAAGAGCTTGTATTTTTACTTGAAAATAATGAAACTCAGTTAAGTTCTTAGGAGGAAGCATGCCAATAATTACCTTGATTTTTGTTCAGTTAATCTTGATGCCTCAATGAGAGATGATGAATCCTAATAATTTTCCTAAGGTGATGCCAAATACAGTGACGAGTGTCGTTTATGCTCTCACTTTAATTCTTTTGTCAATCCAAGGTGGCATCCTAAGGTTGTATAAGATGGATGTTTTAGAATTTCATCTCATATATTAGGGCCCTAGATTATCATATGGAAAATAAGAATTACAATGTCTTTACAATATTCATAAATAAAACTATACTAAATCTCACAATTTGTTACTGAAAGAAATCCTATTTAAATGTAGAAATAAATCAACTAATAAATCATACTTCAATTGGAAAGAACAAAGCTAATTCAAACTAAAACTAAATACAATACATTGTTGAAAGACAACATAATTGAATGCTAGAATGAAACTAGATCTAACAGAAATCGTACTTCAAAAAATAAATGAAACTACAATTAATGGAAATTAGATTGCATAGTTTAAATGGAAAGAATGACACACACGTGCAATAAAGTAAATAAAAGTACGTTGTGTTTGAAAATAAAAATTAACGCAAGCAAACTTATCAAATTTGACTTTTCTATCTTGATTGTTGAAATAAATGACAAAGAAAATTAATAATAAAAACTTGTAGTTAATGTTAATGGTCCTTCCATTTTTCCAAAGAATACGCCCTTGCTTCGAGGTTTAGCAGGAGGAAGAAAGTTTTAGCAAAAAACTAGTCTAAATGAGTCAAATTTTCATAGGCAAGAGAGTTGAATAATTCAAACTTAAGATAACGTGTAGAAGGTCAAATCACTATAATTCATTCATTAAAAATACTAACTCTCCGTAATGGGCATACAATATTATTTATAACTTAATTTCTAACTATTCAGCCTATGAACATGGTGAACAAGGTTTATTTAGGGAACAACCTATATTTTAATTGAATACACAATCCTGCATGTTAAATCTAATCAATCAGATTAAAACTATAGGTTGAGTTGGATAAGTCCTATTTATGCATTCTCATTGGCCGTTGACTAGCTTGGAATAAATCTGAAGCAATTTGAAATCTCTAGCATGCTTTTCTAGCTCTGATATGCATGCAACAAAAATTCTATCATCATGCAGTTCTATTTTATTCTAGCACAAAAATACTAGCAACATCTCCAAAATAAGTGATAGGTCAACTCAACTCCCACTTTCATGCACATAAATATAGATTCACGCATATGTTTATTGGTCAACACTAATTCCAAACATGTGACTCATCACCTTCATCGGATGCTTCCAAGGTAGTTATTCACTTTGTTTATCTTTTCTTCCCATGCGTAAATGTTCTAGAGTGGTACCCGTACCCTATTATTTTAGCATCTGTACTAATCTGACGCACAACTAGCACACAAGTTATTCTAGTGCACAGTTGGTGCCATATTAATGTAGTTAGATTACTCAAGCATGGTGACATCCAAAAAGAACTTTAGAGAGGTGGTCGACAAAAAACCTTGTAGAATTATTACTAATTTATTCTATATTTTAATAAGAATAAATTATTCAATTAGTCCTTAAAACACACAAAAATCAGTTCAAAATAACTAAAGGAAACAACTTATTTAATTCACTATATTAATGTTTAATTTCAACAAAAACAATGATTAATACTTGGCAGGTACTATAGTATTTTAATAAAAATGAACAAAAAGAGTTAAACTGTTTGAAAAATGAGACACGTCTGTAGTCTCATCACTTCTCCCCATTGATTCTAATGCATGTCCTCATGCATTATGCCTTGCCATAGTTGTATGCATATCCAAATCCTTTTGAAGGCTACTCCAAAATCAATATGCTAGAGAATGATATCCCCAATTCTTTTGAACTTCTAATAACCATTTCTAAAAATGGTGTTCTAGTTGTGGCTCAGTATCAAAATAATATTGAACAGGGACAAGCTATAAATTCTACCAGGTGAACTGCACTCAACCACTTGTTCTACAATGTGGCATAGATTCCTAACATTAGCCTTGAGATTGGTTATTTCTTCACTCTATTGTTTGTTCTATTCTTCTAGATATTTGAGTCTTGCAATTGTACATACCCCCTTTATTTCTTTCTTTTTTTATTTTTCTTTTGTGAGATGCGTACCAATTCAGGCTCAAACAATTAAGTTATTCTGACATACTAGGGTTGTTATCTGAAGCAACTTTTCAATTCCAGCACACCAAGATTGTTATTATGAAGCATCTTTTCAATTCTAGTGTACTAAGACTATTATTCTTGACCAACTAGAGCAATCATTTCCTTATTTCAGAGCAACTCAAGATGAATTCAACATAATTATAAATGTTTCAAAGTGTCTTTTTGGTATACTAGTGGGATACTCATTTTACCATTTCATATATACATAGTTATGGTAAGAAATTAATCTTAATTTTTGTAATATTAAAGCCAATAATAGTAAAGTAAAATAAAATGCATACCTTACTGTCAAAAAGGTTCCATGCATATTTTTGGATGCTTACTTATTACATACTTAGGAGTTCTGAAATCTAAAAATACATAGAAGCAATCATTATAATTTTTCATAATACTAGAAATTTTTGCAAGGCGAACAAGTCGAAGACTGGTTTTCATGTAAGCCTCAATTCAATAGTGTCTCAAGGAGGCTTCACTATCAAATTATTCTTTTATTTATTTTTGAAGGTCAAATGTTATCATTCTAAGTTTGTGGTAGAAGAGGAAGCCTCTTTTATCACATGTAAGTTTGACTATGAAAATTATTGAGCAAATTCTACCTTTGTTAGTGGCTTATGGTAAAATCATAAATGATGTCCATTTAACACCAATTTACTCCTTGAATCATCAATAGGAGAAATTTGAACAACTCCATTCTTGAACACTTCTTCAATTTGGTACGGTTCTAGCTATTGATTTTGTCGCTTGCCAAGAGAATCAACATATCGAGAATCAAATAGTAATGCCCAATCACCTAGTTTGTACTTGTTGCTCCTAATGTGATTGTCATGCCATATTTTTGCTATTGTTGAATGATATTTGTTTGGTGAAGCGCCTCCAATCGTAGTTCATCCAATGCATTTAATTACATAATTATCTCTTGTTGCACCTATGACAACTCAATGTCTACTTTCAAAGATGTACGAAGTGTTAGTAATTTAAATTCAATTAGAAAAAGAGGTTTCTTAGCATAGACCAATTCACAAGGTGTAAATCCCATGGTGAATTACCATGTTGTATTGTATACCCATATGGACTCTAGCATCTTGTTCATCTGATATTTCCTATGAGAAGCCACTATTTTTGTTAGAATATTCTCTAATTCTCTACTTGTGACTTCTACCTAACCATTTATTTAGAGGTGGTAAGGCGATGACTTCTTATGTTTGATTTCATAAAATTCAGTAAACGATTATATAACCGTGGATGTAAATTAGGGTCCATGATATAAAATGATAGAGCGTGGGGTGTCAAATCTTCGAAAATTTTGGGTATACCAAAAATCAACTACCTTTTCTTCATGAGCATGTTTGAAAGCATTTACTTCATCCCACTTTCTCACATAATCAGTGTAAACTAGAATGTGTTATTTTCATTGAAAATGTGGGTCAATGGGTCTAATAAAATCCAACCCCCATATCTCGAATGGTTCTAAAACCACTTGAATTTGTAAAGGTATTTCATTTATTACGGTTGGCTTACCCATTTGTTGGCATGAATCACAATGTCGTACATATTCTTTTACATCTTGATGAAGTGATGGCTAGTAATAGCCTACATCCAATTTTTTTTGAATGATGCATTTTACTGAATAATGTCCTCTTGTTGGTTCATCATGACATGCACAGAGGATATCATACACTTTATCTTATCGAATGTATAGACATAAAATATAATTAGATCCACATTTAAATAGTAGACTATTAATCCACTTGGATGCTAAACTTTGTTTAATTAACCATCATTTTTCCCTAGAAGTGAAATGAAGGAGAACCTTTCCCATTGCTAAATAGTTGGTAATATTAGAAGACCATGGTGATTGTACTAATATTACAAATAGTCTTTCATCAGGAAAGGAATTCTCTATTGGCTTATCTTCACTTGTGATGTTTAGTCTTGACAAGAAATCAACTACTACATTAGCTTTGCTAGGTTTATCAACCATAGTTATGTCAAACTCTTGTAGTAGTAGTAACCATCATATTATGCATCCACTAACCAATAATTTATTCATGAGGTATTTAATTGCAGCATGATTAGTATGAACAAACACTTGATATCCAGTAATGTAGTGATGAAATTTATTAATGGCATATACCACTGCTAAGAATTCCTTTTAAGTAGTGTAATTTTTCTCAGCTCTTGTCAAGTTTTTACTAATGTAATAGATGACATAATGTTCTCCATTTTATACTTGGCCCAAATTTGCTCCGATTGCAATGTTGGATGTATTGGTTCGAATGTAAAATGGAAGTTTCCAATTTAGACCTTGTAACATAGATGTAATCGTCAGTTGGTTTTTTTAATGTGTCAAATGCAATTTGATACTTCTCTGTCTAATTGAATTTGAAATCTTTAGTCAATAAGATAAACATGGGACTTGTGATTGTACTATACTTCTTGATAAAACAATGATAGAAACCAATGTGACCCAATACAATTTTAACATCTGTTTGAGTTTGAGGTGAAGGTAAGTTTTTAATAATCTCTAATATTCTTAGGATCTACTTGTTTTCCTTTAGAAAAGATATGGTGTCCAAGAACAATACCTTCATCCATCATAATGAAATATTTCTCAGAATTTAGGGCTAGATTGTAGGTTGATACTTTATCAATATTTTCTAGGGTTTCATCAAACGTTTCACCACATACAGTGAAATCATTCATGTATATTTCAATGCAATCATTGGTCAAGTCAGAGAAAATAACAATAACTCATTGGAATGTTGTTAGGGCATTACAAAGATTGAAAGATAAAACTCGATAAGAAAAAGTTCCCCATATACAAGTAAAGGTTGTTTTCTCTTGATCTTCAAGAAAAACTTGAATTTGATTGTATTCACTAAATCCATCAAGAAAATAAAAAATACTTACATGCCTTCCTACATACTTACATATATCACAAGTATTCCCTCCCAATAGGTGCAAGAACCCAAATAAAATTACAAGAACACACAACCACACACTAATTTTTTTAACAAAAACTCAAGTTTCAATGAAGGGATGAATGAAAATGCTTATTATGAAAAGATCTTAATTTTTTATAACACCTGATATCAAATCCTTTTAAATAACATCATTAAAAAACAACTTTGTAAAAACTCTTAACATTAACAACCATTCCATGCTAAATATTTTTCGCTGCCTTCGCAATGTTAAGTTATACTGGAACAAACCTATCATCAACACTACATATAAAACTAAATCAAATATAAATCAAAATAGCATTAGCTCCCAATAAATAATATGCTACTTAAAACTGCAGTCAACATATCTAAATCAAGTGGAATACAAAGTATATATACGTTATTTTCTAACTATTCATAATAAATAATAAACCATATGTTACTAAATAATATCTAATAACCATTCCTAAAACTGGTGTTCTAGTTGTGGCTCAATATCAAAATATTATGGAATAGGGACAAGCTATAATTTCTACTAGGTGAATTGCACTCAACCGCATATTCTACAATGTGGCACAAACTCCTAACATTAGCCTTTAGATTGTTTATTTCTTCACTCTGTTGTTTGTTCTATTCTTCTAGAGCTTTGAGTGTTGCAATTGTACATACCCCCTTTCTTTCTTTCTTTTTTTCTTTTTCTTTTGTGAGATGCATACCAATTCAGGCTCAAACAATTGAGTTGTTCTGACATACTAGGGTTGTTATTATGAAGCAACTTTTCAATTCCAGCACATCAATATTGTTATTATGAAGCACCTTTTCAATTCCAGTGCACTAAGACTATTATTCTAGAGCAACTAGAGCAATCATTTCCTTATTTCAGAGCAAATCAAGATGAATTCAACATAACTTGAATGTTTCAAAGTTTCTTTTTGGGATCCATTTCATATATACATAGGTATGCCAAGAAATTAATCCTAATTTATGTAATATTAAAGCCAATAATAGTAAATTCAAAGAAAATGCATACCTTATTGTCAGAAAGGTTCAATGCATCTTTTTGGATGCTTACTTATCACATACTTAGGAGTTCTAAAATCTAAAAATACATAATGCAATCATTATAATTTTTTATAACACTAGAAATTTTTGCAAGGCGAACAAGTCGAAGACTGGTTTTCATGTAAAACTTAATTAAATAGCGTCTCAAGGAGGTTTCACTATCAAATTATTATTTTATTTATTTTTGAAGGTCAAATATTATCATTCTAAGTTTGTGGTAGAAGAGGAAGCTTCTTTTATCAATGTAAGTTTGACTATGAAAATTATTGAGAAAATTCTACCTTTGTTAGTGGCTTATTGTACAATCATAAATGATGTCCATTTACCACCAATTTCCTCCTTGAATCATCAATAGGAGAAAGTCGAACAACTCCATTCTCGAACACTTCTTCAATCTGGTACGATTCTAGCTATTGAGTTTGTAGCTTGCCAAGAGAATTGACATATCGAGAATCAAATAGTAATGCCCAATCACCTGGTTTGTACTTGTTGCTCCTAATGTGATTGTCATACCATATTTTTTGTTGCTATTGAATGATCTTCATTTGGTGAAGCGCATCCAATAATAGTTCATCCAATGCATTTAATTAATTATCTCTTGTTGCACCTATGACAACTCAATGCCTACTTCCAAAGATGTATGAAGTGTTAGTAATTCAAATTCAATTAGAAAAAGAGGTTTCTTACCATAGACCAATTCACAATGTGTAAATCCCATGGTGGATTACCATGTAGTATTGTATACCCATATGGCCTCTAGCATCTTTTTCATCTGATCTTTCCTATGAGAAGCCACTATTTTTTTAAGAATATTCTCTAATTCTCTACTTGTGACTTCTACCTAACCATTTATTTAGGGGTGGTAAGGCGATGACTTCTTATGTTTGATTTCATAAAATTCAGTAAATGATTCTATAACCTTGGATTCAAATTAGGGTCCATGATCTAAAATGAAAGAGCGCGGGGTACCAAATCTTTGAAAATTTTGGGTATACCAAAAATCAACTACCTTTTCTTCATGAGCATGTTTGAAAGCATTTACTTCATCCCACTTTGTCACATAATCAGTGTAAACTAGAATGTGTTATTTTCATTGAAAATGTGGTTCAATGGGTCTAATAAAATCCAACTCCCATATCTCGAATGGTTCTAAAACCACTTGAATTTGTAAAGGTATTTCATTTATTACAGTTGGCTTACCCATTTGTTGGCATGAATCACAATGTCGTACATATTCTTTTACATCTTGATGAAGTGATGGCTAGTAATAGCCTACATCCAATTTTTTTTGAATGATGCATTTTACTGAATAATGTCCTCTTGTTGGTTCATCATGACATGCACAGAGGATATCATACACTTTATCTTATCGAATGTATAGACATAAAACATAATTAGATCCACATTTAAATAGTAGACTATTAATCCACTTGGATGATAAACTTTGTTTAATTAACCATCATTTTTCCCTAGAAGTGAAATGAAGGGGAACCTTTCCCATTGCTAAATAGTTGGTAATTAGCAGACCATGGTGATTGTACTAAGATTACAAATAGTATTTCATCAGGAAAGGAATTCTCTATTGGCTTATCTTCACTTGTGATGTTTAGTCTTGACAAGAAATCAACTACTACATTAGCTTTGTTAGGTTTATCAACCATAGTTATGTCAAAATCTTGTAGTAGTAGAAACCATCATATTATGCATCCACTAACCAATAATTTATTCATGAGGTATTTAATTGCAACATGATTAGTATGAACAAATACTTGATACCTAGTAATGTAGTGATGAAATTTATTAATGACATATACCATTGCTAAGAATTCCTTTTAAGTAGTGTAATTTTTCTCAGCTCTTGTCAAGTTTTTACTAATGTAATAGATGGCATAATGTTCTCCATTTTCTACTTGGCCCAAAGTTGCTCCTATTGCAGTGTTGGATGCATTGGTTCGAATGTAAAGTGGAAGTTTCCAGTTTAGACCTTGTAACACAAGTGTAGTCATCAATTTTTTTTAATGTGTCAAGTGCAATTTTACACTTCTTTGTCTAATTGAATTTGAAATATTTAGTCAATAATATAAACATGGGACTTGTGATTGTACTATACTTCTTGATAAAAAAATTATAGAAACCAATGTGACCCAAAAAAATTCTAACATCTGTTTGATTTTGAGGTGAAGGCAAGTTTTTAGTAATCTATAATCTTCTTAGGATCTACTTGTTTTCCTTTAGACAATATATGGTGTCCAAGAACAATACCTTCATCCATCATCATGAAATATTTCTCAGAATTTAGGGCTATATTGTAGGTTAATACTTTATCAATATTTTCTAGGGTTTCATCAAAAATTTCACCACATACTATGAAATCATCCATGTAGTTTTCAATGCAATCATTGGTCAAGCCAGAGAAAATAACAATATCTCATTGGATTGTTGTTAGGGCATTACAAAGTTTGAAAGATAAAACTCGATAAGCAAAATTTCCCCATCTACAAGTAAAGGTTTTTTTCTCTTGATCTTCAAGAACAACTTGAATTTGATTGTATTCACTAAATCCATCAAAAAAACAAAAAATACTTACATGCCTGCATACATACTTACATATATCACGAGTATTCTCTCCCAATAGGTGAAGGAACCCAAATTAAATTACAAGAACACACAACCACACACTAAAAATTTTAACAGAAACTCAAGTTTCAATGGAGGGATGAATGGAAATGCTTATTATGAAAAAATCTTAATTTTGTATACCACCTGATATCAAATCCTTTTAAATAACATCATTAAAAAACAACTTAGTAAAAAGTCTTAACAACTGTTCCATGCTAAATATTTTTTGCTACCTTCGCAATGTTAAGTTATACTGGAACAAACCTATCATCAACACTACATCTAAAACTAACTCAAATATAAATCATAATAGCATTAGGTCCCAATAAATAATATGCTACTTAAACTACAATCAACATATCTAAATCAACTGGAATACAATGTATATATGTTGTTTTCTAACTATTCATAACAAAGATAAATCATATGTTACTAAACCTCTAATCAACACTACATCTAAAGCCAACTCAAATATAAATTTCAATATAATGTATACAAGTTGTTTCTAATTTTTTAGAAGGGATTTGTTTTCGAATTGTTTATGACGGAACTGATAGTAAAAAAATTAAAAAACGAAAATGCATTACGCTGAGAAAAAACATAATGGCAAATTTACATGAGTCGTCAAACAACGTAGCCAAAATGCTCACACTAAGTAGTTGAATTACACGATAGAAAACTCGTCCAATTCAATCATAGTAGTAATAATAAGATTTCCAACTTCTTATGAGGAAGGGACCTAGGTGTTCAGTCGAAGGAGCCAGTCACCTCTGTAGTAGTATTGGAGATGACAGTTGCCAGTTTTTTGGTACCGATAGGTGCAATTTTTGCACACGATTTGAAAACAAAATATATGGAGTCTCTTTTTAAAGCTAGGTTCTTCCACCCTTAAACAATTCATGATTGGAAGTCTTAATCCACTTGATGTACATTTGAGATTTTGCTAGATTTGTCTAGATAGACACTAATTCTTTAGGTGGTACCACTTGTAAAACTATTCAATGTTTTTGAAATTTAGAGTTTTTTTTAATTGATATTTCATACATGAAAATTTGATATCACTCGGGTATTATCAAATAATTCAAATTCTTGATTTTATTAGCATGAAAGTGAGTACAATACCATACAACGGCCTGGAGAAAAGGTTCACATAAGTGTTAGGTTTTGGAAACTGAAATAGTTAATTTTTCGTTTTCTGTTTGTAATCAACTGGCACTCTACATGCATAGGTTTTATTTTTTAGTGTGTTTTTTTAGCCAGTTGCATTAACTAAGTTTGATTCAGCATGGATGGGATTGCATGGCGACTCTAGTCATATTGTAACCCCTTTTTCTAAAAGTCAAAGAGGGTATTCCATTGATTTATGAGCTACCGTAATGCATTGGAATGCATTGGTGCATAGTTGAGTTTTGAGAGAGGATTTGAGTGAGAAGAAGAGTAAGTAGAGACTAGCGTGTGAGGTTTCCAGACTATATTTCAGAGAGGATTGATTGTAGCATTGTTACAAGGGAGATTCCTTTGAGGAATAATACGAGGACTGGTTGGAGTGGACGTAGCCCACATTCTGAGTGAACCACTATACATGTTGTGTTGTATCTTATTTATTGTTGTGTGTGTTATTTTTTTATATTGTTTATTCTGTTGCTATTTTGAATCTTTGATATATTGTTGTAAGAAGATTAGATTGTTATTTAATTTGTAAATCCCAACAACTAGTATCAGAGCGAGTTTGGGGTTCAAGATTGAGTGCAAGCTTGACTTGAGTGGGAGCTTGACTCGAGTGGGAGCAATGATGGAAAGAAGCAGATTGAGGTGTTTCTGAGCCGCACAGGTTTGAAACCGATGACGACGATGCTGTTGTATGGCTTAGATCTGACAAACTTTCTATCAAAAAATGTCATGGTTGGCATCGATGGGGATTTTATCGATATGGATCGACTGCTGTTTGTTGAGCCCAAGGAGATGGCTATCAAGTTTGAACTTAGGTAGAAATGCTTCGACCACATGGAGCTCCGAAACGTTATGTACTCGATGTTGGTGGTATTTCGGATGCATCCGATGAAGCAAAAGAAATATGCGATGAAACCCTTGTTCAAGATTATTTCGCCACTCGGGATGACCACGATGGAGATAGTCATGCAGCCACAGTTAGAGTTGCCAGATATGTTCCCACACTTGAGCAATCAGTTTCTGATCAAGAGCATGGTGGTTATCGACGGGTGGGACACAGAGAGCGTATTGCTAGACTAGTTCACAACTTGAAAAAAGTAGGTGTTTGAGGACAGTAGCCTACGTGTCATGTTCATGGGAGACAATGTGCTAACGAAGCTAGTAGCGGCAGATTTTGCGGAGGAGATCCGAGGAGGAGCCAAAAAAAATACCTTTGGTGGAGACGACAAAATCGGTGGGGTTCCTTTTGACTGTAGAAGATTAGAGATTGACCAAGCAATGGGAGCTGGGAGACATGTCCAAGAATATGGATATGGCTCAAGATTTATTGTATGATTTTTCAAGATGGAACAAATAATATGGTTATATCTTTGGCTCATTGCGACCCCAAGTCCCTAAGTTGGAAGGTAATTCCACACTCGGGGAGTGTGCTTTCAAAGCTAGTGGCAAAGCCATATTGTCTATGTGCATGCTGTGGGTCATCCATAGTATGTAGATCTTGCCATGGTGGTGATGTTTGATTCACCATGATACAAAGTAATTATGAGGATGTTGTTATTATCACTGATTTGTGGTAGATAGATTATGTGTTGCTTGTTGATCACAGGATAAAAGTGCGTGGATGACACTAGTCCGGTGTGATGGTTCAGAGTATGGATACAACAATCTGGAGGAAGTGACATTCCTTGTTTGGTTGAAGAGTTATCTTCAACGGATGCAATAATGGTAGAGTTATTGTGCTTTAGTCCTAAGCTACAGGGTTGTTGCAACAATTTCAGTCTCCAAGTGGGAGATTGTTAGGTTTTGAAAATTGAAATAGCTAAGTTTTTCGTTCTCTGGCACTCTGCATGCATAGGTTCTATTTTTAGTGTGTTTTTTTAGCCAATTGCATTAACTAAGTTTGAGTCAGCATGGATGGGATTGCATGGCGGATCTAGCCATATTGTAACCTCTTTTTCTATAAGTAAGAGAGGGTATTCCATTGATTGATGAGCTACTGTAATGCATTGGAATGCATTGGTGCATAGTTGAGTTTGAGAGAGGATTTGAGTGAGAAGAAGAGCAAGAAGAGACTAGCATGTGAGGGTTCCAGACTGTATTTCAAAGAGGATTGATTGTAGCATTGTTGCAAGGGAGATCCCTTTGAGGAATAATACAAGGAGAACTGGTTGAAGTGGACGTAGCCCACATTTTGGGTGAACCACTGTACATGCTGCATTGTCTCTTGTTTATTGCTGTGTGTGTTGTTTTTCTGATATTGTTTATTTTGCTGCTATTTTGAATCTCTGATATATTGCTGCAAGAAGATTAAATTGTTATTTAATCCGTAAATCCCAACAATAAGAAGGATAGTATACCAATACCATGTTTTGACAAATATTTTAATAAAAAATAAACATTCTTTCTAAAAATTGTTTCTTACTTTAATTTAATATTATTATTTATTATTTATTTTACCAAACAAATATAGTCACGAAATGCTTTTTTAGTAACACAAACACTACTCTAAAGTCCTATGAGCTCCTTTAATAAGTAAGAGATGTTTATATTTTTAGTAATTAAATTATTTTGAATATATTTCTTAAATAAAAATTTAAAAATATATCAAAATTATTTATATTTGGTATTTATAGAAATTCAAATATTTTAGTTTGAAAATGCTCTTACCCTTAATAACTGTAATTTTTCGTTTTATTCCCGGGCTTATATGGTAGACATACGTCACAAGTCCTCTGTTTTAGTATTATAAAGAGATTCAGATAAATACGGGCATTGAGACACCATGAAAGGAATGCAAATGGAATCTCACAGAATGGAAAGGCTCTGGGCCATGTGCAGGAAAGTTTTCCACTTTTAGAGCAACTAGCTGCCACATAAAACATCTTGTTAAAATTGGTGGGTGGGGTTTTATAAAACATTTAAGGCCTTCAAGTCGAAAGATTCAGCTTGGAGTGGGTGGGTGTTGAATATGTAGTGGTTAATTTTTTCTTAGTAGATTTTTTTATTGTATTTTAAATTAAAAAAATGTGTATTGTTGAATTTTTAGTAAGGTTATCTAAGATTAAGTTATAGGAAGGGAGACTTTAGTTATGCCTTCAAGAGTGTGGTTCTTATTGTGCTATTCTTTGTATTGTTGTATTTCGTTTTTCTTCAATTAAAAAAAAATGTAATATATTATTATTTTAATTTTTAAAGTTGTTTACTTAACTTTGATTTGACTTAAATATAACTTGTATTTGAGTATAAATATATCATCATATAAACTATTTTCTTATTGGTTAAAATATAATTTTATTATTTGATAGCGAGATTATTTGCTGTTCACAAACACCTTTATATAGTGTGTGCATTACTTTGTGTGTATTTCTTCTCATTAAGGTTAGACAATGTGTTGATTCCATTTATTTTTGAAAACTATTGTGAAATTTAACATAGTATCAAAGAGGGTGTAAATCTCTCTTACTTGATTGCCAACTTGTACGACATCTCTTAAGGATAACTATGTTTGGAGCAACTAAGAAGATTTTTTGTAAAGCTAACAACAAAATTAGAAGAAGGGTTTTTTGATAAAAACCTTAAGTGGACTTGGATTGCAAGGATCTCATGAGATTTAGTAGATTTGCTCTAGGAGATATATTCATCAATAGGTTCTTTTGTTGCTCTTTTATTGGCACTCAATTCTTTGATGAATTGTTTGATTTCTAAGGATGCCCTAGTTTTAGAATTGATTTTTTCATGGTTCTTCAAAGACCTAATTTGTCTTTTATAGATTTTTTCAAAAAACAATTTTCTTTTATCTTTTATCATTTTGTGTCTAATAACAACATAAATGAGAGAATAAACTATTTGTTTGTTGAAAAGGATGAAAAGAAGAGGCTCAACATTTTTTGACAAACCTTTGGTACTAGAATAGTTATTGATAAGCTTTCATGCATGGCAAAGACCTTCGAGCCACTTAATAAAGTTGCTAAAATGGTCTGGCAACCTTTTTGTTGCAAAGACATGATAGAATGTCTTTATTGGTAAACGTTCGACATAAATGTTGTGTAGGGGAAAATGTAGTAGATGCGAACAAAGCGTAAGCATTGTTGGATTCTTTGTAAAATTTCAAGGGGTTGCAATTTAACACTTTTTTAGAATTTACCTCCAAGTGCTATTTTTTGTGCTTTCGAAAATTGAGTAATTTCCCTCCAAAAAAAGAAAAGTAGAATTTAAATTTTAGAATATTCTATGTGAGGACAATAAGAAAAAACACGTGGATGTGTCCATATTGATGTCACATTCACAACAGTCAAATGGGATCACTTTGTAAATGAGAATAATTGAAGAGTTATTACCTCTTTACGCATTGAAGGTACCTCTACCATGTTGGTTAGCAGAGATTGTGTGAAGGTGCTTGGTCTTAGAGAAGGTCACAAGTCCAAACCTCCCCAACTACCAAACATTTTAATGACTTATGAAGTTAGTAAACTTAAATATGAGATGACAAATGTTGATGACATTGCACTTGATGACATTACCACTTTTAAGAGAAACATACAGATGTGACACCTGATGATGTGCCACTCGATGACATGGTAGGCTATACAATTGATGTGGCATGACATGTGGTGGGTGACATGGTAGTCCATACAGTTGACATGGCAGATGATGTGGTGCAACATGTGGTAGGTGATATAGAAGTCTATATAGCTAATGTAGAGATTGATGTGAATGATGACATGGCAAGTAGTACAAGGGTCAACATGGTAGGCTATAGAATGTCTAATGTGGTAGGTTGTATGTCACTTCATGTGTATAAATAATTGATTGCATCTACCATATAATTAAGTTTAATTCTACATGTATAAATACTTGATCACATTTTCCATATCATTAAGCTTGATTGTACATTCGCATAGTCAAAAACAAACTTGGCAAAGCATAAAATTTAGGCAAATCAAGATGTGACAAATAGTGCAATGTAGATCATAGATTGTAGAGCTAATTAGAGCATGAAAAGTGGTACTGTAGGCCCAAAATGGCCACATACTTAGTAAAATTTTGTATAATTTTGACTAAGTGATAGAATCATCATTCCGCAAACTGGGTCAGAAGATATGAATCCGCTCAACAGTTAGTGAAGTTTTCATGTTTGAAGCGATTCCAGGTGATTTCCCTCTGGCTCCGGAATGATGGCAGATCTCAAATCCACAAAAGTTTCTAAGAGACGATGACCTCAGTGGTGGAAAAGGGCGGAATGACATCTTTGCAAATGATTGAGTATGTTGAATACCTGACAGCTGCAAATTAGCGCTACCCTCAAATTCGTAAAAGTTTCAAGGAGATGATGAAATTAGTGGCAAAGAAGTGCGGATTGGTGATTTGGATAATGAATAAGTGTTTCCTTTCCAGAGTGAAGACAAGACGGGACGACAGAGTAATGAAAGTGCGGATTCACGACAGAAGAGTTATGTGACTAGATACAAACCTGGATTGGTGATTATAACACAATGCACTTGTTCTGTCCGAAATGAAATCCACAAAAGCTATAAGAAAGAGGTGACATCATCAATATTCTAATGCGGATTGAAGAAGGTAATGCTAAGTATGATAGATCCCATAGCGGATTTTATGTTTAGATATCAAAGATTCAGATTGGAGATTTCACTGCTTCTGATAAGAGAGATGACATCATCAATTTTAAAGTGGAATGGTGTTTAGCTTATGCAGGATTGAATCTGAATCATGCGATGAAGAGAATCAACGGTGGAGGTTAGGCTGCCAAATCTTGGTTGTTTAAAAGATATTGCTGCATCAAAATTATAATAGTCAGCAGGAAGATGAAGCGTCAAAGGTTTTCCAGAAGATCAAAGCAGATGCGGTTATAGATCGACAATGGTAATTCACTCCCAAGAAGGATCAATGGAAACACATGATATTTAACGGCCTGAACTTCAGTTCCACTAAGATATTAGCAAGTTGTAGAGACCCCGAGCTACCATGGCAAACTTTCTTTCAGTGAAATTCTCGGAGGACGGACCAATGAGCTAATGCCAGCTAAATATCTTTGTTGTGTTGTTAAAACAAGATCTTTTGTATTGCTTCTTGATTATTGTAATTTGAAAAACTATAAGTAGAGGTCGAACCCTCATTTTTAAGGGTCGTCTCTAGCATGTTTGCCTATGCCATTGTAAATATTCCTGAAAAGCTAATGAAAGGAGCAATACATTGATATTCACCTCAAGTTTGCATTCTCATGCTTGATGTCAGAGGTTAGGATTCTTTAGTTGCATTTTTGTAAATACTTTGATGGTTAATTTGTGCCTAATTTTGGATTACTAGCTGTTATAAGTAATTAAAATCTGCTTTTGAGTTCGTTCTATGTTGTTAGGAAGTACATTTTTGTGAAATCTAGGTATTTGGTGAATTCTGTTATTTGGATTATCATTCCTTGGATATTGAAATTGCTTGCTACAACATTTCTCTATTGTGCTTTAATATATGAAACAATCTGATTTGAGATAAATGTTGATTTGAGTATGCTTCTTTAGTATGGTTTTTTGGGAGATTTTTATGGTAGTGCAATGTTGTTAACCTATCCGTCCACTATTATCTACATCTATCTAACCCTAACCTTATCTTACCCTAAACTCCAAACCCTAAGTGAACATAATTGTGTTAACAACTTGCTAAGTTTACAAGGAACCAACCTACTCTAGAGGTTGGATTAGAAACCCCTATTTTGGTCCATCCAATATTGAATGCTGAACTGCAGCTATCGTGTGCAAGCTTAGATAGAAAGTAGGAAGATAAATAGCTACAATATCGAGTGAAAACTTGGTGCAATTTAGTGCCCAACAGTTTTTGGTACGCCTAGTGGGACAAGTTCACAAGGAACACGAAACCCATATAAAGAGTTATTATTATCTCAACCTGAAGGAATCAAGATTTGGTGAATTGTCTTGACCTTATTAGCGGAGAAAATAAAGTTCACCTGGCAACTCATTGGTCAGAAGACCCCAAAAACGTATTGTAGACCAGTACCCTTTCATGTATACCAAGTCTTTCAAGAGGAAAAACCCTAATTCTTTCTTTTATTGTGAGTTACCTTAAAAAGGGGCTACTGTTATCAGATGTTTGGATCAAGATTTTATTGAAGAAGAAGAGCTTCTGGAAGAAAACCCAATAGTTCCCCCAAGAAGACCTGTAGCCAAAAATATGGCACAAAATGTGGCTCCTAATCAACCACTACAAAAGTACCCTAACTGGGATTCAACTGGGCCCCTTAGATTAGCCCAAATGGATTCCATCCCCCAGGCTGTATCTAAGGCAATCCCCACGTATGATGGATTTAGAAAAATAACTTATGAGCACTGCCAAGATATCTTGAATCTGGCAATAATCCACAACATAAACAAAGAAATTATTATTGTCAGAATTCTAGCCTTGTCCTTTCGTGGAAATATATTGCATTGGTTTAGAACTTTGGAAGATAATTCTATAAATTCATGGAAATCATTGTCTGAACAATTCATAGAAGAATTTAATGAATCTACTGATCCCTTTTCTCTATTGAACCAGTTTACAACCATGCAAAAAACCTAGCAAGAAACTATCTCATATTTTAATTTGAGATTTAGCAGAACATGGAAGAGAATTCCCCCCACTACTAGACCAGTTGCATGTTTGGCTTATATGTATTATATCTTAGCTCTGGGATCGGAGCTAGGTCTGCAAACACAATAATCTAGAGTAGTAACCTTCCCCAAAATTTATAATGCAGCTATCCATGCTGAAAATATCCTGATCAATGTAGGAAGAATTCCCCCCAAAATCGTGTTGCCCTATAACTCAGAAACCAATAGTAACCATGATCAATCCACAAAGCCCTCTTACATGGACCCCCTTTCTTTACCATCTCCATCTCCGCAAATGAATATGATTTTTTGGTCTACACCTGTAACCTCCGCACCTCCTTTTCCTCCCCTTCCTTCTCAACCTTCTCAAGAATTGTCTGCTATTATGGATATACAAAATACCTTGAAAAATTTGAGTAACAAAATGAATTCAATGGAAAAGAGATATTAGGAAAGGTCGCAACAGAGGAGATTCCCATATGTAAACAAAGATAAAAGGCCTGGTCCTAGTAATAGTACTAGGGTTAGGGTGAATGCAGCATATGAGGAGCCGAAGTGTTCTGCAGATACCACTCTTGAAAATGTTTGGTGTTTGGTATGCAATGACCCCCATGACTCACAGTCTTGTGTGATGTATCAACACCATGTTCAACAAGCCATGGATCAAACTAAAAGGAATCAGAAGGGGAGGGTTAATATGTTATGGAACCCTGATCAGATCATGGTTAGAAAGGAGTTAGAGGAAGAAAGTACAATTGTTGTTATGACAAGGTCTAGAAAGAAAGCTTTACAAGTAGACCCCCAGAAGATGGGACAATTCTAGGTCCCTTCTCAAAAGAAAGCTGACTCCCCCCTCAAAGCAGTGACACTTTTACTTTTCCTCGAGCTAGAGGGAAGGAGAATACAAATAGTCTCCCTAAAAATCTAGAAAGAGAAACAGAAGGAGACATAACGAGATCCAAAGGTGAGGATCAAGAAAGGCTTAGGTTCCCCTCTATTACCAAAAGATAAAGATTAAAGGCAACCCAAAAATACAAAAGGAAATATGGCGAGCCAGACAGAGGACTAGAAAAACTATCCTTGACCAAGTCTGAGTACAACATTGTTGAAGAGATGAAAATGATTCCATAAAAAGCTAGTCTGTATGACACTCTTTTCATTATGGGCCAGATTGGCCTGCTTAAAGCTTCCCTCAGCAAAAATACCCAGAACAGATTGGCCACTACCATCCTCAATATACCATTAGAAAAGAAACAAATGACACCTGCTGTTCTAAAGAACAACCCTTCCCCTTTCTACATATTCTTAAGAATGGAAGGATAGGTAGTTCAAAATTGTATGATTGATTCAAGAGCATCAACCACAGTTATGCCTAAGGCGGTCTGTGAAGAGATGTGTATGGAGTATACCCAGTATTGTCCTGGAGTGTTACAACTAGATGGGACACCTATCAAGATAGTTGGGGTTATTAAAGATGTACTGATGAGGTTGCATAGAGCTCTCGAGGTAACAATGGTACAGGAAATAGTGGTGGTGGACTTAGAACTCTATTTTGGTTTATGCCTCTCAAGAGAGTTTACTGGAAAGCTAAGGGGATGTATGTACATGGATTATTCCAGCATGGTAATCCCTTTCAAATGAAAAAGGATAAGGATAACACCTGAGAAACCAATTGCTTATCATATTAAAAATATTGAAGAAGATATGTGTAATATTAATCCTTTGGAGGAATTTGAGCTAGTGGAAAACATCGAGGAGCTAGACATTGAAGACGAGTTGCATTTCAGAGAAGATTATAGTCAGTTTAGAACTGGTATTGGTACATACAATATCACAACTAAATTGAAAAAGAAACTCCCTGCTATTTCTAATCAATCCCTAAGAAACAAGGAAACATGGGTTATGCAATTTGATGGTGCTAAATATAGAAATGGTGCAGGGGCTAGTGTGGTCCTACAATCATAGTCAGAAGGGATAAATAATTTTTCTTATAGAATGACATGGTCATGTACTAATAATGTGGCAAAATATGAGGCTTTGTGCCTCGGATTGATGTAAGAAGAAAGCATGGGCATCAAGATTTTGAACATATATGGTGCTTCTGAGTTGATAGTCCATCAGGTAAGGAATAAGTGCAGCAATAAGCACCATTACTTAAAATCTTACAGGAACAGGGTATGGGACCTAATGGATTCATTTGATGCCCTAAATTTAAGCTTTGTGCCTAGAGAAGAGAATCTCCTAGCGAATTCATTGGAAACTAAGGGAGCTAATTTCAACCCTCCTGTAGATTTTGGAACTAATAAGACCAAGGGAATTAAAATGGTTTTTAGACCTGTAGTGCCGTACAAGCAGATATTCTGGCAAGTTTTTGAAAGTGATGAACAAATTTTGGATTTTATGATAAGAGAAGCATGCCTCTCGATTGTCCAAGAGGAAGACTTGGAGGAAATATATTAGCAAGACTTTATCCAACTAAGGAACAATAATATTCCAATGGGGTTGGTCACCCTTGAAAGTTTATTCAATAATGAATATAGAAAGAAGGTCGAAGCCATGAAGGTCAGTGAAAAGATCTATAAATAAGTGGAGGTCAAAATAGGAAATAATCTCAATATTGGGATCCAATGTTCACCTAAGGAAACAGAAGAGATTAAAAATTTATGCTTAAAATACCAAGACATTATGGCTTGGTCATATGAAGACCTTAAGGTGTATGACAAAAGGATTATCCAACATACTATTGAGTTAGAGCCCGATGCTAAACCATTTCGACAAAAATAGAGGCCTATCAATTCGAGGATAGAAGTCATTATAAGAGAGGAACTCTTAAAGCTATTTAAGGCTAGGATAATATATCCAATAAAACATTCCACTTGGGTAGCCAATTTGGTACCCGTAAGAAATAAGAATGGAGATATACGCCTATGCATATATTTTAGAAATTTGAATCAAGCATCCCTCAAGGATCACTACCCCCTCCCTCAGATTGACCAGATCTTACAGGTAGTAGCAGGAGTAGAAAGATTCTCACTATTGGATGGTTACTCTGGATATAACCAAATTTGGGTAAAATATGAAGACCAATACAAAACAACATTCACCATAAAATGGGGTACATTTACCTATCAAAAAATGCCCTTTGGGCTGTCTAATGTAGGAGCTACATTTCAGAGGGCCATGGACTATGCATTTGATACACTTATAAAAAAAGTTATTCTGATTTACCTAGATGACATGAATATGTTTTCTTTGAATAACACAAGCTTATACTGAGAGGGGGTGAACAGTATAACACCCACTTTTTCAAATCTTTCCAAACCAATATCAATTAGTGTCCTTAATTGTAATAACTAAATATAGCAATGTGCATTAATGACATAGATAGCAATAGTAAACAAGTGCACAAATCACCACACACAATTGAGATAAGATTTAACGTGGTTCCCCCAATGTGGGGTACTCCACAAGATAATATTCTTATAATATTTCACACAAAAATAAGGATCCTTATCCCAATACAAATGATTACTTTTATCTGCTAAAATCTAGGAAATACAATGATCTTCTCAGGTAGGCAATCCACTAATCTGCTTCAACAAGCTCACCAAGAACTTGCCCAAAATATGCTCTAGCAAGCTCACTAAGAACTTGCCCAAAACTTCTTTAGCAAGCTCACCAAGAACTTGCCCAAAACTACTCTAGCAAGCTCACTAAGAACTTGCCCAAAATTTGCTCAACAAGCTCACCAAGAACTTGCTCAAAATCTGCTCAACAAGCTCACCAAGAACTTGCTCAAAATCTGCTCAACAAGCTCACCAAGAACTTGCTCAAAATATGCTCAACAATATCACCAAGAACTTGCTCAAAATCTACTCAACAAGCTCACTAAGAACTTGCTCAAAATCTGCTCAACAAGCTCACCAAGAACTTGCTCAAATGTTATCCCAAATCTATCCATAAATCTGTCCCAAAAGTCTTCTCAAAGGCTCAATCAATCATCCACAAAAACTGCCACAAATCTATCCATAAATCTATCCCAAAAGCCTTCTCAAAGGCTCAACCAATCATGCTCAAGTAGCACTCAAATATCATCCACAAATCTATGAAGGAAAGGCTCAATGATGAATTCAACAATGAATGGCAATGTAATCTACAATGGATGACAACAATGATCTACAATGATATCAACTCAACTCAAGTCAATATTAACTCAGCTCAAATATTATAGAAGCATAAAGAGAATTGTTAGAGACTCAATATGTTCTAATCTCAAAGCTCAATCTCAACCCAAATCAGAATTATAGAATAGTTTGTTTCATGGAACTTGAACAATCACATCACTCAATCACTTGAATAGGCTCAATCAACTCAACTCAATCAATCACCACAAGGGACAACTATTTCTCACAAAACCCTATTCCAAGCATGTATCAACCAACTCAAATATTTCCAACAATGCTCAACCACAAATTCATATAACAATGATACTCATATTCTCTTCTAACTCACGTTCTTTGCATAACCAATGGGCTTCAACAACTATGCTTATAAAACAAGGTTTAAACACAAATCTCAAATAATAAAACCTTGAAGCATTCAACCAACCACTTTCGAAAAGGAAACCACAATCAATCCTTTTCTCTCCAATGATATTTCAGAAATCAACCACCATAAACAAAGTCAATGGAGAATATTGCTCATACCTTTTTATGCCTTATTGGATGTCCACTAAATATTCCACACTCAACAAACTTTTTTTTAAATTTTAACAAGGGTTAGAGATCATGATTAATATCACAACAATAATATCCAAATAACACCTTATCACTCCTACTCAATAAAATACAACATGTCCCCTCATGAAAGAATTAATCACCTTTGAAAAAGAACAAAACAACCTTCACTTTTTAACCATTTTACAAAAACAGAAATATCTCTTTACATAAACCTTATTTCTCCCTCTAAGAAAGTTAATAAAATAGCCCTCGAAATAAGCTTTCCAACGATATATAATATGATATACTTTCAAAAGGAGAAACACCAAAAATCTCTCTTTTTATAAACATGCATCACAACCCTTATTCCTCCTAGGGAAACTTTAGAAAAATAAAATATATTAAAAAAATTATTAACTTAACTCTGTCCCTTACGGGATTCGATGTCTTGATGTCTCCTTGCTCAGCACTTTAACCACAGCCAGCCTGCCGTTGGGCCACACGTCTCGTGACGTGATATCATAAACTTCTACACCCTTCAAAAAACTTAACAACGCTTCGAGCTCTTCAACAAAGCAAATAACCATGGCGGGACTCAATCGTAGGACCTCCTGTGTAACACACAGTGCACGAACCACTAGGCCAAAGATGCCTATGTGTATTATTAAACTCCACGAATGATTTTTCAATATACCAAAGTCACACTTCTCTCTCTTTTCGCAATTTGTTCCCCAATCGAAGGCATTCGAAAAATAAGCGCTGGGATTATTTGTCTAAGCTCTTGTTGGCATATATATATGCCTTTCCTCTTTCTTTAGATGTCGACGCTATACATTAATATAGCCTTTCCTCCTTTCTTTAGTCGGCGCTAAAATTAATATATTTAATTTTAAAATTAAAATTAAAATTTTAAATAATTTAAAATTAAAATTAAAATTTTAAATAATTTAAAATTTAAATTAAATATTTAAAAATAAATATCTCCATCACCGGGGTACCTTTTTCGATGAAATGAAAAGTCAATATGGGTTTTAAGAAAAACCAATTTCAAATCTGCCATCCATGGTTTTAAATAAAACCTTTTATTTTGCCTGCCTTGGTTTTCACAAAAACCCTGTATATATCCATGCTCTCCAAAATATCATAAATGCTTATTTATGAAATGATTTGGCCACCAAAACTCAATGTGATCCATGTGACATCAATGATCCATGTGACACAAATGAAAACATAAAATAACTCAAATTGCCAACAATATCCCCCTTTGTCATTGATGGCAACACTTCTAATGCAAAAACCACAATCATTGCAAAAAACCATCTCTAAGAATCAAAGCTGCTCCCCCTGACTCAATACTCTCTATGGAGGCTTCTCCCCTTAACTCAATGCTCTCTTTAGAGGCTGCTCCCCCTAACTCAATGCTCTCCCTCTTAATCAAATCTCTCCCCCTTTGACATTAATGGCAAAAGGGACACCTATGGGGCTAAAAGATATGACTCTTTATATTAGCCCCCTCACCACCTTCTCTCTTGAGGTGATTAATTTTGGTGTGGGAGTACTTTTACTCCTATATTACATTCTTTATTTCCTTTGTCAACTTCCTTCCATATTTTTCTAATATCCTTCTCTTTATGAATTACTTGATCTTCTTGTCTTGAACCTGTTTGACCTTCTTTTCTTGAACCTTTTTGACCTTCTTATCTTGAACTTGTTTGGAATTGAGTCCTATACTATTTTGCAATATGTCCAAAGTTATTGCAATTAAAACACTTGATATTGTAGCCTTTGTATGGTGCCCATATCCTAAATTATTTCTTGAAATAATTTCCATATCCATTCCTTTCCTGAACCCTGTATTGTGAAGTTCTATTTTCATAATCATTATGACCATGACTTATGAATTGTGTAGCTCTAAAACCAAAATCATGTTGCTCATTATATTTGCACTGAGAAGCTCTATGATCAATCCTGTTCCATAAGAAACAATGTCCCTGAAAACCATACCTTCTTCCTTTGAAGTTTCTTCTAGCAAAATCAAACTTCTTTGATCCATGGATCCTGCAGTGTACAACCTTGTGTCCAAATTCATTACAAGAAAAAAAATGTCCTTGAAAAGCCCTTTGTTCATTCCTTGGTTCCTCATATATTTTTTGACCATTATCATTATGATCATTTTCAACTTGTACATTACATCCTTGAACCTTATTTGTAGTATCTAAATCCTCTTCCTTAGTTTCTTCCTTGCTTTCCTCTTCAAGAATTTCTTTTCCTTTTGAACTTGATTCACCTATCTCAAAACAAGATCCAAACCTGAAATATGATACCTTTGGTGCTTTGGGACCTTCCTCTTCTTTCTCTTCATTTGTGTCAAATAGCAAATTGGCACACATCTCTATAGCCTCTGAAATGCAAGTATCCATTTTTGCTACTTCTTTTTCTTTGGGAAATGGTTCTTCCTTATAGATTTTTGAAACAAAGCCTCCTAATAAAAATATAGGTCCTTGTGTGCTTATTTTTTATTTCCCTTCTTCATAACAAAGCCCTGTCTTTATAAATGGATCTCGTTGTAAATCCAAAAAAGTATCCAGAGTTTTTGAATTCCTTTGAAATCGTGCTAACTCATTTATGTAGGTCCCAAAACATTTTTGATCTTCTTCTTCTAACTTATTACATCTTTCTTTCTTCTCCTTCAATTGCTCAGAAATAGTGATGTCAAGCTCTTTTGTTTCTTGAAGCTCTTTTTCCAAATCTTGAATGTGTTGATTAAGCATCATTTTGACCTTTTCATTTTCATAAACCTTATTTTCAAGCCTTTTGATTTTCCTTTCCAATATCCTGATTTTATTCTCTTGTTTTGTGGATTCTTCTTCTTCATAATCACTACTGTTAGAATTGTCACTAGAATTGCTACTAGAACTATTACTGGAACTGTTGCTTTCTTTTTCAACAAACAAACTTTTCTTGTTGCAATTGATGTAGTATGTGCAATCATCATCTATATGCCCAAAATATATGCATATGAAGCATTTTAGTATTCTTAGACCCTTATTGTACCTATTTTCTTGCTCAATGGCTATGGCAATCCCTTCATGTCTTTCTTTGATAGATACATCCTCTTCTTTAACTTCAATACCTAGGAATAAGTGTTCTTGTCTTTCTTCACTTATTCCAAAGAATGTACATTCTTCTTCATCTGACTGGTCTTTATTGTTGTGAACTGAACCATCACTTGCTTCTTCAATGTAGAAATTTTTCTTTGTCTTACGAAAACTTTTCTTCTTCCCATACATGTTTTGCTTGTATCTATCATATTTGTCATGCTTATGCTTTCCATCTTCTTTTCTTTTGTGACCCTGCTTTTCATCATTGTTTTCTTCATATGGAAACTTGTGTGCATAGTGACCAAAATCACCACACTTGTAGCATTTGAATTTCTTCATATCCCTGTAATTTCTTAAGTCCTTTTTCCTTTTGATGAAGTTAGCTTCCTCATAATTATCTGAATATTTATCTGTCTCTAGAACTTTCCCTTTATTTTTCTTTGAATCCTTGAATGCAATATATTTTATTGGAACCTGATGCTTACTCACCCTCATCTCATAAGCTATGATATTTCCTTGTAGTTCTTCCATTGTTAGCTTATTGATATCCATTGTTTCTTCTATTGTTGAAACCTTTACATCATACTTCATGGGAAGTGATCTCAAATTTTTTTGAGTAACTTATAATTCTTTCATCTCAAATCCTAGGCCTCTCATGGTGTTAGTAATCTCATCAACTCGAAGTAAAAAATTTGCAATATCTTTAGAATCTTCCATTTTCAATTCCTCAAATATTTTTATATGAGTTTGTAGTTTTGTCAACTTTACCTTTGAATATACTTCATAAGTATTCCATAACTTGGTCCACATTTCATTAGCTGAATTACATACCATGACCTTTGCAAAATTTATTTCACGTAGCCCACTCAAAATATAATTCATTGCCCTTGCATTGATCTCAACCAATTTTCTGATAGTCTTATCTACCTCGGGATCACCTTCAACCTTATACTCTTTTTCAACCATCTGCCATACCTCATATCCTTGTGATATCAAGTAGTTCTTCATTATCATGCTCTAGAAAGCATAATTGTTATCGTCAAACAATAGAGCCTTATTTGTAGATAATCCATTCTGTGAAGCCATCTATGTTCTTGTAGAATCTACCCTTAAGTTGTTAGCCTTTCCGAAGAAATCCACTCGGATACCAATTGAAGAACACAAGCTTATACTGAGAGGGGGGTGAACAGTAGAGCACCCACTTTTTCAATTCTTTCCAAACAAATATCAATTATTGTCCTTAATTGCAATAACCAAATATAACAATGTGCATTAATGAAATAGATAACAATAGTAAACAAGTGTATAAATCACCACACACAATTGAGACAAGATTTAACGTGGTTCCCCCAATGTAGGGTACTCCACAAGACAATCTCCTAATTTCACATAGAAATAAGGATCCTTATCCCAATATAAATGATTAATTTTATCTGCTCAAAGCTAGGCAATACACTGATCTGATCAGGTAGGCAATCCACTGATCTGCTTCAGCAAGCTCACCAAGAACTTGCCCAAAATATGCTCTAGCAAGCTCACTAAGAACTTGCCTAAAAATGCTTCAACAAGCTCACCAAGAACTTTCCCAAAACTGCTATAGAAAGCTCACTAAGAACTTGCCCAAAATATGCTCAACAAGCTCACCAAGAACTTGCTCAAAATATGCTCAACAAGCTCACCAAGAACTTGTCCAGAACTGCTCTAGCAAGCTCACTAAGAACTTGCCCAAAATTTGCTCAACAAGCTCACCAAGAACTTGCTCAAAATCTTCTCAACAAGTTCACCAATAACTTTCTCAAAATTTGCTCAACAAGCTCACCAAGAACTTGCTCAAAATATGCTCAACAAGCTCACTAAGAACTTGTTCAAAACTTCTCAACAAGCTCACTAAGAACTTGCTCAAAATCTACTCATCAATCTCACCAAGAACTTGGTCAAAATCTGCTCAACAAGCTCACTAAGAACTTGCTCAACAAGCTCACCAAGAACTTGCTCAAATGTTGTCACAATATGTCCCAAAAGCCTTCTCAAAGGCTCAATTAATAATCCAAAAAGCTGCCACAAATATGTCCACAAATCTATCCCAAAAGCCTTCTCAAAGGCTCAACCAATCATGCTCAAGTAGCACTCAAATCTCATCCACAAATCTATGAAGGCAAGGCTCAATGATGAATTCAACAATGAATGGCAATGCAATCTACAATGGATGACAACAATGATTCACAATGATCTCAACTCAAATCAATCTCAACTCAACTCAAGTCAATATTAAATCAACTCAAATCTTATAGAAGTATAAATAGAATTGTTAGAGACTCAATATGTTCTAATCTCAAAGCTCAATCTCAACCCAAATCAAAATTATAGAATAGTTTATTTCATGGAACTTGAACAATCACATCACTCAACCAATTGAATAGGCTCAATCAACTCAACTCAACCAATCACCACAAGGGATAACTCTTTCTCACAAAACCCTAGTCCAAGCATGTATCAACCAACTCAAATGTTTCCAACAATGCTCAACCACAAATTCATATAACAATGATACTCATGTTCTCTTATAACTCATGTTCTTTGGACAACCAATGGGCTTCAACAACTATGCTTATAAAACAAGGTTTAAACACAACTATCAAACCAGAAAACCTTGAAGCATTCAACCAACCACTTTCAAAAAGGAAACCACGATCAATCCTTTGCTCTCCAATGATATTTCAGAAATCAACCACCATAAACAAAGTCAATGGAGAATATTGCTCATACCTTTTGATGCCTTATTGGATGTCCACTAAATCTACCACACTCAATAAACTTTTTTTTCAACTTTTAACAAGGATTAGATATCATGATTAATATCACAACAATAATATCCAAATAACACCTTGTCACTCCTACTCAATAAAATACAACATGTCCCCTCATGAAAAAATTAATCACCTTTGAAAAAGAACAAAACAACCTTCACTTTTAAACCCTTTTACAAAAATAGAAATATATTTTTACATACACATTATTTCTCCCTCTAATAAAGTTAATCAAATAGCCCTCGAAATAATCTTTCCAACGATATATAATATGATATACTTTCAGAAGGAGAAACACCAAAAATCTCTCTTTTTCTAAACATGCATCACAACCCTTATTCCTCCTAGGGCAACTTTAGAAAAATAAAATATATTAATTTTTTTTTATTAACTTGCCTCTATCCCTGACGGGATTCGATCTCGTGACGTATCTTTGCTCAGCGCTTTAACCACAACCAGCTTGCCGTTGGTCCACACGCCCTCACGTGTCCAAAGGGACACGAAAAAAAACTTATATCATAAACTTCTACACCCTTCGAAAAACTTAACAGCGCTTCGAGCGCTTCAACAAAGCAAATAACCATGACGGGAATCGATCGTAGGACCTCCTGCATAACACACAACGCATGAACCGCTAGGCCAAAGATGCCTATGCGTCTTATTAAACTCCACGAACGATTTTTCAATAGACCAAAGTCACACTTCTCTCTCTTTTTGCAATTCATTCCCCAATCGAAGGCATTCGAAAAATAAGCGTTGGGATTATTTGTCTAAGCTCTTGTTGGCATATATATGCCTTTCCTCTTTCTTTAGACATCGGTGCTATACATTAATATAGCCTTTCCTCCTTTCTTTAGTCAGTGCTAAAATTAATATATTTAATTTTAAAATTAAAATTAAAATTTTAAATAATTTAAAATTTAAACTAAATATTTAAAAATAAATATCTCCATCATCGAGGCACCTTTTCAATGAAATGAAAAGCCAATATATATTTTAAGAAAAAACCATTTCAAATCTGCCATCCATGGTTTTAAATAAAACCTTTTATTTTGCCTGCCTTGGTTTTCACAAAAACCCTGTATGTATCCATGCTCTCCAAGATATCATAAATGCTTATCTATGAAATGCTTTGGCCACCAAAACTCAATGTGATCCATGTGAAATCAATGACAACATAAAATAACTCAAATTTCCAACATTATCATGATAAAAATGATCATCTGTCTCATTTGGAACATGTTTTTCAAAAGTGTAGAGAATTTGGTATTTCACTGAATCCTAAGAAGTTATTTTTTGCAGTACATGAGGGAAAAATATTAGGCCATGTGGTCTCAAAAGAAGGTATGGCCATAGATCCAGACATAATTAGAGTAATTCTAGATATTCCTTTGCCTACTAATCAAAAGACCTTGCAGTATTTCCTAGGTCAAATCAATTTCATCAAGAAATTCATTTCTGATTTTGCACAGAAAGTGAGGCCTATATATGAACTACTCAAGAAAAAGATAGAGTTCAAGTGGACTGAGGTTAGGAAGTGAGCTTTTGAGGTCATCAAGCAATCCATTGCAACAAACCTAGTCTTGATAAATCCTGATTTGAGTAAATATTTTATTCTCTATGCTTATGGAGCTAAAGAGAGTTATGCCTCAGTACTCACCCATAAATATTATCAAGGGGATGAACATCCTGTGTTATTTTGGAGTTAGACTTTACATGATTATCAGGTAAAATATAACTTTATTGAAAGACAAGTGTTTACTGTGATGAAGTCACTAAAGAAGTTCAGAAAATATCTGGTACAGAGAAAAATATTGGTGTATGTGGTTCAACCAGATGTAAGAAGTTGTATCTTATAGGGTGACCTAGGTGATAAAAGGGCTGGTTGGATTACTAAGATCCAGGAATATGATGTAGAAATACATCCCACCAAGATGGTAAGAGGTAGAGCCTTGTGCCAAGGATTGATAGATGCTTCAACATTGGCCGAAATGACAACTTATCAGATAATAGAAGAGGATCAAATAAAGATTGTACACACTGCAGATTCTAATTGGATCGACCAAATGACCAGGTATTTCCAAATTGGGATCTGCCCACCTGATCTAAATCCTTCTCAAAGAAGGAGATATATAATTCATGCTCTAAAATATGTATTACTATTTGAAGGGTTGTTCAAAAGAAACTTGGATGGTATTCTCCTGAAATGTTTGAAGGATGACAAAAAAAAAGATTCATAGAAGAATTTCATGGAGGGTCAAGAGGTGGTCATAGCTCGGGTAGAGTTACGACTTTGAAGATAATCCAAGTAGATTATTATTGGTCTATTGTGTTCAATGATGCTTTTAAAGTTACCTAGGCTTGTGAAAAATATCAGAGGTACGTTGGAAGAACCAGAAATGCTTCATCTCCCCTAAAGCCTATTCAAGTTGAGGAACCTTTTCAACAATGGGGATTAGATTTCATAGGAGTTATAAATCCTAATTCTTTAGCAGAGCATAAGTTTATCTTGACAACTACAGATTATATTACCATATGGGTGGAGGCTATTCCTACAAAGAAGGTGGATCAGGAAGTTGTGATCGACTTTATGGATAACTTGATTTCCCAATTTGGAGTCCCGAAAGCTTTGGTGAGTGATAATGGCCCTGATTTCATAGGAGCCAAGTACATTGAGTTTGCCAGAAAGTATGACATCACTCTTAAAAATACTTCAAATTATTACCCACAAGGTAATGGACTTGCAGAATCTACCAACAAAAATCTATTAAGGATTATGAGAAAATCTCTAGAAGGTAACAAAAGGAGTTGACACCTATTGCTCGACCATGCTCTATGGGCAGACAGGATTACTATTAAAAAATCCATCAAAAATTCTCCTTATGCACTGGTATATGGAAAAGAGGTAGTATTTCCAATTCACTTAGAGATCCCAGTGCTTAAGCTTGTTAGTACAGAAGAAGAATTAGAGGAGTATCCTGTAAAAACTAGGTTGACACACTTGCTGCAATTGGAAGAGAGAAAAACTCAAGCATATGATTATTTTCAAAAGCATTCGTCGAACATTAAAGCATGGTTTGATAAAAATCTATGTTCAAAAAACTCCAAGTTGGAGACTCAGTTCTCGGATGGAATGTTGATAGGAAAAATCCAGGAAAGCATGAAAATTTTGATTCCTTTTGGGATGGTCCTTTCAAAATAGTGGAAGCTAAAGAGTCTAATGTATTTCAGATGGAGGATCTAGAGGGAAACATACATCCAATTTCGGTGAATGGTTTTCACCTCAAGCTCTACTATATGTAAGAAGTGAGCTCATTGTAACATATGTATATACATTGTACAAATATTTCCCCTTCCTTTCTGCACTTTGTATTTGATTTATTTTTTGCACTTTGTAATTGGTTCTTTTCAAAGAATTCTAAAAAAAAAAAGGAGAGAAGAAAATTTGCAAGAAATGACTAAGTATTGGCCAAATGCATAGTAATGTTCCATTTCGCACATAGTGCTGTGTAAAACTCTCCAGAATAGCGTTCCGCCATCAAGTCCGCATTTTCATGGAGTGGTCTATAGGTTTCTATCTTGCATAAAGAAGGACAAAGAATGACACTAATCCGAGAACCTCTTAAAGCTGGAGATAGCTGAAGCGGAATCGAGGTAGAGTGTCGTGCATGCAAACTTCAAGTACCAAGCAGACTCGAAAGGTTCTTAAGCCATCGAAGCGAAATTAAGCCGAATCTAAACAACAAGTTCCAATTTGACATGTGGAGGCTAAAGAGTGCTCCCGAATTCAATTATAATCAACTCGCGCATGGACCGAAGAGTAGCCGAAGGGATGTGATGAGCTGGCAATGTAGTTTGAAAACTTAACCAATAAGAAGATAGCATGCCAGCTTTGAGCTGCCCAAGTAAATGATAGATGGTATTGGAAAGTGTGCCAACAAACATATCGCATAACAACTGCATTATTTATGAATGAAACACAATACTCCAAAGAGAAAGCTGTCAATATTCTGCTAATTGAAATAAGGTCCCCATCTTTTTCCCTTGTCCCCACAACATCAATTGAATTACGATCTGTATCTGAGTAGTATCTACTTTCAAGAGTAGTACAAGAAGATGAAGAGGGGGAAAATTCTGAAGGAGAGATGGCTACTTTTCAATTATTTTATAGGAGGACTAAGAGGGCCCCAGAAGGAGAAGATAGAGAGATTTATAAGAAGCATAAAATGGACATAGAAGAGGTAGTTGTTGTTGCTATAGAAGGATTAGTTGAGCAAGATCAACAACTGGAAACATAAGCTGAATAATAACACCCTACATCGGTAGGTGAAGGTATGGTTTATAATCCCTCTTCTCATTTTCATATCCATGAATCCCCAAAAGAATTTCCCTCTCTTTATAGTCAAGAAGATGTGGCAAATATACCTCCTACACCTCACAATTCTTCCCTCATCTCATCAGTAGATATGGAGGTACAAGTTAGTTTTGTTATATCACAACCACCTCAAAACCCACCTTTCAATTTTGAGATATCCACTTCAATGTCCACCATTATTGCACCCTCATATCTTTCATTGCCACCATAAATGGGACACTGCGTTCCGAGTTCATCCATCCCTTCTACTATCAGTTATGTACATGTTTATCTAAATTTACCTATACCAACAACAATGATAGTCACAGAGTCTACCATTGTAACAGAGGCTGTTGTCAATATATCTTCACCCCCACCAACAACAAGTCAGTTTTCCCTTATGTTTTTGATGTCATTATCTCATTTAGCTATTGATTTTTCAAAATCTATTACTATATCAAAAGAACATACAACCTGAAAGCACGAGGATACGAAAACAAAAAGGAATACGCCACAAGAAAAGAACAAGAAATAACGTATGCAAATTGACACAAGATAAAAGCAATAGAAATATGGTAATATATTTTATTGATACGCTTTACAAATTGTGTTACAATACGTCTCCTTCCTTTTTAGGGGATAGGAGAGTCAAATGTGTTTCTTGTCACAAGATCCATGGCTAACAATCCTTCTTCCGCGTGCCCACATGTAAGATGGGCAGACCAAAACATCACCGCCACTGTTGTACATGATTATTTACTCTTTCCTGCTCCTCTACTGTCGAAAACCTGTGTTCAAAGAAACAGAAAATATTAGTAGCACCTGCGGACGGAATAAAGCATGTATTTCCCAAGGCCTACTGTCAGTAAATGCATGAAAATAATAAAACGACTATCAAATAAACTCTGATTGACCTGAAACTTTGATAGAAGCATAAAAATATCATCAGAAGACCATTGCAAAAAGAACAGTCTGAAAATTCCTCACATATCTGTACTCGCTCCAGGGTGGGACGAATAAGACTGTGAGAATTGGCCAGAAAGCACCCTATTCAATGTCCTACTTAGGAAACTCCAAAAGACCTACAAAATTGGGGTTATATAATTGGGGGTGTTTTGGGAAGACCCACATGCTCAGATTTCTCCAATTTTGCCTCTAGAAGCCATATTTTGAAGATGGCATCTGCAAGTTAGTGAAAGTGGGAAATAGCAATAACCTGGTAAAAAATGATCAGAATGACATGAAATTTGAACTGTAACCTATTTAACCTATATAGAATCAGATGCAAAAGAAAAAACAAGAAATATATCATAGATTTCTAATCATCCCGAGGTGGGGCGATTAGCACTATGATAGTTTGGGGAGCACCCGGGGGTAGGATGCCCACCGATTGAGGCACTGTTTCGACATCAATCCACTTGGGATGGGTCCAAAACTGGTTATGGGGTGTTGTCAACAAATTTGGTGTATAGTTGTGGTCAATAATTGGGTTTTTGGTACGGATTTGCGCCTCCAATAGTCACCCAATAACCTCCCTTTTGAATGAGAGATTAAGGATGTAAAAGCACAAATCGTAGTTAGGTATGAAATTGGCAGCACTTCGTTGCTCAAATGCTCCTTCTATGTATCTCTTTTGGGTGGGAAAACTCCCCAATTTATAGACCTTAGGGTCTCCTTGTTTGAATTGCGCATGCGAGGGCGTCACTTGAGTTAACTGTCCTATTTTCAGAGAAAAGCTAACTCCCTGATAAAAAAGCTTCCTGCATGAGGTTTCTAAAATAAAGACACTCATCACTGAAGTCTCTCTTCTTGAATAAAAGATTTTCCTCACAATTGCATGGCCTGAAGCCTCAGTTAACTGGCAGAGTTACCGAGGTTTGAATTTTTGCCAGTCAAACTTTCTATTCACCTCACCCTGGGGCGAATGCTGATATTCGTCCTTGGGTGGAACGAGTGCCAGTTTGTATTCATCCCGGGGTGGGACGAGTAGAGAGAAAGGTGCAAAAAAGGTGCCAAATTGACTTGTGACCTCTAAAACTGCTTTTAGAAGTGGTTAGGACCACTATTTAACCTCTGGGGGCTGCCCTTGGGGCTGTTTGTGTCAATGCGATCAGTGCTTGTTGTCACATAATCAGATTGGTGCTATTTTTGGTGTCTAAACAACCAATCAGAGCATAAATGACTATTGGGTAGAGAAAATTACCAGTCCTTCTAATAATATGGCTGTGACAAGAAAAAGTATGTATGTTAACCCTATCACTAGGAAAAGGGTCTCAAGGTCTATGATTCCGCAAGTGAGCAAACCTGAAAATGAAATGACTGCTCAAGATTATAGAGCAGAGGAGATCATAGAATATGTTGAAAAACTTCCTGCTGATGATGAGTTGGGGATAGCCAAAGCTCACTTAGATACATTTTATGTGAAAGCTGATATAGCCAAAGAGAAGGTAGATAAGCTGAAACAACAAGTTGAAAAGCTTAAGAAGAGCCTCAATGATAAAAAAGAAGTAGAGAAAGCTCTGAGAAAAGAGGCTAAGGGTTGGCAGGAAAATTTTCAAAAGGCTAATGAGTTGAAAGACCAGTTAGAAGAACAAAAGAAGCTAAATGAGGATCAGGCAAAAGAAATTCAAAATTTAAAGCATCAGCTTCAGATTGAGAAAGCCAAGTCCTCAAGCTTTTCCAAATATGATTTGAAAAGGATAAAGCAGGAGTTGCTTTTTGAAGTTCAAGGAAAATATTCAGGTCTCCAACTCATAATCGACTATCTAAAATATTTCAGCCAATTGCTCTCCACCATTTAGAAGGATTTGGATCAAATCACTAGAGAGTTACAACCTATGGTGATTTCGGCAGAACAAATGTATAGGCTGGTTGGTAGTAGGCTCAGTGATGTTGCTAAACCAATTTCCAATAAGAAATGGAATCTGGCCAGGGTAGCTGCCAAAATAGTGGTGAAAAAGCACAGGGTAGTTCAGAGAGCCTAGTTGTTGTTTGATAGGATAGATAGGGGAATTAAAGAAATCATTGAAATAAATGAGGAAATGGTTCACATTTGTTTCAAAGGACTCTAGGAGGATCACAACTTGTTATCTATGGAAGAGGCCCAACAAAGTATCAAGGATAACTTACAGGATGAGGCTGGAATTGATTCATTGGAAGAGCCACTATCCCAAGAACAAGCTACCAAACTAATTATGGATTAAACCTACTTAAGATATGTCATGGAAGATCTGGTGACTAGAGGGAATGCTACTAATTATGAGGATGTTGGGGAACTACAATATGTTTATAAGAATATTAAAGAGACGTCAAATCCCCCTGAGGAATCCTAGAAACAGGCTCTTTAGTCTTTGGAATCAATGGTCCAGTTGTTTGGAGACACCTCTGGTGAGGATAATTAGAGAGTACATGCTCCAGAAGAACAGAGAGAAGAAGAAGAAGGAGAAGATGACGATGAAGAGGCTATAGAAGAATGAGAATAATATTGAGCAATTACAGGCCCAGGAGGGGCTTACGCTTAAGTCATTTCATTTCTATTTGTACATATACATAAGTTTTGTATTTCTATACATCAATTTTGTATTTATGTTTTTACTCTAACAATTGTCAAAAATAAGCAATAAAGGCATGAAGCCTACAACACAACATATTTTGTGTGAAGGCATTATTTGAAATAAAGCCTTATAAAGGAGGTAGAGTTGTGTATAGTTTTTGAAGGCAGTAGTCATACTGATATTATGGACATAGTCTCTAATTGAAAGGTGAGTTCTATGATGTTTTTGGCATGGTTTCCATATGAACCTTTACCATCTAGGCAAAATTTGAGTTTTCAGAGGGTAGTGTTTATATAGAAATTATTCCTTAAAACATATCTTCAAAGATAAGTATTTTTTTTGACTCCTAAGGCCCAATGGATAAGACTCTGGATTCGATTGGCTTTGCAAGCAAATCCACCCGAGAGACGCCATAATGTAGGCCCAAAATGACCACATACTTAGTAAAATTTTGTATAATTTTGACTAAGTGATAGAATCATCATTTCGTAAACCTTGTAGTACACTTTGAAGCGGAATCAAGTCAGAAGATATGAATCTACTCAATAGTTAGTGAAGTTTTCATGTTTGAAGAGATTCTGGGTGATTTCCCTTTGGCTATGGAATGATGGCAGATCTCAAATCCACAAAAGTTCCTAAGAGATGATGATGTCAACAATGGAAAAGTTTAGAATGAGATCTTTGCAAATGACTGAGTATGTTGAATACCCGATTCCAGGAAGATTATTTTGTTTTTGACTTCGGATTAGTGCTACCCTCAAATCTGCAAACGTTTCAAGGAGATGATGACATCAATGGCAAAGAAGTGCGGATTGGTGATTCAGATAATGAACAAGTGTTTCCTTTCTGGAATGAAGACAAGATGGGACGACAAAATAATGAAAGTTTGGATTCACGACAGAAGAGTTATGTGACTAGATCCAGATCCGGATTGGCGATTATAACACAATGCACTTGTTCTGTCTGGAATGAAATCTGCAAAAGCCATAAGAAAGATGTGATGTCATAAATATTATAATGCGAATTGAAGAAGGTAATTCTAAGTATGATAGATTCTGGAGCGGATTAGATGTTCAGATATCAGAGATATGGATTGGAGATTTCGTTGCTTCTGATAAGAGAGATGACATCATCAATTTTAAATCAGAATGGCGTTTCGCTTATGCCGAATTGAATCTGAATCATGCGATGAAGAGAATCAACGGTGGAGGTTAGGCTACCAAATATTGGTTGTTTAAAAGATATTGCTGTGTCAGAATTGTAATAGTCGACTGGAAGACGAAGCGTCGAAGGTTTTCTAGATGATCAAACCAGATGTGGTTACAAATTGATAGTGGTAATTCACATCCAATAAGGATCGATGGAAACACATGATATTTAATGGCCTAAAATTTAGTTCCACTGAGCAATCAACAAGTTGCAGAGACCCTGAGCTGCCATGGCAAACTTTATTTTAGCAAAATTTTTGGAGGACGGACCAATGAGCTAATGCCAGCTAAATATCTTTGCTATGATGTTAAAAAAAGACCTTTTGTATTGCTTCTTGATTATTGTATTTGAAAAACTATAAGTAGAGGTCGAACCCTCATTTTTAAGGGTCGACTCTAGCATGTTTTCCTGTGCCATTTTAAATATTCCTAAAAAGCTAATGAAAGGAGCAATACATTGATCTTCGCCTCAAGTTCACATTCTCATGCTTGATGTCAGAAGTTCATATTCTTTAGTTGCATTTCTGTAAATACTTTGATGGTTAGTTTGTACCTAATTTTGGATTACTAGCTGTTATAAGTAATTGAAATATGCTTTTGAGTTTGTTCTATGTTGTTAGGAAGTACATTTCTATGAAATCTAGGTATTTGGTGAATTCTTGTTATTTGGATTATCATTCCCTAGATATTGAAATTGCTTGCTACAACATTTCTCTGTTGTGCTTTAATATATGAAATAATCTGATTTGAGATAAATGTTGATCTGAGTATGCATCTTTAGTATGGTTTTTTGGGAGATTTTTATGGTAGTGCAATGTTGTTAACCTATCCGTACACTATTATATACATCTCTCTAACCCTAACCTTATCTTACCCTAAAATCCAAACCCTAAGTGAGCATAATTGTATTAACAACTTGCTAAGTTGACAAGGAACCAACCTACTCTGGAGGTTGGATCGAAAACCCCTATTTTGGTCCATCCAATATTGAGTGCTAAGCTACAGATATCGGGTGTAAGCCTAGACAAAAAGTAGGAAGATAAATAGTCACAGTATCCATTGAAAACTTGGTGCAATTCAGTGCCCAATAGGTACAATTTGATTCATTTGTACCCTACCTAGTGGCATGCATAGCCAATGCATAGGTGGAAACCCCCTAATCATGATAAGTGGTCTCACACGATTCATTAGTATATTTTCTAGTTAGCACATAGTTGGTACCACCAACACTCATATAGCAACATGTGAGTCTCCCCATTCATTGTATGTTTTGAAATTTTTTAAAAGGTTTTAGAGGTGTTTTTTTGGTCAAATTTTGTAGGGATAACTTCTACATGAGATTGCATTTTGAGTATTACCTAAGGTGTCAAGAGAAGGAGAGGAAGCTATGGAGAAGGAGAGGAACATTTAACTACTTAAATTATCTTTAATAATATTCTAGAGATATATGAAATAGTTGTTTTTTTTAGATACTTCGAGTGTACTTTCCTAATTTCCCTACACCACCAATTTATTAGGTATTCAAGTACTTTTTACATCATCAAGTTAGATGACAAAGGTATAAGGGTGATTCTATCATCAATTAGGACCATCTAAAGAAATATATTGTTAAATATCAAACTAATAAGAAACCAAATAAAAATGAGAAGAAACCCAAGAAGCTCTTTAAAAATCCAATATGTGAGTATCACAAGAATTTTTTTTTTTGCTAGATTGGCATTAGGAAGCTTGGGGAAGTAGAAAAAAATGGGGGTATTAATGTTGTTCTCTTCCATGCATAGGGTGATGATAATTTTGGTGGAGATACCTCATAGGAACATGTAGTTTTTCATTTAGCATATTGGACATCCATTTCTTATTATGAGTGGATTATAAATTTAGGGGTAACTAGACATATGATAAAGTAGAATGGTGTGGCTAAAAGGAGGAAAAATGTAATCATAAAAATAACACGGTGTATAATTCATGCCAAGGGGATGGAGCACAAATTCTAGGGTGAGGTCATCATTTTTGTGACATACATCATCAAAAAGGTTTCCTCCAAGGTTTTTCAAGACATGACACCTCTCCACAAGTTGATAATAGATAAGCCTAACATGTATCAATTCTATATCTTTGAGTTTATAACATCGGCTAACATACCCAAAGACCTTTAGAAGGAGGTATCAAAGAATCATAGATGCATATTTATGGGGTATTTAGTTACCTCAACGGCATATAGCCTTTATGATCCTAAAATGCATGAGGTTTTGATTCAAAGAGATGTAATTTTTGGTTAGGTTCTTCTAGGCGTTTCTTCTTGTCCACCACTTTAACTTTTATTAGATGGTTTGTATGATATTTTAACTGATTTAGATTCCATTGTTTCTTTTGATATTTTTGGTAGGTTGTATTCTCATTAGAGCATCTTCTTAATTATTCTTTGAGTGAAGGTAGATTACCTATTTATTTGATCCCTTCATGGGAAATGCCATCAATAACATCATTTTTATAGATATAGGGCATGTTGAGTAGGACACATTAGTTTAGATTACTTTAGATTTACATGATCAAATGAGTGGTGATTTTGAGTTGGATTCTTCAGTTTTAGATTCTAATGTTACTTTACCATAGAGTGCATATGATTCTTCTTTAGTTCATCCAACACCCAAGTGAGTTAAGACACATTTGAAGGATTCTCAACATAGTCTATATCTAGAGCAACACCAGAAGGCTCCTTCTCAAGCATTACTCTTGAAGGTTACTCATTATAATGACCCTCTTACATATTCTCAAGCTAAGGGCCTACATGAGTGGGAAGATGCAATGATTGTAGAGTATAAGGTATTAATGAAGAATAGAACATGGAAGCTTATTTCTCTTCTAAAAGGGAAGAATGCAGTTAGATGCAAATGAGTTTATAAGACCAAGTATAGTTTAGATGTTAAGGTAAAGAAGCACAAGGTATGCATTTTTGTTAATGGATTCTATCAACAAGATGGATTTTATTATTCTAAGATATTTGCTCCATGGGTTGGGATGGTCTTAGCCAGAATGATTTTCTTTATAACTACCTAAGATGGATAGAAGGTACATCATATGGATGCTAAGAGTTCCTTCCTACATGGAGAGCTTTAGGAGAAGATATACATGATGTATATAAGTGTAAAAAAGTAAATTTGAGAAGTTAAGATGTGAGGAATGAAAGTACAATGCAAAAAATAAATTAAGGTCAAGACCATAGCAATATTAGTGTGCAACTAGTCTATCCATTTAGAAATGCTCAAATAAAGTCAATATGGCAAAGCATTTGAATAACATGCAATAATAGAAGAATGCTGGAATATATTACATTATTTGGTACATGCTAATGTACCACCTTGGGTACATCTTTAGATTAGGAATGTGTCTTAGATTAGGGTTTGAGTATTTACTTTATGCAATGTAATAAATGCACAAGTATTGTTAGAATGTGCAAAGTATTTAATGATGTAAATGTGCATGTTAGTCCATGTGCACATGAGTCCATAGAATAGGAAAGTGAAGAGTCACAGGAAGATAGAAGGCCAAGAGTACTCCATATGAAGAGTCACTTCTCATTATATAAATAGGCATATATGTAAGTGTGATATACACACATACACACAATGTAGAGGAGAAGTAAGGTAGAGATACAATGTAGAGCATGTATGAAGTATGGAGAGTTTGAGATCTCCATTCTATATCAAAATACTATTTTCGTGAGATTTTGTTAATGGTAGTTTTTTGAGTTATTGTAGAAGTCTTTCATGAGTTTTATATGCTTTAAATATTGCCATTATCTTATATTTGATATAGCATGCTTATTCTAGATCTTGTGGTTGCTTTTCATTAAGTATTTAGTATCAAAAGCTAATAGTGGTATCAGAGCCACAAGGGAGATTGATAGGAGATAGGGAGAGCCACAAGAGAGATTGAGAGGAGATAGGGAGATCTCATTTTCAAAATTTTTAAAATTGCTTTTTGGCTAGAGTCTTTCCACAGGGTTGCAGGAAAACTCGTGAAGACTAGGACTCAACAAAGATTGCTTTCCACTAGATTGGAGGATATCTAGTGAAGGGATTAGTTGCAACAATAGCATAGAAGATTGAATATTGAGGAGACCCAAGAAGGAGGTCCCCATAGAATATTGGAGATTGGAGATTGAGGAGACCCAAGAAGGAGGTTCCCATAGAAGATTGAAGACTGTAGATTGCAGATTGAAGAAAGAAGAAAGCAACTCTATTGCAGATTGAGAAGGAGGAGACCCAAGAAAGAGGTCTCATTGAAGAAATTCTAGATTTGGAAGATAGAATATTGAAGATTGAAGATAGAGGAGGACTAAGAAAAAGTCCTATTGAATATTTGAGAAGTTGCAAAATTTGAAGACCCAAGAGAAGAGGTCTCAAGCAAACTTGGAAGGAGAAAGAAGAAGAAGGCTAGAGAAGCCCTATTGAAGAAGTTGAAGAAGTGGCCATTGGAGAAGATTTGAAGAAAGCTCAAGGTAGAATATTGCAAGAAGGAGAAGCTCCTAAAAAGAAGAATTTGGGACAATTGTCGCCATCCGACAACAAGCCCAAAAGGAAGAAGGATTTGGCAAGAAGTTTGCCAAATTTTGGAAAGGATTTTTGAAGATCTCAAGACATTCAGATTCTTGAGGAAGAGGCCAGAAAATAGGCCAAATTTGAAGTCAGAATTTGACAAGAATATTGAAGGAGAAAGAATATAGAAGAGGCCACCAGATTTGAAAGTTTTGAAGATAGCCATAAAGGATTTGAAGGTTGATTTACGGAGAAGAAGATTGCTGATTTTTGCAGTAGAAGTTGAAGAGTCACAAGACAACAAATTGAAGGTGACATAGAGCTACAAATTGAAGAAGAATTGGGTAGATTTTGAAGTGCCCTTGAACAACCAATTGAAGGAAGGCTTGACAGCAAAAGAAGGCAGAAATCTGGAGGAATTGAATGTTGTTTTTGGACAACAAGATAAAGAAGAAGAAATCAGATTTAGAGAGCAGCGAATTGAAGGCTTTAGCACTGCAAAATTGGTCAGCATTAGAAGGAGAAAAGAGTGTTTGGTGGTTTTGTTAAATTTGAAGGAGGATAATTGTTGCAAATTATAAAGACATTTGGACAGCAAGAAGGCAGAATTTGTAGCTACAAATTTTAGAGGTTGAGAGAATACATTCGAAGGAGAATTGAAGTTGCAACAATCAGATTTTTAGGCAGCAAGTTAAAGGCTAAGAGGCAAAAAATTTAGGCAACAATTAGAGCTACAAAATTAATGATTTTAGGGTAGAAAAGCAAAAGGAATTGAAGCTACAAATTTTACAAATTTGGGATAGAAAAAAGGTGAATCAAATCACCAAGAAGAGGAGGCCAAAAGGTATGCAATATTGGTGCTATAAAATTTCATTATTTGAACATTCACATTAGCTTATTATAAAGTTTTTAAAAGCACCACATTTGAGTTTTTTAAAGTAGCAAAAATAAGGCTTCAAAGTTGAAGAAGATTGCATCATTGCTATCTTAGAACCTGCACAATACAACAGAAAAAGATAGAGTTAAAAGTTAGCTTGAAAGGGAGTAATAAGGAGAAAGGAAGATCATATATATAAGTGCAGAATCTATTGAATGAAAGAAGGTCGAATAAGTGCTCAAAAATAATAGGCTTAAGGTGTCTAAAGACACCAAGTAAGGCACTATAGATTGTAGAAGATAGTGGTAAGAAGCAGCCACTAAAGAAGTGGTAAAACCACCATATTGAAGGAGATAGCCATTTTCACCATTCAAAAAATGAGGAGCATTGGAAACCACCATCAAGTTTTGGTGAAGAATAGCCACCAAAGGAGTGGTAGAACCACCAAGGAGAAGTGGAGCCACCATATTGAGAAGGGTAACCACCAAGTTAAGAAGTGAAATCACCTTACAAGCCAAGGAGGAGTGTCATTTTAGTCAACCACCAAAAGATCCATCTTGAGCCATTGAATCATCATCTATGTACACAAGAGAGCGTGCAAGTGAAGAGACTTTGAGAGGAAGTCAAAAGGATATGGAGAAGACAACAGGGTTAGTTGGAATCACAACAACCAAAGGAGAAGCAAACATTGGCTTCCATAACTACCAACATACTAAAGAGAACATGGCGGTTGTTGCATGGTGAGGTAGAACAAATGCTCAACTACTTAGGTGTTATCTTGAAAGAATTTGTAGGAGGTTGAGTGCAATATTAAGCGTTACAAAAGAACAAGTATTGCAAAGAAGGAGAAGAGCCATTTGAAAAGGTCATTGAAAATATTCTTGCCACTTGGCACGTCGAAGGAGAAACACCAAGGGTTATTGGTAGGTGAAATAACACCTTACGAACAACATTAAATACATTGGAGGAGGTTACGCTATAGAGGGCAAAGTGAAAGGAAGAACGTAGCCTAAAAATATTGAATCTCGAGCTTGTAGTTGAAGAGCGCCTGAAGGAGAAAACTATTTTGAGCATGAGAAGCTCATAATTGAAGGTGAAGTTATTGCTAAGTCTGAAGAACATATTCAGAGCCCATTCACCAAGGAGTCCAACGTGTTCGAGGAACGTAAGAAAGGCAAAGGTATTGCTGAGTTTGGAGAAGATCATTCACCAAGGAGACCAACGTGTTCGAGGAGCGCACACGTGGAGAATATTGAGAGCTTTAAAGCTCCTACATGGAGGATATCAAGAGCCTCAAACCTATTCGCAAGAGGAAGTGAAAGGTCATCGAGAATGAAGGAGTCAAGAACATAGATTTCATGGAGAACGTAGCCTACAATATAGCATGACTGTGTAGAGAAATTAATTGTTGTTGATAGAGAAGCCTGCAAGCAACTAGAGGAAGGTCAAAGCATTGAAAAATGATATTAGCGCATGCCATTGGCAAGGAGGTACATAAAATTTGATTTAATTCAATTATTGCAAAGGTTAAGGAGCCATAAGGGATATTACTTCTAACTATTCTAAGGTTGAGATTAATTAATCTAGTACATTTTAGATTAATTGAATTAATGGAGAGATAAGGCAGCAAATTGAATATTTAGAACCTTAGAAACTATATTGATCAATTTTGAAGTATTTTGGAAATACAATTTAAAGGTTTTAGAATTATCTCATTCTATTTGAAATTCAAGCCACATTGAAATATTTGCAAATAGTTTAACTTGGAGGAATAAGGATTTCTACATAAACTAGGAATATTAAAATTTGCAAATATCTTTGTTTTCTAAATTTCTTATTTGGGAGTTATAAGGACTTCAACATCAAATTAGATTTTTGAAATTTAGAAACCATATTGAAAATTTGAGAGATATAAAGATTACAACATAGAGCTTTTTGAAAGTTGGAAAATTACATTGATATTAGTCTCTTGTTCAAATTAATGAGACATAAGGAATCCAACTTAAAGTTCTTGAAAGTAGAGAGTCTTATCAAAATTGAAATTGCATTAAAATTATCTTTAAGCTTTCTATTCATAATTAGGGAGACAAAAGGAATTCAACTTAAAGGAAAATTTAGAAAGCTAAGTATTTTATCAAAGACATATTATATTCAAAACACTTGGGAGATACAAGGTATTCTACAATTTGAGAATTGAAAATATTATATCAAATTTGATCCCATACTCAAATTCCAAGTTGGCCAATAGATCTCAAAACTAGGGAGTCATAAGGTAGTCAACCTCAAAGGTTTTGAAAGATAAAATATTCTATCAAAACTATTCTCAATATTTAATACTAAGGAGCAAAAAGAATGTCTACTCCAAAGAGTTCATTGAATAATGAAATGGAAAATGAAATTAGAAAAGAAAGAGTAAAAGTTATAAAATATGGAATCAAAAATTTTATTGAAAAGTCTAAAGGGAAGTTAGACTTAGTTTCAAGTTTCATCTATAAGGAAGCATTAGAAGAAAATTTTGAAATATTAGAATACTATCTGCATGTGAGAATGTATGAAGCAATTGACAATGATAAATATAGTGTTATGATTCCTTTGAATGTTACTAGTATAATATATATGGCATTACTTACACTTAAACATCACAAAGAGAAGAACTTGAAACAAAAGGAGTTGATTGAATCCCTCAAGAAGAAAGAAAAAGTGGATGAATCATTTTTGGAAAAAGTATTTCATTCTTCATGTAATATTGATGCTTCAAGTTCATCTAATTCAAGATCTTACCATGATGCTATAAGTGAATACTCAGAAGGTTCTATATTGAAGAAGACTTGTGATATGAAGGACAAAGGCAAAGAGAAAATGTTTTTGCAAGAATCTAATGACAACGTGATATCTTCTGAAAGCATAAAGACAAACATCAATGATGAAGATAAGCAAAAGGAGAAAGAACCTGATCAAGGAGGCATACAGTGCAAAGTGAGTTGAAATATGAAGACCATATTGAAGACTAAAGTCTTCAATAACCAAATAATGTAATACAGGGGGTGTTGGAATATATTACATTATTTGGTACATGCTAATGTACCACCTTGGGTACATCTTTAGATTAGGAATGTGTCTTAGATTAGGGTTTGAGTATTTACTTTATGCAATGTAATAAATGCACAAGTATTGTTAGAATGTGCAAAGTATTTAATGATGTAAATGTGCATGTTAGTCCATGTGCACATGAGTCCATAGAATAGGAAAGTGAAGAGTCATAGGAAGATAGAAGGCCAAGAGTACTCCATATGAAGAGTCACTTCTCATTATATAAATAGGCATATATGTAAGTGTGATAAATACACATACACACAATGTAGAGGAGAAGTAAGGTAGAGATACAATGTAGAGCATGTATGAAGTATGGAGAGTTTGAGATCTCCATTCTATATCAAAATACTATTTTCGTGAGATTTTGTTAATGGTAGTTTTCTGAGTTATTGCAGAAGTCTTTCATGAGTTTTATATGCTTTAAATATTGCCATTATCTTATATTTGATATAGCATGCTTATTCTAGATCTTGTGGTTGCTTTTCATTAAGTATTTAGTATCAAAAGCTAACAAATAAAGGACTAACAAAATGTGAGAAGGCAACACCACAAACATCATACATTCATGAATCAAAATATCAAAAGAAACATTTGGTCCATAAATACCATGCATAAAATTTTCATTAATTACAAAATAGTATAAGGTAAATCATAAAGTTTAGCTATTGTTTTCTCAAATGGTAAAAAATACTTACAAATGAGACCATGACTATTATTTATAATAGGGTTTTACCCCATTTTTTCCCTAAGTAAAACTAATTCACTTTTACATTCACCACTAGAAGATAAGATTCCACTTTTAGCAGTTCCCTTGGGATCTATGCTCCAAAACTTGCTACTTTGCACTTCATTAGCCATCCTACAAATTGTTGGTTGTTAATGAATCACTAACATGCTAACAGATTACATGGATGCATACAAATTATTTTTTCCCATACTTAAAAAATTTTATGATCTTAATTATTTGTTCTTTAGCCTAGGGTTCCTACATTGGCTATGACTAGGGTTTATAGTGAGTTCAAAATTCTGACTTCAACCGTAATTATCAAGATATACCTTCTTTCTTTCCTAACAACTTCTACTTGAACTACCAATTTTGAAATTCAATATAAAAATTGTAAGTACTTGGGTGCTATATTTTGAATAACTTGTAGGAACATCAATATTGATTGAAATTAAAATACATATTATCCTTACTCCATTGGGATATAAAGTCATTAAAATTGTAGAGATGCCTTTTCATTTTTTAGGGCATGTTTTACAATACCTTCCACTTATCATCGAAAAAATTTGAATTCTCTTTGTCTAGGGTAAGTATTGTAGTGAGGTCATCATACTCTTCCTTCAATAGATCCTTCTTAGTTTTGGAAATTGACTTTATCCCTTCTAATAGTATCTTTAGATTTGAGAAGATGTTTGAAGTATTGGTTATCTACCCATCTTATCTTCTTTTCTTTGTTGAATAAATTTAAATAGTGATTTTTAAGAAAGATATCTCCCTATTCTAAAAGGGTATTTGGAATTCCTCTTTGTACTAGTTGCTCAAAATCACTATTTATATTCTCTACTACATGCTTGAGACTATCATAGGAGGCCTTGTAGGTTTGCAAAATTTTCTTCTTTAATAAAATATTAGTGAGACACTTGAAAATTTTATTTTTTTGGGAGACCTAACTGTTGGATATTCAGATTGAGGATGAGGTATTTGAGATATTCAAGACATTTTAGCCACACTTGAACATTAAATCAAACTAGGCATGATTAATGGTAGTTTGCTATTTGGTCAATAACTTTTTATATTTCTAGACATGTCACAAAGAAATATTTATTTCACCTCATTCAATACTTGATCCTAAATATCCCTTATGATATCAATGGATGAAACCTTGATCTACATTGATCTGCTTCTTAAGGTTATTCTTGATTAGTTTGAGATTCTTAATTTTAACATCCTTTTATTTTAAGGTTTCAGTAGCCTTTTACCTCTATCTCCATCTCTCTTGCATAGTTAAACTTTTCTACTCCATCTTTCGTCTCTCTTATTTTTCTTGTTCTATCTATTGCTTTAACCTATCACACTCCAACCTATAGATCTTCAACTCCTCTAATTAGGAGATGTTTTTATCCCTCCTAGATTCCACCTTCTTTTCTATCGAATGCCACTATTAGTTTTTGATTTTGCTTCTTGTACCCATTGTTATCCTTGGCTAATTGCATGTAATTTTATGACATCACCAAATATTATTGCTCATATAATTAAACTATAACAAAATATATTACCCTTTGTAGATCCAAGGAAGTCATCCTAGTAATGTATTCAAATAAAATTGTGGTTGGTTAATTGACATCTAGTGGATGCACCTTTACAAATAGTATTTATCACTCTCCCTAATCCACTTGTGTTATTAATGCAGATAGTCCCACTATGCTCATAAATTCATATGAAGCAATTTTAATAGATATATTCTTGTGCTTTTCTTATGTGTTCTTGTACCATGTCCATGCCCTCAATAATTGATGGTATAATAGTTTGGATGAGGAGGCAATCTATATCTTATGATACATGAGCTAGCATATATTTGCTTATCACCACATGCATAGGAATAGGGATCATACTAGGTTACATAGCAATTTACAATCCTTCACCAAGAGTTGGGTTTATTTATTTGATGATTAGGCTTGTTGTCTAAGAAACTAACAGTTACACGGAAGGAGCTAGAATTAGTGGGGAAGTATCCTTTAGTCTTGCCTCACTAGAGGAATTAACAACCTCTACTTGATTTAACTTCTCCAAAATGTAGTGTTGGGTGGTGTAATGAGTATATCCCATGTGAGGAGCCAAGTGGAAGTGTTTTACATGGTGATGGAAATGGTGGAGACATGCAAGGTGGGAATGAATGATGTGGTGGGACTTGGTAGCATGGTGGTGGTAAAAAATACGGGACTAGAGGGGGTACTTGTCCAATTAGTGGTACTATAAAATCTATGTTTCTCTATGTAAATGCTATTGCAAATAAGGATCTCCTTTTCCTAATAGTGATGGTTACAACTATTTATCGTTCCAAAGGTGCAATAGAATAACCAAAAGTAGTAGAAATGGGAAGTTTGGTAGAAATTATGGAATGAAGAGGGTGTAATGATAAAATAATATGGATACAAAGAGATGATAATAGATAATATGATTGTGAGCCTCCAAAAAAATAGCCTCTGTGTATGAAAATTCATCCTTGGTAGGTCTAGTTGGTTATTCCTAAGCAACTTCATTGATGATCATTTTTATCTTCGGTATTTTCTCTTGGCTACATATTATTTAAATTGCAACATCCATGATAGCTTCCTCTTATATTTTGTTAGGATCTTATCCTACAACCATGTTGTAATTCTCATTTACCTATGTAATAACCCACTTCCAATGTGGGGATCCCATTTTAATGTTATTATGCAATACTTAGTAATGTAGGTGGTAATAAAGGTACCTCGCCAAGTGGTACCATCTCATGTAACTATTTTTATCAATATTATAATAGATGTAGTAAGATACCTCATCGAGTGGTACCATTTCATGTAACTATTTTTATCAAGATTGTAAGCCACCTCTTGAGCATTTAGGTAGGGTTGCATGAAGTTTTCCTTTAAAAAGATATGAAACCATGTACGAGATTATCCTTTTGCAAGCTAATGAAATATTGAAGGAGGTTGCCCCTCGAAGAGGCCCACGATTCAGTATTACTGTGATATTGTTTCATTTCTGTAATTGATTTCTGCATAGTGATATTGAGTTATTTGATGTATGTGAGTTATTTTTCAGTATTTTGTGTGTGCGCGCTTTATTTTAATAGTAGGTTCCTAACAAGTGGTATCAGAGTGCTTTCCAGGGCCAAGTTCTACTGCAACTAAGACGATTCTTGCCAGTCATTATGCCTGTTAGATATAATTTTCTTGTGTTTTTTATTTATGTTTTTCCTTTATAAAAAAAAATCCAAAAAATACAATCATTTTTTTCGCAAAAAATCAAAAAATACCAAAAAAAAATATAGTAGTTGTGTAGGTTAGAAACCCTATGTCGGGGGTTTTAAAATATTGTGAAGGAGCGGTCATTATTGGCTAAGCTAGATAGCCCATAAAGTGTCTAGTGAAGTGAGGGGCGATCAGGCTCTAATACCCAGGCCTCAGACAACACTCATGCCCGAAATTGAGCTCCCACATATATTTGGGTATATCAGGAGATAATCTAGGTTTAAACAAGATTTTATCCATTAGGAAGATTTTTGGCCTTGTATTATCCATAGTCCATGGGACACATCATCCCGAACGATTACCCTCCCATACTATTAGAGAGGCAGATAGTGTGCTCAAGGGTATGTGTGGAATCCTCCTTGAGTAGTGGCCTGAAATATTGGTCCGAGCACTATTGTTTGTCACTACGACATAACAGAGGGCCTATGGGTATTACATACTCCATTACTTAGCATAACTGGTTCATTAAAACAAAAAAAAACAAAGTATCATCCCCTTGCAAATCAACCCATCCCTGTTCTGCTAACCTGCATTCACCATCCCCAAAAGTGAGCATACAGAGAAGGCTTTCCCTATCACAAAAAACAACTTGCATGCACCAACATTCAATACAAATTTTTGTAAGTGTTTGAAACAACCTGTGGTCAAAATCTGAACAATCAAAATAACAACAGTAAAAATCCTCTATACCAATCCAAAATTGCAGACTGTGTCAAAAACAAAGTTGTCAATGTCAAAAAATTCCCTAAGGTCAAAAGCAACAACTGTGTTAGTAACCCTAGTACATGTGACATGAACAGAGAATAGTGAGTGATATGGTGGTCATGGTACATAATACACAAGTTAGTGACAATTGATTCCAGAGGGCAACTTTTGAATCGTAACTCCAAATAAAAACAGAGAACACCAGTAGACTCGTCAACACAATAGAAAAAAAACATTGAAATTTTATTAAAATAGGGATATCTCTTCACACAGAGCTCATATTGACTCAAAAATTTAGCAAAAAATTCTACACTCTATTCCAGACAAAATTGTCCTTGGCAGCTCCTGGTCAAATTTTGCACCAAATTTCTAAAAATAGTAAATTTTGATTTTTCTTGCTAAGGCCATAACTTTTCATCGATCCATAAAATTGATCCAAATTTTTGGGAATAGAATCTACTTGTTATTCTGCACAAAATGCCCTCAAGGAATCATTGCTGAAATTTTAAGTACAAGTGGAAGAAATTACCTTGACATCAACTTGCAACCAACATGAGATCACAAAAAGTCAAGAAATTCAGTATATCTCCTCATTGAGTGCTCAGATCAAACAGTCATTGGACTGAACGCTTGTCCCTTTCCTGGTGCTTTCAGCGGCATAAAAGGTTTAAAATGATTGTGGCATGGTGGTTATAGGGGCGGACTGCGTGAAGATCTATGTGGTGGCCATAAAAACTAGACAACCTACCCGGATTCGTGGCGGCTACCGATTCCACCATGTTATAAAAAAAAAAAATATTAACTCCTAAAATACAAGGTCTATTTTTAGTAAATCAGCACAAGAGGGACCACAATGGCAAGTGGCACTCGAGGACAACAACAAAAGGATTTAGACTTGGGCACATTATTGGCCGACCTGCAAAAATCCATTTCTGACTTGACCTCTGCAAACAAGAACATAGGCACAAAGATTTGAGAGCTTTGACTGGATCATGATAACACTAGAATCCGTTTAGAAGAACAACTCACAAATATGGAGACCAAATTGCATGACAGTACCAAAACTGAACACCATGTTAGAAACTCTGAATGAGGTCGATGAACACCAGATGACAATCACTATGATCGGGATCCAAAATTCAGAATGCCTAAATTAGACTTCCCTAAGTTCAGTGGAAAGGATGTCGATGGGTGGTTATGTCGGGTTGATTAGTTCTTTCCACTCCATAATGTCCCTGTCTATCATCGGGTTTAGATGGCTTCCTTAAACCTAGAATCTAAGGCCTTACACTGGTTCCAATGGCTATGGGTTGCTAACCCTGATCTATCCTGGAAGGAATTTGAGTCCCAACTACTCACCCAATTTGGCCCTAATTATTATGATGACTTTATAGGTGCACTAACAAAGCTGAAACAAACCACATTAGTTCGTGATTACCAAACCCAATTTGAGAAATTGGCCAATAAAACTAAGGGTTTGAATGAGGGATTTTTTATGAGTTATTTTTTTAGTGGGTTACGAGATGATCTCCAAGCTGAAGTCAAGATGTTCAAACCCCACACCATGATGGAGGCTATCAGTTTAGCCCGATTGGCCGAATCTAAACTCTCAGCTCAAAGGAGGACACCACAATTTTCACATAACCGACCTTCTTTCCCTCCTCGGGTCCAAAACCATACTGATAATAAACCTCCTACTCCCAAGCGGCTAACTATAGAGGAAATGGATGTGCGTCATGCCCAAGGGTTATGTCATAATTGTTATGAAAAGTTTATGAAGGGGTATAGATGTGCAAATAAGAGATTGTTTTTAATAGATGTGGAGAAACCAAAAAACATTGACCATAGTGATGAGGAGAGTGATACAACTGAGGCACCAAATCCATAGGAAGAGGAACCATCAAAAACACCAGCAAAAATTTTAGTCCATGCTCTTGCCGAGATTACCATCCCACAAACCATGAAAGTTGTGGGATTTTTCAAAGGCCAACGTCTCACAATTCTTATTGATTTAGGCAGTACGCACAACTTTATTGATCCTCAGGTGGCCAAACGGACCAACTGCTATATACACTCATGCAATTATTTTGAAGTCATGGTGGCTAATGGAGGCACCTTACCTTGTAAAGGTAAATGTCAAAATGTCAAAATTCAGATAGGGGATTATGAACTCAAGCAAGATATGTTCACCCTCTAATTGGGAGGATGTGATGTGTTAGGATCCCAATGGATGAGCATCTTGGGCACTTTCTCCTGCAATATTGTAGAACTATGGCTACAATTTTCACAAAATGGATAAAGATATACCCTCAAGGGTATCAAGGCTGGCCCTACACAAATTATTAGTTCCAATCGCATGGAGAAGTTGTTGAAAAAGTCCTCCCATGGGTCATTGCACAAATATTTTCAATTCAGCCACCCACTTCTATAGCAGATCCACTTCCAACAAATTTGTAACTTGTTCTAACCAAGCACAATGGCATCTTTTCAAAACCAACTACACTGCCACCTCGTCGCTCTCATGACTATGCTATTCCACTACTTTCGAGTAGTGCACCACCGAACATCAGACTGTATCGATATCCTCATGATATCAAGTTAGAAATTGAGAAGATGGTACAAGAATTTCTCAAGGTAGGTGTCATTTGAACCAATACTAGTCCCTATTCTTCTTCAGTTTTGCTAGTTCACAAGAAATATGGCTCGTGGTGATTGTGCATAGAATACTATGAGCTCAATAAGATCACCATCAAGGATAACTTTCCCATTCTAGTAGTGGATGAATTGCTAGATGAATTACATGGAGCTATGTACTTCTCCAAGTTGGACCTTCATTTGGGGTACCATAAAATCAGGCTCAAGGATGAGGATATTACAAAAACTGCTTTTCGTACTCATGAAGGTCACTATGAGTTCTTGGTAATGCCATTTGGTTTGACAAATGCACCATCCACATTTCAAAGCCTTATGAACAAAATATTCCATCATCCTGGTTTTCTTTGATGATATATTAGTTTATAGCTGCTCGTGGGAAGAACACCTTACCCATATGGATCAGACATTACAGTTATTGGCCCAACATAAACTTTTTGCTAAGCTGTCTAAGTACTCCTTTGGTCTAACTCAAGTGGAGTATTTAGGACACATTGTTTCCAAATATGGTGTCAAGGTTAATCCTAAGAAGATTCGGGCAGTTCAGGACTAGGCAAAACCCTGCACTCTAAAAGGACTTTGGGGATTCTTAGGACTTACAAGTTATTACAGGAAATTTATTCGTAATTATGGGAAAATAACAGCTCCCATCACATCTATGTTAAAGAAGGACTCTTTCACTTGGACAAGACCTATTGATCAAGCCTTTCTTGAATTAAAGTATTCCATGACCACCACACATGTTATAGCCATGCCAGATTTGTCTAACCATTCTTCATTGAAAGTGACGCTTTCGATTGTGACATTGGGGCAGTATTGATGCAAGAAGGGAGACCCTTGACCTTCACTAGTAAGGCACTCCTTGAGTGTAATTTGGAAAAATCTACATATGCCAAGGAGATGTTGGCCATATTAGATGCTGTCACCCATTGGAGACCATATCTCATTGGGTGCCATTTCTCCATTAAAACAGACCATCAGTCTCAAATATTTCTTAGAACAATGGTTTTTTACCCCAGAACAACAAAAATAGGTTTCTAAACTCATGGGCTATGATTATGATATCACCTCTACGAAGGGAAAAGAAAATCTTGTGGCTGATGCTCTCTCTTGCCAATTTGAAGCCCTCAATATGATATGTTCTATCTCCACACTTATCCCCCAATGGATAGATTCCTTACGATAGGAGGTACTTCAAGATGCAGACTTGTAAGCTTTGATGGCTTCACTTCAAGCTGATCCGACTTCATCCCTAGGCTACAATTGGGATGGCCAAGATTTGTGTTATCACCAACGCCTTGTTATTCCCTGTGCCTCGCCACTCCACGATATCTTCACAAAGGAACTACACACTGCTCCCTTTGTAGGTCATTATGGATTTCTCAAAATGTATGAACACCTCAAGCGCACATTCTTCTAGAAAAGGATGAAACAAAACATCCATGAATTCGTGGCAACTTGTGATACCTACCAACATATGAAAGGTAAAATAGTTCATTCTTCGGGTACTCTTCAACCCTTGCCCATTCCAGATCAAGTTTGGACTGATATTTCTATGGAATTTATTGAAGGGTTACCTAAATTAGGTGATAAGTTTGTTATGCTCATTTTTATCCCCTTGCCCATCCTTACACAACCTCCACCATTGCCCAAATCTTCTTTGATTCCATTTTTTGCCTTCATGGTATGCCCACCTCCATTGTGTCCGATCGAGACCCAACCTTCACTAGTCATTTCTGGCAAGAGTTATTTAAGTTTCAGGGAACGAAGCTCAAAATGAGTTCAGCCTATCATCCACAAATAGATGGTCAAACTGAGATTGCCAACAAATATTTGGAGACCTATCTTCATTGCTTTGCATCAGATAATCCTTCTCAATGGGCGAAGTGGCTTCCTTTGGCCGAATGGTGGTACAACACGTCCTATCATACTGCTACCAAACTCACTCCTTTTGAGGTTTTTTATGGGCACCCTCCACCCATGCCTTCTTCATACATTCCAGACAACTCCAGGGTCCAGGAAGTCAACATTACTCTTCGCCAGCAGACCGATGTCCTTCACCAACTGAAGCATAATTTAGACATGGCCCTGAATCAGATGCAATAACAGGATGACTAGAATCGATCTGAGCATAGCTTTGATGTGGGTGATATGGTTTTCCTTCGCTTACAACCATACAAATAGTCATCCCTCCAACTTCGTCAGTGTCAGAAACTTGTAAAATTCTATGGGTCTTACCAAGTCCTACAACGAATTGGTTCCACTGCTTACAAATTGGCTCTTTCACCCACCTCCAAGCTCCATCCTATTTTTCATGTTTCGTCTCTCAAGAAATTTGTGGGCACACAGGTACAATTTCAATCAGCATTACCAAAATTGGATGAGGAAGGGTCCATCTTACTCTAACTAGAACAGTTACTGGATCACCACACCTGCACTCTCCGCAATCATACCATCACATAAGTCCTTGTCCAGTGGTGTGGGATCTAGCTAGAAGATGCTACATGGGAGTCTCTCCATAAAATACAACACCAGTTTCTTCAATTTAAGCTTTGAGGACAAATATTTTCGAAGGGTAAGGACATGTTAGGATCCTATCCTAACACCATGTTGTAATTCTCATTTACCTATGTAATAACCCACTTCCAACGTGGGGATCCCATTTTAATGTTATTATGAAATACTTAGTAATGTAGGTGGTAATAAAGGTACCTCACCAAGTGGTACCATCTCATGTAACCATTTTTATCAATATTGTAACCGATGTAGTAAGATACCTCACCAAGTGGTACCATTTCATGTAACCGTTTTTATCAAGATTGTAACCGCCATTTGGTGGAAGATTCTAGCTCAAGTGGAATTTTGCATGTAAGCCACCTCTTGATAATTTAGATAGGGTTACATGAAGTTTTCTTTTAAAAATATATGAAGCCATGTACGAGATTATCCTTTTGCAAGCTAATTAATTATTGAAGGAGGTTTCCCCCTCGAAGAGGCCCGCGATTCAGTGTTACTGTGAGATTGTTTCATTTCTGTAATTGATTTTTGCATAGTGATATTGAGTTATTTGATGTATGTGAGTTATTTTTCAGTATTTTGTGTGAGTGTGCTTTATTTTAATAGTAGGTTCCTAACATATTTCAATTTCGCTTTTATTTTTAGTAGCTTCAAGGTATTTTCAATCGTCACCTTAGCCATTATTCATACTTTTGTAGTTATTTCTTGGTTGTTGGGTTTCTAAGAGGACAAGACTTGAAGCTACAACTATTCCTATTTTTGTCTCCTTTCTATCTCATGTTGGTGTTGCTCATCCCAAATTCAAGAGAACTCCTCATAAAAACTTTACTTCAATAATTGGTCATGGAATTTCTTACCTATTTTATACCTCATCCTCTCTAGGATCTAGTCATATCTCTTTTCAATCAAAGAACTGGTAGTCAAATGGTTAATATATTGGTATAGGCCATACTCTTCTTTGATTTTATTCCCTATCCCATTTAAAAATTTCCATGTAGAAGCAAAACCATGGGAATGGGTTTTCTTTCATTGCATTGTATTTGTCCTCCTAGACCTAATCCAAATCTATTTGCTTCATGGCTTCCTCCTTTCTCAATTTTTATTTGGCTTCTAGATTTAGCTGGTGTTTATGGATATAAATGGTATAATTACCTTTCCCTATAAATTCTTTAATAAATACAATGTCATAATCATAGGACCATTTATTTGTCATTGTTTCCATCCTAGATCTCTTAATATTTCTTTCAATGTGTTCTATACAACTCTTGATCGGTGAGGTCATGTTCAAATAGCTCCTCTCATGGTGTATAGGTGATAGGCTTCTTTTGGCCTTTGTCAAACTACCTATCTATAAGGTCCAAATTCCTTACCACTTCAAGGGTAAAAATATTGTCAAGTAAATATGTCTATATCCTATAAAACTCTCTAAAAAACTCATATCTTACAAATGAAGAATATATCTCCTAGGAAAAATCACCTATCTCATTCCTAATATCTACATACGTACCCTAGATTCTAGTGACAACTTGAGAAGCCCATCCTACATCTATTATATAATGGGTATATATCCATCTATATTAAAGTTATAGATGTATATACTAGGGCTATTGTATGGATATTTATATAGTCAAATATGAGCAATGGCCAACCTTGGTCCTCTTTCTAATTCAAGTTGATATTGGGAAACTAATATTTCCATTGGTGCATGATCAATCATAAGTATAAGGAGAGGTTGAAAGTCCTAAACTCTTCAAAATATTCCAACTATAGGCTTATCATTTTGAATATATCAATGATGTAGTCCAATATTTTTGGATACTGTAGCTCTAATATTCTCGCACTCCTTTCCTTTAGGCTAATGGATCTGTTCCTCGAAGGGGAATGGGAGAATAGTAGGTCTACATTCTTTGGTTAACTCGACGTGAAAAATATAGGCATATTTATGATTCATAAAAACATATAAAACATAAAATATATAAAACACAAAACAAAAACAAAAGATCAAAACTTGCACATTTTCATTCCATAGATGTTAAATTTCAACATAGGAAGAGCCGTAAGCATAAATGTTAGAACATTATTATCTACTCAGGAAATCTCTCTAATAGTTGAAAATTCTAGTATTCCATCTCAAGAATAATGGACTGAACTCTGGGAAATATTAGACGTTAGAATAGCCAAAGAACCAAGACTTAGCCAAATTAAAATATTTGACATAGCTAGAATCCTGGAGCCCGATAACGCTTCTCGCTAATTTGATATTCAAAGGGTATGTGAGAGGTGGTTAATGGATAAAAGAGAAAGTATTTCTTCAACTATTTATACCTTTGATGATTATATTGAAAATGCTATAACAGTACACAAATTTCTAGCACATATAGAAGATCAAGAAATAGTCTTGGAAAATAAGAGAAGATTCCACAAAACTCCTAGGGTAGTCCATTATCATGAGTATTGTCACGAACTATACTTTTATATGCAAAACTTTGAAATTGATAGTATCACCATAGCCCATTTTGTCAAGTTTTTAAAAGCCAATTTTCAATTTGAGGAAGAACATTATATGTCACCTGAAGAGCTTGAACCTATCAACGATATCTATAGACTCTTTTAGGAAGATTAAGTATAATATCTAGAACATTATAATTGTATTTTCTACTTTGTTTTCAAAAATACAAAAAACCAAAAACAAAATATAATATTTATTATTATTTATATAGGTATATATATAACATATATACCCAAGAATTTAAAGCATATATATATATATATATATATATATATATATATATATATATATATATATATATATATATATATATATATATATATATATATACAATGTGTATATATATCACTAAAAGATAAAACAAAATACCTAGAATTTTAAGGAATGGTAAACAAATAGAGTCTGATGAACAAGATCAAGAAAACCTTGATGATAGGATAATTATTGAAGATGATAAACTCACAAAACAAGGTGAGGATGATAAACCTCTTGAATGTTAGATAAAAAAAAAATTAGATACCTAAGGGAGTTGGTTACATCACACTATTTTTAGTAATTGGTAAGTGCATCGTGGTTCAAACCACAAAGGCAAGAAGCCTATAAAAATTAAATGGGTATTGTAATAAACACCTATGTAATAAACACCTATGACTAACGCATAGGACTAAGTAGTCTCCTCCTTATCATGACTCCTTGTAAAGTCAAGAGTTACACTTATCAATGGAGAATTAACACAGCCAAACTTCATGGTTTGAATCTTAAACCTCCCAAAGAAGAGTCAAGCCCCAAACTGTTGCACTATCCCTACCAGGACCTTATTTTTAATACAGGATTTTTTCCGCCCGCCCTCGTCTTGTCTTGGTAAGTATTTACTCCATATAAGGGGTCCTGGAGGGGGTTAGGATTGGAACTACCAACACTTAACGAAAAATCATACCATACTGTCTAATGTCTAATGAATGTTAGATAAAATTATTTTTTAATAATTATAAAATATAAATAAATAATAATAATACATATACCAAACAATTATATTGAAAATTATTAATAAATATATTATTAAATGAAAATGAATATCTAATAATCACCATTATAGAAAGTAGTTTTTATATCAAACATATATTATTAAAATTAAAAATGAGTGATATGAACATACTTTTTATTAATCGTTTTTACATTAATAAAGAATAATAATAAAAATAAAATGATGAATATAGTTAAATGATGTTTTTTAAAGTTTTAATGTATTCTAAAAATATTTTAAATTATTTTTTAGTAGTACACTTTTTTATTTAATAATATGTGTTATATAAAAATAAATATAATTTTAATAAAATACTAATTAAAAAGATATGTTTTTTTTATTGGTAAAAGTTTTTTTTTTTTTTTTATTGATAAAAGACGTTTTGAAAGGATCCCGTAACCTTTTACAAAGAGAAGAAGGTTGGGAGAAGAGTTCCCAACCAAAAAATAGTCAAGAAACAGACCCTCTATGGGTTATTAGAGAAAAATAGTTAAATCGATAAAATTTGAATTAGGGTCATCCCGCCCAAAACCATACAGAGGATAGAAAATTTGAATGAAGGTCATTCCGCCCAAAATCATATAGAGGATGGAAAATTTGAAACAGAGCCATCTCGTCCAAAACCATACAAAGGATGGAAAATTTGAAACAGTGCCATTCCGCTCAAAATTTAAAATTTAAAATTGAAAATGAAGCGGGAAAAGCAAAAAAATTGAAATTTGAAAATTGTTCCCGCCCATGGGTGGCCAGGGATGCAGCTATAGGATGCAAACCAGGAAGTATTTATAGGAGGTAAACCAAGATGTCGATTGGGATGCAATCCATGAAGCAACAACTGGCAAGGATGCCGATAAGGATGCAAACCAGGAAGCAACAACAAGAAAGCGAATATGATGTAGTAACAGGACAAGATCCAAGAAGCAGCAGGAACCTAAAGATGCCACAACACAAGCCTGAAAAGTGGAACAACAATCCTGAGGATTTCCTCAGGCTAGGAGATCCTCTTCCACATAGAGGTGAACTTCAAGGAAGCCAAAAGACTCAAGGAAATGAAGGCCTGCAAAACCCAAGCGAAGAGCAGAGATGGGTAGGAAGATTTCAAGGATCCAGATCTGGAGGAGTCAAGATAAATGAAAGGTAACTATAAAGCACAATTCCACTCCCTAAAGATCGAAGGATTCAGTATGGTACCCAAGCAACCAAAAAGGATGTAGAAACCTCCATCCCTACAGATGAATAACTTCAAGGAATGAACCTGGGAAGCTAATGCATCCACTCAATAGCATTCAAAACGTAAGGCCACCAAAAGGATTAGGTCTAGAAATAAGAAGCCATCAAATAGGATTCCAAAAATGAAGCCCACCCATGAGAAGTGACCACCAATGAGTACCCACCCACGACTTCACCACTCTGCATGAACCAAAGGGACTCTAGACTCTAGTACCACGAAGAACACCATCACTATTGGAACTAGAGATAAAAATCCCTATAGGTAATCGAATCTAGGAAACCCAACACAGCTAGGGGGGCCAAAATCCGAAAAAACATCGTAAAAAAACAACCCAAAATCACCCCAACTAGTTTGGGATAGTAAGTGGCCCTGTATCCTCAGAACAACTAGATATAGCAAGAAACTACTGAACCCAAAAGAAAGCCACACAAACTAGCCATGAACCCACAACTGGTAGAGAATCCTAGCAACAAATCCAAACAAGCATAGAGCAACCGCACAACCGAAGTCGAAGGTAGCCAAGGGGACACCATCATAAAACCATAGCAAAACACCATACCATTGTATGTGTTATCGCAAGATCACCCGAATGGGTTTGGATCAGTAGATGACCCTTTCGCCTCCCTGCAAAGCCAAGAAAAATAAGAAACTATCGAAACCAGAAGAAGTGCTAAAATATCCAACCAAATCCCTAAAACTGACAACGACCAAGAAATGCAGCCACCCTACACACTTGCCAACCAGAGCGAGATCCAACCAGGGGATCAACAACAAAAAATTTACACAGATTCAAAGGCAGCCAAGGGAACACCCTTAGATAGCTTTAAAAAAACACCATACCATTGTATATGTTCTCAAAAATTTATCCCAACAGGTTTGGATCAGTAGATGGCGCTTTTCACTCCTTGGAAAGCTAGAAAAAGTTGAAACTACTAAACCCAGAAGAAGTGGTGCACCATCCAACCAAGTCCCCAAAATTGATGACCCATGTAACGCAACTGACAAGTCCTCTAGCAAGAAAAACACGCTGGACACGGGCCACAGCAGAGAACTAATAATGACTAGCAACCAAATCCAAGATAGGCTAAATTTTATTTCATTTGCGCATGATCGTGATTCTTCGACTGTGATCTGAAGTGTTCTCCTCTGTGCATGATATCGCACTACAAATACAAAGCATAGAGGTCACAGATGGGGCTTTGGCTGTCTACATGGTATTGCAAGTTTAGGTAGTTAAGATGCACATAGTGGGGCCCAATATGGGCTTGCACGGCTTAGGCTGCCCGCCCTGCCACACCTGCCTACAACCACTTAAAAATATATGTTAATATTAAGAAAATTTGTAATTATTAATCTAGAAAACTACTTATATAATGAAAACATATTCTATGTACGTACACATAAAAAAGAATTTGTATTGCGAGATTGTAATTGTTAATTTAATAATTTATTCATATATTTATACTATAAAAATAGTTATAAATTTTAATTTAAAGCTCGTATATAAAAAAATTATTTATATTATTAAAAAACATAATGTAAATCTTAATATAATAAATTAAGATAATTAGTAAGCGAAGGAGGAAGAGAGGTTGAAGATAGGGTTTTGAAGGCGATTATGTGAGGGTTTCATATACGTATTGAGTACAAAGGCTTGTGGGCCCTAGCATCTAGCTTTTTTTGTTGTTTATGTTCAAGATAAACATGGGATATTTGCAGGAGACCCACGATGGGTTATGAATATGTCTTTTAGAAAATATTCATGCTATGGATTTGATTGAAAACTACTTCAAATTTTCTGCCCCAAAAAAGGCAAAAATCACACCTTTCCTCGACGTCCAAGGCATGGATTAAAGAGACCCATAAACAAGTTTCAAGCTACAAACCAAATAAGAGAAGCCTCCTTAGGAAAAGAAAAAATGGTTCGTAACTCAAGAAATCATGATGCTAAGGAACACCCCCAAAATAGATTCACTATGGAAACCTCTTTTAAGGCATTTCAAGGATTCTATCCTAAAAATAAATTTTAGGGATGCCCTCCATGGTGGATAGTCCACCTAATGGTAACATTAATCTTAAGGATTCTCGTAGACTTCTAAGAATTCTTATGATTGATCCCAAAAAAACTGATTTCGGATGTTTAAGAGGAGTTGATGGAACCCCAATATTTAAGTTGAAAATGGGTGACATTCAAGATGGCATAGAAGATTTGGAAAGGAGAGGGTTGATTTATCATTTCTTGAGTTTTTGTCTAATACTATTTTCTTTCAGAGTGTGGGCTGCAAAATACTAGAAAACAAAAGGTGAGAAACAAATCTTTGTTTATCCCAATGGTTATTTTCTTGTTATTTTTGCTAATGATGAAGATAGAGAGAAAATATTTCAAGGGGATCCCTAGTTCTTTGGAAGGACGGTGCTTTTCATAAAGCCTTGGCACACTAAATTTAAAGTTGATGAAGAGATGCCTTCTATAGGACACTAAATTTAAAGTCGAAGAAGAGATGCCTTCTACAGGACCTATGTGGGTTAGACTCTTTGGCCTCCCAATCGAATTCTAGAATATGGTTGTATTTTCTACAATCAAAAACTCCCTTGGAACTTTCATGATGATTGCTAACTGTACACATAAATTTGAACACATTTTTTATGCTCGAATTTGTGTCTTAATGAATTTCAACAAACCCATTCCAAAAAATATCTCGTTACAATTTAGGGAGGAAACTTGGAAGCAGGTAGTGGACTATGAGAACATTCCTTTCCATTGTAGAATTGGCCATGAATATGATCATTTGGCTAGTGTTTTTCCAAATACGATTCTAGATCAAAAGAAAGAGGACACGAACTTAGCAAGTTTTCCAAATACCTAAGAAGAAGAACACTTAAAAACAATTATGAAGGATAAAACGATGTTGTCAACTAATATGTTTGGAATTATTGCCATAAATAATGTCCTAGATGAGGAAGAGAACATAATGGAGACAAAAATATTAGAAACACAATTTAAAGATGCAGGGAAGGACTCAGAGACAAACTAGCAAATCAAAGGTTTTCAATAGAAAAATAAAGGAGAAAACATAGACAAGAAGAACAATCTTTTAAATGTTGAAACTTCAAATAATTCAGACTCAATGATAGTCTTTGTTGAACCTCTCAATAACACTTTGGTTTCGTATACACATACTTCATGGTTAGAAGCTATCCTAGATTCAATTGGGAAAAGACAAGAAAAAGAAAAAAAATGAATATGGACACTAACCAAAAGGTAATCCACAAAACTAATCAACATCATATCGTAAAAGAAGGTGAAACTTTTGTAGAGGAAGGTAATAATAATGCCCTTACCAATATATTTAGCCATGTTATTAATTAATCACATCACTTGGAATATTAGAGGACTCAAATAGAGTCTTTCAAAACAAAACAAAATTAAAAGAATGATTCAGACAAACCAACCACATCTATTTTTCCTTCAGGAAATGAAGATTTCAATAGAGGAAATGAAGTCAATTGCAAGTAAAATTTGGTTGGCTGAAAAAGTGGCTTCCCTTAGCTCCCATGGGGCATTTGGTAACATTTTTGTCCTCTAGGACACAAAAGAGATCATTATTCACCATATGGTTGCTATATGAGGTCTCTTGGTTGTGGTTGCACAATGTAGACAATCTAACCAAATTATGCTTTCTTGATTATTTACGCTCTGATTACTTTGGAGTAAAAGCAAAGACAATGGAAGGATGCAACTTATATTATCTCCCATTTTCCTAAATCTTGGGTCTTAATCGAAGGAGACTTCAATACCATCCTCTCTCTAGATGAAAAGAGGGAAGGAAATAGGAATCTCAATGGTAGCACAAACCTCATGAGTGAATATATTACAAACATTCACCTTGTGGACATCCATCCAAATAATGGCCTCATGACTTGGTCTAACAGAATGCAAGGCTTAGCTTGTATCATGGATACATTGGATAGGTTCTTGTTATCTAACAATTTATTAATCTATGTACACATACTAAAGGTGAAAAATCTTAATAATTCTAGTTTGGATCATTGGCCAATCATGGTTGAAATATGGTAAAACAATGTCAGTTTCTTGCCCTTTCAATTTTAGTTGATGTGGCTTAGAGATAGTTTCTTTAGAACTTGAGTGCAACAATGGTGGTATGAAGATAAACCAAGGTATGGGACTAAGATGTTTTGTTTCCTCAAAATATTGCAATACATCAAATACAAAATCAAGATTTGGAATTGGGAGGAGTTTGGAGACGTCAGGAAGAAGAAACAAGAAGTGATTGCTTGGCTTGAAGAGTTGAATGAAAAAATCTATTTATATGGCCTCACTATGAGTAGAAGTATAGATGAAATTAGACTCACTACATAGTTGAAGGAATGGGTAAAAAGAGGACCTCTTATAGAAGAAAAAATCTAAGATCTAATGGCTCAAAGAAGGAGATCAAAACACGGAATTCTTTCGCAAATATCTTCTAGCTCGTAGATCGTACAAATGTATTTCTTCTTTGAAATAATATTCCAAAGAATTTGTCCATACTTGGAATGGTATGAAGTCTATCACGGTGAACTACTTTCTAAACTATTCACTATTGCATCTCTTGACCTGACTTCTCAACATAATATCCTTCAAGTGATTCCTACTCTTATCACTTCTGAGGAGAACTCTGTTTTGACTACTCCTATTATTATTAATGAGATTTAGTAAATGGTTTTTTAAATGTAAAAAGGGAAGACCTTGAGACTTGATGGATTTCCCATCAAATTTTACCAAGAATTATGGGATATTCTTCATGTTGATTTATTAGAGGTGGTGGAAGAAGCTAGGAAGGCCAAAGAAATTTTGAAGGCAATCAATAAAACTTATATAGCTCTAGTCCCAAAAGCTCAAGCTACAAAACATACCTCAAGTTTTAGGCCAATAGCTTTATGTAATGTTCTTCTCAAAACCATTACCAAGATCATGGTGGAGAGGCTGAAATAACTTTTACATAAGATTATTTCCCCTAAACAAGGAGGTTATGTGGAAGATGACAAATTGTGAATGAGATAGTTCTTGTTGAATAAGCCATCCATTCTATGGAAGCATAGAAATATCTATCTATGTTCATATGTTTAGACTTATCCAAAGCTTATGACAAAGTGGATTGGCACTTCCTCATCAAAGTAATGAAGCAATTTGGCTTCTCTCAAAATTGGATATATTGGATTATGGGATGTATATCTTAGATGTCCTACCCAGTTCTTATCAATGATTTCCCTTCATAGTTATTCCTAGCTTCCAGAGGTATTAGGTAAGGTGACCCCCTCTCCCTCATTTTATTAAGTGAAAAACCCCTTGTGGGGCTACCTTGGTCTGAGAGATCATGACCAAGGGGTTCTACACCATCAAAGTCACTCGAGAGTCGCGCCCAGTCTTGCCTGCACCAACATTATCAATTGGATTTGGGTACCCAATTCAAATTTTTGGTAGGGTGGAGATTCAAACCTGGGACCTCCCTTGGAGGATTGCCCTCTCCTCTCCAAATCACCTACAACACCTGGGTTCGATCCCCTCTCCTCTTATTTATTCATAATTTTTGGACATATTCTTGGGATGGTCACCAACTTTTGATAACTCAGTTCCTTGATTGGAGGCCTTGGATGAAGGAGCTACACCAAGCTAACTAGATAAAGGTAGCTAATTACTATTGGTACCTGATTGGTAATTTAGTATTGGTAGATATTGGATCCCTATTGAAGACTGGCCTATTCAAATTCTAGAAAGGCAAAGGAAAGATATCCAATGCACCCTTCATATGAGATCTCTCTCTTGGTCCCATGATAAGGAATATTTTGGATGGAACGATACTACCAAGGGTTAGTATAAATTTGTTGAAGGTTATTTTGACTTATGCCACAATAATCCCAAATATACCTATGACATATTTACAAAAATGTGGGCTCAAAATATTTGTCTTAAGGTGAGGTTTTTTATTTGCTTTTATTGCATCAAAGGGTGCTCACTGATGAGCAACTTATGAAACATGGTTTTCATGGCCCCTTTAGATGTGAAATGTGTGGAAAGAATGTGGAAAATCTTAGTCATATTTTTATGGAGTGTCCCTTAGCCTCTGATTTGTGGAGGAGAATGGCTATCTTACTCAATTTATAGTGGTTCAATTTTCTACTCTTGAATAGATATGGAGGGATTGGTCTAAACAAGAGGTTGTTGATCATTTTGTTATGCAGTTAGTTTGGATGGGAACAACCATCTTGCCTTGGAATATCTGGAAGAAAATAAACAATAGGATTTTCATATAGGAAAGGAAGGATATTCACTATATTTGCCAAAAGACCATTGCCAACTTAGATAAATCGGTCTAGTAGCTCCTTAATCACCCCAAAGACTCCCACCAATGATGGGATCAAGTAATGCAAATATTGAAGATTCACTCTACTATTGAGAACCATATTAAAGGGAATGTGAGTAATCGAAAGATGAATAGAACCAAGAATTGACAACCTCCTCATAATAATTTTGGAAAAGTCAATATGGATAGAGCCTCTAGAGGTAATCCTAGAAAAGCTAGTGTGGGAGGAATTGGTAGACTTTCAGATGGTTCCTTGGTTTTCACTTTTGCTGAGAGTTTGAGTATCCTTTCCAATAACCTTGTTGAGGAGTATGGTATCCTTAGAGGCCTTCAAGATGTTGCTAAGATTTGATGGCAAAATTTTTTGGTTGAATCCAACTCCCAAGTCATGATTAATCTATTGAAGACTCTTAAGAATCATAAGGCTGATTAGAGAATAAAATAAATTTTGAGAAGATTCAATTAATCCACATGGGATTTTGAAAGTTGAATACAATCATTTGGTTAGAGAACATAATAGGATTGTTAAAGCTTTAGGTAATTGGGCGTTGGACAAAGGTGATCTTGCTTTCTATGACCACCTTACCAGATGCTCTTTTATCTATCCTTTCTCTAGATGGCTCCAGTACTAGAGAGGTCTAAGAGAGATATCCTAGATCAACCTGTTTATTGACATGGATGCTCCTAATAGTACCAAGCATAGAATTATTTCTCTAATCAATAAAGATAATGTCGGTGTTGCTAGCACTAGTCATGGTGAAAGCATATTGAAGAAACTCTTATGACTGTTGAAATCTACATGAGCCCTGAGTAATTGGTTTTTTGTTGACCTTTTTGGCCGATACATGCACGACTTATTGGTTGATTTGCTTTGAGATAGGTATGGTCTTTGAGTGTGCCAAAGGGGGTAGGCTAGGTGCCATTCCTAGGTGATTTTTATGGAACATATACCCCTACCTCCTTAGGACTTACCTGAAAGTGGTACCCCAAAAGGGGTGTTTTCCACAAACAAACAAATATATATATATAAACTTATTCACATGATTTATATGGAGAAAGAAAATTAGAGTTTAAAAATTAGAAATTAGAGTTTAAAAATTAGAGTTTAAAAATTAGAGTTTAATGAATGTTCGATAAAATTATTTTTTAATAATTATAAAATATAAACAAATAATAATAATACATATACCAAACAATTATATTGAAAATTATTAATAAATATATTATTAAATGAAAATGAATATCTAATAATCACCATTATAGAAAGTAGTTTTTATATCAAACATATATTATTAAAATTAAAAATGAGTGATATGAACATACTTTTTATTAATCGTTTTTACATTAATAAAGAATAATAATAAAAATAAAATGATGAATATAGTTAAATGATGTTTTTTAAAGTTTTAATGTATTCTAAAAATATTTTAAATTATTTTTTAGTAGTACAATTTTTTATTTAATAATATGTGTTATATAAAAATAAATATAATTTTAATAAAATACTAATTAAAAAGATATGTTTTTTTTATTGGTAAAAGTTTTTTTTTTTATTGATAAAAGAGGTTTTGAAAGGATCCCGTAACCTTTTACAAAGAGAATAAGGTTGGGAGAAGAGTTCCCAACCAAAAAATAGTTGAAGAAATAGACCCTCTATGGGTTATTGGAGAAAAATAGTTAAATCGATAAAATTTGAATTAGGGTCATCCCGCCCAAAACCATATAGAGGATGGAAAATTTGAATCAAGGTCATTCCGCCCAAAATCATACAGAGGATGGAAAATTTGAAACAGAGCCATCTCGTCCAAAACCATACAAAGGATGGAAAATTTGAAACAGTGCCATTCCGCTCAAAATTTAAAATTTAAAATTGAAAATGAAGCGGGAAAAGCAAAAAAATTGAAATTTGAAAATTGTTCCCGCCCATGGGTGGCCAGGGATGCAACTATAGGATGCAAACCAGGAAGCATTTATAGGACGTAAACCAAGATGTCGACTGGGATGCAATCCATGAAGCAACAACTGGCCAGGATGCCGATCAGGATGCAAACCAGGAAGCAACAACAAGAAAGCGAATATGATGTAGTAACAGGACACGATCCAAGAAGCAGCAGGAACCTAAAGATGCCACAACACAAGCCTGAAAAGTGGAACAACAATCCCGAGGATCTCGAAGCTAGGAGATCCTCTTACACATAGAGGTGAACTTCAAGGAAGCCAAAAGACTCAAGGAAATGAAGGCCCACAAAACCCAAGCGAAGAGCAGAGATGGGTAGGAAGATTCCAAGGATCCAGATCTGGAGGAGTCAAGATAAATGAAAGGTAACTATAAAGCACAATTCCACTCCCTAAAGATTGAAGGATTCAGTATGGTACCCAAGCAACCAAAAAGGATCTAGAAACCTCCATCCCTACAGATGAATAGCTACAAGGACTGAACCTGGGAAGCTAATGGATCCACTCAATAGCATTCAAAATGTAAGGCCACCAAAAGGATTAGGTCTAGCAATAAGAAGCCATCAAATAGGATCCCAAAAATGAGGCCCACCCATGAGAAGTGACCACCAACGAGTACCCACCCACGACTTCACCACTCCGCATGAACCAAAGGGACTCTAGACTCTAGTACCATGAAGAACACCATCACTATTGGAACTAGAGATAAAAATCTCTATAGGTAATCGAAGCTAGGAAACCCAGCACAGCTAGGGGGCCAAAAGCCGAAAAAACATCGTAAAAAAACAACCCAGAATCACCCCAACTAGTTTGGGATAGTAAGTGGCCCTGTATCCTCAGAACAACTAGATATAGAAAGAAACTACTAAACCCAAAAGAAAGCCACACAAACCAGCCATGACCCCACAACTGGTAGAGAATCCTGGCAATAAAGCCAAACAAGCATAGAGCAACCGCACAACCGAAGTCGAAGGTAGCCAAGGGAACACCATCAGAAAGCCATAGCAAAACACCATACCATTGTATGTGTTATCGCAAGATCACCCCAATGGGTTTGGATCAGTAGATGGCCCTTTCCCCTCCTTGGAAATCCAAAAAAAATAAGAAACTACCGAACCCAGAAGAAGTGCTGCACCATCCAACCAAATCCCCAAAAATGACAATGACCCAAGAAATGCAGCCACCCTACACACCTGCCAACTAGAGCGAGATCCAACCAGGGGATCAACAACCAAAAATTTACATAGAGTCAAAGGCAGCCAAGGGAACACCCTCAGATAGCTTTAAAAAAACACCATACCATTGTATATGTTCTCACAAATTTATCCCAAAAGGTTTGGATCAGTAGATGGCGGTTTTCACTCCTTGGAAAGCTAGAAAAATATGAAACTACTAAACCCAGAAGAAGTGGTGCACCATCCAACCAAGTCCCCAAAATTGATGACCCATGTAACGCAACTGACAAGTCCTCTAGCAAGAAAAACACCCTGGACACGGGCCACAGTAGCGAACTAATCATGACTAGCAACCAAATCCAAGATAGGCTAAATTTTATTTCATTTGTGCATGATCGTGGTTCTTCGACTGTGATCTGAAGTGTTCTCCTCTGTGCATGATATCGCACTGCAAATACAAAGCAAAGAGGTCACAGATGGGGCTTTAGCTATCTGCATGGTCCTGCAAGTTTGGGTAGTTAAGCTGCACATAGTGGGGCCCAAAATGGGCCTGCGTAGCTTAGGCTGCCCGCCCTGCCACACCTGCCTACAACCACTTAAAAAGATATGTTAATATTAAGAAAATGTGTAATTATTAATCTAGAAAACTAATTATATAATAAAAACTTATTCTATGTACATACACATAAAAAAGAATTTGTATTGCGAGATTGTAATTGTTAATTTAATAATTTATTCATATATTTATACTATAAAAATAGTTGTAAATGTTAATTTAAAGCTCGTATATAAAAAAATTATTTATATTATTAAAAAACATAATGTAAATTTTAATATAATAAATTAAGATAATTAGTAAGTGAAGGAGGAAGAGAGGTTGAAGCTAGGGTTTTGAAGGCGATTATGTGAGGGTTTCATATACGTATTGAGTACAAAGGCTTGTGGGCCCTAGCATCTAGCTTTTTTTGTTGTTTATGTTCAAGATAAACATGGCATATTTGCAGGAGACCCACGATGGGTTATGAACATGTCTTTTAGAAAATATTCATGCTATGGATTTGATTGAAAACTACTTCAAATTTTCTGCCCCAAAAAAGGCAAAAATCACACCTTTCCTCGACGTCCAAGGCATGGATTAAAGAGACCCAGAAACAAGTTTCAAGCTACAAACCAAATAAGAGAAGCCTCCTTAGGAAAAGAAAAAATGGTTCGAACTCGAGAAATCATGATGCTATGGAACACCCCCAAAAAAGATTCACTATGGAAACCCCTTTTAAGGCATTTCAAGGATTCTATCCTAAAAATAAATTTTAGGGATGCCCTCCATGGTGGATAGTCCACCTAATGGTAACATTAATCTTAAGGATTCTCGTAGACTTCTAAGAATTCTTATGATTGATCCCAAAAAAACTGATTTCAGATGTTTAAGAGGAGTTGATGGAACCCCAATATTTAAGTTGAAAATGGGTGACATTCAAGATGGCATAGAATATTTGGAAAGGAGAGGGTTGATTTATCATTTCTTGAGTTTTTGTCTAATCCTATTTTCTTTCAAAGTGTGGTCTGCAAAATACTAGAAAACAAAAGGTGAGAAACAAATCTTTGTTTATCCCAATGGTTATTTTCTTGTTATTTTTGCTAATGATGAAGATAGAGAGAAAATATTTCAAGGGGATCCCTAGTTCTTTGGAAGGACGGTGCTTTTCATAAAGCCTTGGCACACTAAATTTAATGTTGATGAAGAGATGCCTTCTATAGGACACTAAATTTAAAGTTGAAGAAGAGATGCCTTCTACAGGACCTATGTGGGTTAGACTCTTTGGCCTCCCAATTGAATTCTAGAATAAGGTTGTATTTTCTACAATCAAAAAATCCCTTGGAACTTTTATGATGATTGCTAACTATACACATAAATTTGAACACATTTTTTATGCTCGAATTTGTGTCTTAATGAATTTCAACAAACCCATTCCAAAAAATATCTCGTTACAATTTAGGGAGGAAACTTGGAAGCAGGTAGTGGACTATGAGAACATTCCTTTCCATTGTAGAATTGGCCATGAATATGGTCATTTGGCTAGTATTTTTCCAAATACGATTCTAGATCAAAAGAAAGAGGACACAATTATGAAGGAGAAAACGATGTTGTCAACTAATATGTTTGGAATTATTGCCATAAATAATGTCCTAGATGAGGAAGAGAACATAATGGAGACAAAAATATTAGAAACACAATTTAAAAATGCAGGGAAGGACTCAGAGACAAACTAGCAAATCAAAGGTTTTCATTAGAAAAATAAAGGAGAAAACATAGACAAGAAGAACAATCTTTTAAATGTTGAAACTTCAAATAATTCAGACTCCACGATAGTCTTTGTTGAACCTCTCAATAACACTTTGGTTTCGTATACACATACTTCATGGTTAGAAGCTATCCTAGATTCAAGTGGGATAAGACAAGAAAAAGAAAAAAAATGAATATGGACACTAACCAAAAGGTAATCCACAAAACTAATCAACATCATATCGTAAAAGAAGGTGAAACTTTAGTAGAGGAAGGTAATAATAATGCCCTTACCAATATATTTAGCCATGTTATTAATTAATCACATCACTTGGAATATTAGAGGACTCAAATAGAGTCTTTCAAAACAAAACAAAATTAAAAGAATGATTCAGACAAACCAACCACATCTATTTTTCCTTCAGGAAATGAAGATGTCAATAGAGGAAATGAATTCAATTGCAAGTAAAATTTGGTTGGCTAAAAAAGTGGCTTCCCTTAGCTCCCATGGGGCATTTGGTAACATTGTTGTCCACACAAAAGAGATCATTATTCACCATATGGTTGCTATATGAGGTCTCTTGGTTGTGGTTGCACAAAGTAGACAATCTAACCAAATTATGATTTCTTGATTATTTACGCTCTAATTACTTTGGAGTAAAAGCAAAGACAATGGAAGGATGCAACTTATATTATCTCCCATTTTCCTAAATCTTGGGTCTTAATCGAGGGAGACTTCAATACCATCCTCTCTCTAGATGAAAAGAGGGAAGGAAATAGGAATCTCAATGGGACCACAAACCTCATGAGTGGATATATTACAAACATTCACCTTGTGGACATCCATCCAAATAATGGCCTCATGACTTGGTCTAACAGAAGCCAAGGCTTAGCTTGTATCATGGAGATATTGGATAGGTTCTTGTTATATAACAATTTATTAATCTATGTACACATACTGAAGGTGAAAAATCTGAATAATTCTAGTTTGGATCATTGGCCAATCATGGTTGAAATATGGTAAAACAATGTCAGTTTCTTGCCCTTTCAATTTTAGTTGATGTGGCTTAGAGATAGTTTCTTTAGAACTTGAGTGCAACAATGGTGGTATGAAGATAAACCAAGGTATGGGACTAAGATGTTTTCTTTCCTCAAAATATTGCAATACATCAAATCCAAAATCAAGATTTGGAATTGGGAGGATTTGGGAGACGTCAGGAAGAAGAAACAAGAAGTGATTGCTTGGCTTGAAGAGTTGAATGAACAAATCTATTTATATGGCCTCACTATGAGTAGAAGTATAGATGAAATTAGACTCACTACATAGTTGAAGGAATGGGGAAAAAGAGGACCTCTTATAGAAGAAAAAATCTAAGATCTAATGGCTCAAAGAAGGAGATCAAAACACGGAATTCTTTCGCAAATATCTTCTAGCTCGTAGATCGTACAAATGTATTTCTTCTTTGAAATAATATTCCAAAGAATTTGTCCATACTTGGAATGGTATGAAGTCTATCACGGTGGACTACTTTCTAAACTGTTCACTATTGCATCTCTTGACCTGACTTCTCAACATAATATCCTTCAAGTGATTCCTACTCTTATCACTTCTGAGGAGAACTCTGTTTTGACCACTCCTATTATTATTAATGAGATTTAGTAAGTGGTTTTTTAAATGTAAAAAGGGAAGACCTTGAAGCTTGATGGATTTCCCATCAAATTTTACCAAGAATTATGGGATATTCTTCATGTTGATTTATTAGAGGTGGTGGAAGAAGCTAGGAAGGCCAAAGAAATTTTGAAGGTAATCAATAAAACTTATATAGCTCTAGTCCCAAAAGCTCAAGCTACAAAACATACCTCAAATTTTAGGCCAATAGCTTTATGTAATGTTCTTCTCAAAACCATTACCAAGATCATGGTGGAGAGGCTGAAATAACTTTTACATAAGATTATTTCCCCTAAACAAGGAGGTTATGTGGAAGATGAAAAATTGTGAATGAGATAGTTCTTGTTGAAGAAGCCATCCATTCCATGGAAGCATAGAAATATCTATCTATGTTCATATGTTTAGACTTATCCAAAGCTTATGACAAAGTGGATTGGCACTTCCTCATCAAAGTAATGAAGCAATTTGGATTCTCTCAAAATTGGATATATTGGATTATGGGATGTATATCTTAGATGTACTACCCAGTTCTTATCAATGATTTCCCTTCATAGTTGTTCCCAGATTCCAGGGGTATTAGGTAAGGTGACCCCCTCTCCCTCCTTTTCTTAAGTGAAAAACCCCTTGTGGGGCTGCATTGGTCTAAGAGATCATGACCAAGGGGTTCTACACCATCAAAGTCACTCGAGAGTCGCGCACAGTCCTGCCTGCACCAACATTATCAATTGGATTTGGGTACCCAATTCAAATTTTTGGTAGGGTGGAGATTCAAACTTGGGACCTCCCTTGGAGGATTGCCCTCTCCTCTCCAAATCACCTACAACACCTGGGTTCGATCCCCTCTCCTCTTATTTATTCATCATTTTTGGACATATTCTTGGGATGGTCACCAACTTTTGATAACTCAGTTCCTTGATTGGAGGCCTTGGATGGAGGAGCTACACCAAGCTAACTAGATAAAGGTAGCTAATTATTATTGGTACCTGATTGGTAATTTAGTATTGGTAGATATTGGATCCCTATTGAAGACTGGCCTATTCAAATTCCAGAAAGGCAAAGGAAAGATATCCAATGCACCCTTCATATGAGATCTCTCTCTTGGTCCCATGATAAGGAATGTTTTGGATGGAACGATACTACCAAGGGTTAGTATAAATCTGTTGAAGGTTATTTGGACTTATGCCACAATAATCCCAAATAGACCTATGACATATTTACAAAAATGTGGGCTCAAAATATTTGTCTTAAGGTGAGGTTTTTTATTTGCTTTTATTGCATCAAAGGGTGCTCACTGATGAGCAACTTATGAAACATGGTTTTCATGGCCCCTTTAGATGTGAAATGTGTGGAAAGAATGTGGAAAATATTAGTCATATTTTTATTGAGTGTCCCTTAGCATCTGATTTGTGGAGGAGAATGGCTATCTTACTCAATTTATAGTGGTTCAATTTTCTACTCTTGAATAGCTATGGAGGGATTGGTCTAAACAAGAGGTTGTTGATCATTTTGTTAGGCAGTTAGTTTGGATGGGAACAACCATCTTGCCTTGGAATATCTGGAAGAAAATAAACAATAGGATTTTCAAATAGGAAAGGGAGGATATTCACTATATTTTCCAAAAGACCATTGCCAACTTATATAAATTGGTCTAGTAGCTCCTTAATCACCCCAAATACTCCCACCAATGATGGGATCAAGTAATGCAAATATTGAAGATTCACTCTACTATTGAGAACCATATTAAAGGGAATGTGAGTAATCGAAAGATGAATAGAACCAGGAATTGACAACCTCCTCATAATAATTTTGGAAAATTCAATATGGATAGAGCCTCTAGAGGTAATCCTAGAAAAGCTAGTGTGGGAGGAATTGGTAGACTTTCAGATGGTTCCTTGGTTTTCACTTTTGCTGAGAGTTTGAGTATCCTTTCCAATAACCTTGTTGAGGAGTATGGTATCCTTAGAGGCCTTCAAGATGTTCCTATAATTTGATGGCAAAATGTTTTGGTTGAATCCAACTCCCAAGTCATGATTAATCTATTGAAGACTCTTAAGAATCATAAGGCTGATTAGAGAATAAAATAAAATTTTAAGAAGATTCAATTAATCCACATGGGATTTTGAAAGTTGAATACAATCATTTGGTTAGAGAACATAATAGGATTGTTAAAGCTTTAGGTAATTGGACATTGGACAAAGGTTATCTTGCTTTCTATGACCACCTTACTAGATGCTCTTTTATCTATCCTTTCTCTAGATGGCTCCAGTACTAGAGAGGTCTAAGAGAGATATCCTAGATCAACCTGTTTATTGACATGGATGCTCCTAATAGTACCAAACATAGAATTATTTCTCTAATCAATAAAGATAATGCCGGTGTTGCTAGCACTAGTCATGGTGAAAGCATATTGAAGAAAATCTTATGACTGTTGAAATCTACATGAGCCCTGAGTAATTGGTTTTTTGTTGACCTTTTTGGCCGATACATGCACGACTTATTGGTTGATTTGCTTTGAGATAGGTATGGTCTTTGAGTGTGCCAAAGGGGGTAGGCTAGGTGCCATTCCTAGGTGATTTTTATGGAACATATACCCCTACCTCCTTAGGACTTACCTGAAAGTGGTACCCCAAAAGGGGTGTTTTCCACAAACAAACAAATATATATATATATATATATATATATATATATATATATATATATAAACTTATTCACATGATTTATATGGAGAAAGAAAATTAGAGTTTAAAAATTAGAAATTAGAGTTTAAAAATTAGAAATTAGAGTTTAAAAATTAGAGTTTAAAAATTAGAGTTTAAAAATTAGAGTTTAATGAATGTTAGATAATTTTTTTTTTTAATAATTATAAAATATAAATAAATAATAATAATACATATACCAAACAATTATATTGAAAATTATTAATAAATATATTATTAAATGAAAATGAATATCTAATAATCACCATTATAGAAAGTAGTTTTTATATCAAACATATATTATTAAAATTAAAAATGAGTGATATGAACATACTTTTTATTAATCGTTTTTACATTAATAAAGAATAATAATAAAAATAAAATGATGAATATAGTTAAATGATGTTTTTTAAAGTTTTAATGTATTCTAAAAATATTTTAAATTATTTTTTAGTAGTACAATTTTTTATTTAATAATATGTGTTATATAAAAATAAATATAATTTTAATAAAATACTAATTAAAAAGATATGTTTTTTTTATTGGTAAAAGTTTTTTTTTTTTTTTATTGATAAAAGACGTTTTGAAAGGATCCCGTAACCTTTTACAAAGAGAAGAAGGTTGGGAGAAGAGTTACCAACCAAAAAATAGCTGAAGAAACAGACCCTCTATGGGTTATTAGAGAAAAATAGTTAAATCGATAAAATTTGAATTAGGGTCATCCCGCCCAAAACCATACAGAGGATAGAAAATTTGAATGAAGGTCATTCCGCCCAAAATCATATAGAGGATGGAAAATTTGAAACAGAGCCATCTCGTCCAAAACCATACAAAGGATGGAAAATTTGAAACAGTGCCATTCCGCTCAAAATTTAAAATTTAAAATTGAAAATGAAGCGGGAAAAGCAAAAAAATTGAAATTTGAAAATTGTTCCCGCCCATGGGTGGCCAGGGATGCAGCTATAGGATGCATACCAGGAAGTATTTATAGGAGGTAAACCAAGACGCCGATTGGGATGCAATCCATGAAGCAACAACTGGCCAGGATGCCGATAAGGATGCAAACCAGGAAGCAGTAACAAGAAAGCGAATATGATGTAGTAACAGGACACGATCCAAGAAGCAGCAGGAACCTAAATATGCCACAACACAAGCCTGAAAAGTGGAACAACAATCCTGAGGATTTCCTTAGGCTAGGAGATCCTCTTCCACATAGAGGTGAACTTCAAGGAAGCCAAAAGACTCAAGGAAATGAAGGCCTGCAAAACCCAAGCGAAGAGCAGAGATGGGTAGGAAGATTTCAAGGATCCAGATCTGGAGGAGTCAAGATAAATGAAAGGTAACTATAAAGCACAATTCCACTCCCTAAAGATTGAAGTATTCAGTATGGTACCCAAGCAACCAAAAAGGATCTAGAAACCTCCATCCCTACAGATGAATAGCTTCAAGGACTGAACTTGGGAAGCTAATGGATCCACTCAATAGCATTCAAAAAGTAAGGCCACCAAAAGGATTAGGTCCAGCAATAAGAAGCCATCAAATAGGATCCCAAAAATGAAGCCCACCCATAAGAAGTGACCACCAACTAGTACCCACCCACGACTTCACCACTCCGCATGAACCAAAGGGACTCTAGACTCTAGTACCATGAAGAACACCATCACTATTGGAACTAGAGATAAAAATATCTATAGGTAATCGAAGCTAGGAAACCCAACACAACTAGGGGGCCAAAAGCCGAAAAAACATCGTAAAAAAACAACCCAAAATCACCCCAACTAGTTTGGGATAGTAAGTGGCCCTATCTCATCGAAACAACTAGATATAGCAAGAAACTACTAAACCCAAAAGAAAGCCACACAAACCAGCCATGAACCCACAACTGGTAGAGAATCCTAGCAACAAAGCCAAACAAGCATAGAGCAACTGCACAACCGAAGTCGAAGGTAGCCAAGGGAACACCATCAGAAAACCATATCAAAACACCATACCATTGTATGTGTTATCGCAAGATCACCCGAATGGGTTTGGATCAGTAGATGACCCTTTCCCCTCCCTGCAAAGCCAAGAAAAATAAGAAACTATCGAAACCAGAAGAAGTGCTAAAATATCCAACCAAATCCCTAAAACTGACAACGACCAAGAAATGCAGCCACCCTACACACTTGCCAACCAGAGCGAGATCCAACCAGGGGATCAACAACAAAAAATTTACACAGATTCAAAGGCAGCCAAGGGAACACCCTTAGATAGCTTTAAAAAAACACCATACCATTGTATGTGTTCTCACAAATTTACCCCAACAGGTTTGGATCAGTAGATGGCGCTTTTCACTCCTTGGAAAGCTAAAAAAATATGAAACTACTAAACCCAGAAGAAGTGGTGCACCATCCAACCAAGTCCCCAAAATTGATGACCCATGTAACGCAACTGACAAGTCCTCTAGCAAGAAAAACACCTTGGACACGGGCCACAATAGAGAACTAATCATGACTAGCAACCAAATCCAAGATAGGCTAAATTTTATTTCATTTGTGCATGATCGTGGTTCTTCGACTGTGATCTGAAGTGTTCTCCTATGTGCATGATATCGCACTACAAATACAAAGCACAGAGGTCACAGATGGGGCTTTGGCTGTCTGCATGGTCTTGCAAGTTTGGGTAGTTAAGCTGCACATAGTGGGGCCCAATATGGACCTGCGCAGCTTAGGCTGCCCACCCTGCCACACCTACCTACAACCACTTAAAAAGATATGTTAATATTAAGAAAATGTGTAATTATTAATCTAGAAAACTACTTATATAATAAAAACTTATTCTATGTACGTACACATAAAAAATAATTTTTATTGCGAGATTGTAATTGGTAATTTAATAATTTATTCATATATTTATACTATAAAAATAGTTGTAAATGTTAATTTAAAGCTCGTATATAAAAAAATTATTTATATTATTAAAAAACATAATGTAAATTTTAATATAATAAATTAATATAATTAGTAAGTGAAGGAGGAAGAGAGGTTGAAGCTAGGGTTTTGAAGGTGATTATGTGAGGGATTCATATATGTATTGAGTACAAAGGCTTGTGGGCCCTAGCATCTAGCTTTTTTTGTTGTTTATGTTCAAGATAAACATGGGATAGTTGTAGGAGACCCACGATGGGTTATGAATATGTCTTTTAGAAAATATTCATGCTATGGATTTGATTGAAAACTACTTCAAATTTTCTGCCCCAAAAAAGGCAAAAATCACACCTTTCCTCGACGTCCAAGGCATGGATTAAAGAGACCCAGAAACAAGTTTCAAGCTACAAACCAAATAAGAGAAGCTTCCTTAGGAAAAGAAAAAATGGTTCAGAATTCGAGAAATCATGATGCTATGGAACACCCCAAAAAAAGATTCACTATGGAATCCCCTTTTAAGGCATTTCAAGGATTCTATCCTAAAAATAAATTTTAGGGATGCCCTCCATGGTGGATAGTCCACCTAATGGTAACATTAATATTAAGAGATGCCTTCTATAGGACACTAAATTTAAAGTCGAAGAAGAGATGCCTTCTACAGGACCTATGTGGGTTAGACTCTTTGGCCTCCCAATTGAATTCTAGAATATGGTTGTATTTTCTACAATAAAAAACTCCCTTGGAACTTTCATGATGATTGCTAACTTTACACATAAATTTGAACACATTTTTTATGCTCGAATTGGTGTCTTAATGAATTTCAACAAACCCATTCCAAAAAATATCTCGTTACAATTTAGGGAGGAAAATTGGAAGCAGGTAGTGGACTATGAGAACATTCCTTTCCATTGTAGAATTGGCCATGAATATGGTCATTTGGCTAGTGTTTTTACAAATACGATTCTAGATCAAAAGAAAGAGGACACAAACTTAGCAGGTTTCCAAATACCTAAGAAGAAGAACACTTAAAAACAATTATGAATGATAAAACGATGTTGTCAACTAATATGTTTGGAATTATTGCCATAAATAATGTCCTAGATGAGGAAGAGAACATAATGGACACAAAAATATTAGAAACACAATTTAAAGATGCAGGGAAGGACTCAGAGACAAACTAGCAAATCAAAGGTTTTCATTAGAAAAATAAAGGACAAAACATAGACAAGAAGAACAATCTTTTAAATGTTGAAACTTCAAATAATTCAGACTCCAAGATAGTCTTTGTTGAACCTCTCAATAACACTTTGGTTTTGTATACACATACTTCATGGTTAGAAGCTATCCTAGATTCAATTGGGATAAGACAAGAAAAAGAAAAAGAAATGAATATGGACACTAACCAAAAGGTAATCCACAAAACTAATCAACATCATATCGTAAAAGAAGGTTTTTGTAGAGGAAGGTAATAATAATGCCCTTACCAATATATTTAGCCATGTTATTAATTAATCACATCACTTGGAATATTAGAGGACTCAAATAGAGTCTTTCAAAACAAAACAAAATTAAAAGAATGATTCAGACAAACCAACCACATCTATTTTTCCTTCGGAAATGAAGATGTCAATAGAGGAAATGGAGTCAATTGCAAGTAAAATTTGGTTGGCTGAAAAAGTGGCTTCCCTTAGCTCCCATGGGGCATTTGGTAACATTGTTGTCCTCTAGGACACAAAAGAGATCATTATTCACCATATGGTTGCTATATGAGGTCTCTTGGTTGTGGTTGCACAAAGTAGACAATCTAACCAAATTATGATTTCTTGATAATTTACGCTATGATTACTTTGGAGTAAAAGCAAAGACAATGGAAGGATGCAACTTATATTATCTCCCATTTTCCTAAATCTTGGGTCTTAATCGAAGGAGACTTCAATACCATCCTCTCTCTAGATGAAAAGAGGGAAGGAAATAGGAATCTCAATGGGAGCACAAACCTCATGAGTGGATATATTACAAACATTCACCTTGTGGACATCCATCCAAATAATGGCCTCATGACTTGGTCTAACAGAAGCCAAGGCTTAGCTTGTATCATGGAGATATTGGATAGGTTCTTGTTATCTAACAATTTATTAATCTATGTACACATACTGAAGGTGAAAACTCTTAATAATTCTAGTTTGGATCATTGGCCAATCATGGTTGAAATATGGTAAAACAATGTCAGTTTCTTGCCCTTTCAATTTTAGTTGATGTGGCTTAGAGATAGTTTCTTTAGAACTTGAGTGCAACAATGGTGGTATGAAGATAAACCAAGGTATGGGACTAAGATGTTTTGTTTCCTAAAAATATTGCAATACATCAAATCCAAAATCAAGATTTGGAATTGGGAGGAGTTTGGAGACGTCAGGAAGAAGAAACAAGAAGTGATTGCTTGGCTTGAAGAGTTGAATGAAAAAATCTATTTATATGGCCTCACTATGAGTAGAAGTATAGATGAAATTAGACTCACTACATAGTTGAAGGAATGGGGAAAAAGAGGACCTCTTATAGAAGAAAAAATCTAAGATCTAATGGCTCAAAGAAGGAGATCAAAACATGGAATTCTTTCGCAAATATCTTCTAGCTCGTAGATCGTACAAATGTATTTCTTCTTTGAAATAATATTCCAAAGAATTTGTCCATACTTGGAATGGTATGAAGTCTATCACGGTGGACTACTTTCTAAACTGTTCACTATTGCATCTCTTGACCTGACTTCTCAACATAATATCCTTCAAGTGATTCCTACTCTTATCACTTCTGAGGAGAACTCTATTTTGACTACTCCTATTATTATTAATGAGATTTAGTAAGTGGTTTTTTAAATGTAAAAAGGTAAGACCTTGAGGCTTGATGGATTTCCCATCAAATTTTACCAAGAATTATGGGATATTCTTCACGTTTATTTATTAGAGGTGGTGAAGCTAGGAAGGCCATAGAAATTTTGAAGGCAATCAATAAAACTTATATAGCTCTAGTCCCAAAAGCTCAAGCTACAAAAATACCTCAAATTTTAGGCCAATAGCTTTATGTAATGTTCTTCTCAAAACCATTACCAAGATCATGGTGGAGAGGCTGAAATAACTTTTACATAAGATTATTTCCCCTAAACAAGGAGGTTATGTGGAAGATGACAAATTGTGAATGAGATAGTTCTTGTTGAAGAAGCCATCCATTCCATGGAAGCATAGAAATATCTATCTATGTTCATATGTTTAGACTTATCCAAAGCTTATGACAAAGTGGATTGACACTTCCTCATCAAATTAATGAAGCAATTTGGCTTCTCTCAAAATTGGATATATTGGATTATGGGATGTATATCTTAGATGTACTACCCAGTTCTTATCAATGATTTCCCTTCATAGTTGTTCCCAGCTTCCAGAGGTATTAGGTAAGGTGACCCCCTATCCCTCCTTTTCTTAAGTGAAAAACCCTTTGTGGGGCTGCCTTGGTCTGAGAGATCATGACCAAGGGGTTCTACACCATCAAAGTCACTCGAGAGTCGTGCCCGAGTCCTGCTCGCACCAACATTATCAATTGGATTTGGGTACCCAATTCAAATTTTTGGTAGGGTGGAGATTCAAACCTGGGACCTCCCTTGGAGGATTGCCCTCTCCTCTCCAAATCACCTACAACACCTGGGTTCGATCCCATCTCCTCTTATTTATTCATCATTTTTGGACATATTCTTGGGATGGTCACCATCTTTTGATAACTCAGTTCCTTGATTGGAGGCCTTGGATGGAAGAGCTACACCAAGCTAACTAGATAAAGGTAGCTAATTACTATTGGTACCTGATTGGTAATTTAGTATTGGTAGATATTGGATCCCTATTGAGGACTGGCCTATTCAAATTCTAGAAAGGCAAAGGAAAGATATCCAATGCACCCTTCATATGAGATCTCTCTCTTGGTCCCATGATAAGGACTGTTTTGGATGGAACGATACCACCAAGGGTTAGTATAAATCTGTTGAAGGTTATTTGGACTTATGCCACAATAATCCCAAATAGACCTATGACATATTTACAAAAATGTGGGCTCAAAATATTTGGCTTAAGGTGAGGTTTTTTATTTGCTTTTATTGCATCAAAGGGTGCTCACTGATGAGCAACTTATGAAACATGGTTTTCATGGCCCCTTTAGATGTGAAATGTGTGGAAAGAATGTGGAAAATCTTAGTGATATTTTTATGGAGTGTCCCTTAGCCTCTAAGTTGTGGAGGAGAATGGCTATCTTACTCAATTTATAGTGGTTCAATTTTCTACTCTTGAATAGCTATGGAGGGATTGGTCTAAACAAGTGGTTGTTGATCATTTTGTTAGGCAGATAGTTTGAATGGGAACAACCATCTTGCCTTGGAATATTTGGAAGAAAATAAACAATAGGATTTTCAAATAGGAAAGGAAGGATATTCACTATATTTGCCAAAAGACCATTGCCAACTTAGATAAATCGGTCTAGTAGCTCCTTAATCACCCCAAATACTCCCACCAATGATGGGATCAAGTAATGCAAAGATTGAAGATTCACTCTACTATTGAGAACCATATTAAAGGGAATGTGAGTAATCGAAAGATGAATAGAATTGACAACCTCCTCATAATAATTTTGGAAAAGTCAATATGGATAGAGCCTCTAGAGGTAATCCTAGAAAAGCTAGTGTGGGAGGAATTGGTAGACTTTCAGATGGTTCCTTGGTTTTCACTTTTGCTGAGAGTTTGAGTATCCTTTCCAATAACCTTGTTGAGGAGTATGGTATCCTTAGAGGCCTTCAAGATGTTGCTAAGATTTGATGGCAAAATTTTTTGGTTGAATCCAACTCCCAAGTCATGATTAATCTATTGAAGACTCTTAAGAATCATAAGGCTGATTAGAGAATAAAATAAATTTTGAGAAGATTCAATTAATCCACATGGGATTTTGAAAGTTGAATACAATCATTTGGTTAGAGAACATAATAGGATTGTTAAAGCTTTAGATAATTGGGCGTTGGACAAAGGTGATCTTGCTTTCTATGACCACCTTACCAGATGCTCTTTTATCTATCCTTTCTCTAGATGGCTCCAGTACTAGAGAGGTCTAAGAGAGATATCCTAGATCAACCTGTTTATTGACATGGATGCTCCTAATAGTGCCAAGCATAGAATTATTTTTCTAATCAATAAAGATAATGCCGGTGTTGCTAGGACTAGTCATGGTGAAAGCATACTGAAGAAACTCTTATGACTGTTGAAATCTACATGAGCCCTGAGTAATTGGTTTTTTGTTGACCTTTTTGGCCAATACATGCACGACTTATTGGTTGATTTGCTTTGATATAGGTATGCTATTTGAGTGTGCCAAAGGGGGTAGGCTAGGTGCCATTCCTAGGTGATTTTTATGGAACATATACCCCTACCTCCTTAGGACTTACCTGAAAGTGGTACCCCAAAAGGGGTGTTTTCCACAAACAAACAAATATATATATATATATATATATATATATATATATATATATATATATAAACTTATTCACATGATTTATATGGAGAAAGAAAATTAGAGTTTAAAAATTAGAAATTAGAGTTGTTGGTCACGAATCTGCCACAGGAAAGGATTTTCTATGTCTATGCACCCTAGACCCGGCCAACATTGAAAGGCTGGGAGAAAGAAATGTCTCCCAGACCAATCTCCAGAGAGGGCTGGTTCCCACACTAAACTAAACTGGTTTTAAGACTAGAGTTGCAGGAAAGAAACGGGAAATATGCGAAAAGAAATGGGAAATTACGAAAAGAGATGGGAAATATGGCCGAAGCCGATCGTTAATGGGAGAACAACCTTGAACAGCAATAACTTCAACTAGATCCTAAAGCTCAGTAGCAACGGACTCTTAGAATACGTATACAAAAATTAGATTATGCATTAGTCATGAGTTCGCTTCCGAATAAACTTCAAACATTTAAATGCTAATACGGCCAAATTCAACACAAAAAAATTCAACTGATATTACACTAAACTACACAGAAGTAAATCACACAGAAAGCCAAACATACACAACAAATTAGATCACCAATTCTAGAAGACCCTAAGAATGGAAGCAATTGCATCTAGGATTTTGATTTCAATTTCTGCAACAAGATCCTCCTCCCTTTGCTTGAGTTTTACATTGGTATTTATAGAGGTCCATCCTCTTCCTTTCATATTACAACATTTAATAAATGAAACAGATCTCGAAGAAACAACCCCCTTAATCTACCTTGGAAAGATGACAGTCCCTGCTTTTAATGAATTACAACCGAGAATGAAATAGAAACGAGGGCCCATATCTCTTTGTTAAATGACTGTTATCAAGGGAAATTGAAAGCTATAAGATATTGCGAATAGGCGCTTTTAAATATTGGAGGCATCTTTAATTCTGATGGCATTGAAAAATATAGGCCTGAGCACGTTCTTCTATCTTGCTCGCATTGGAAAGCAGCAAAACATTTAATTTTGGGGTGCTTTTAATCGTTGGAAATCACAAAACTTCATTGGGCCGTTGAACTGCTTTTTGGCGCAAAACTGTGACAGGTCACGAAAACGTGACATGTCATGAAATCGTGACATTCCGTACCATTTTGTTCTCTCCTTGCTCAACTGTCAGCGAAACTATGACCTGTCGTGAAATCATGATGTTCTTTACCCATGTTGTCCTTTGGCTGCTTTGAACCGCAAAAATGTGACAAGGCACGATTTCGCTACACCTTCCTTTCACTTGGCTTCTCATTGCTCTTTGTCCGTGAAAATTTGTCATGTCGCGAAATCGTGACAATTCCCTGCACTTGGCCCTTCTGCCCCAATGTGTCGTGAAATCATGAAATTTTCTTGCCTTCTTCATCATTACCGCTTTATGTCGCGATATCGCAACGTCTTCTTCTTGCTTGGCCTCCTCCTCAAAAATGTCGTGAAATCGCGACGTCTTTCATGCCTTATGCCTTTCTTTCAACTTTGCCGCGATAACGCGACATGTCACGATATCGCGATGCTCCGTACCATTTTCTCCTTGCTTGCTTTACTGTCGTGATATCGCGACGTTTTTCATCACACTACTCCATTGCTACCTTATGTCACGATTTTGCGACATGTCGTGAAATCATGACAACTTCATTCTAGCGCTTTCGTTGACCATGTTGACCGTGAAAATCCAACACGTCACGATATCACGACAACATTACCCCCCTTGCTGCCGTTTACTGTGTTGACCGTGATAACGCGACAGGTCGCTATATTGCGATACTTTCTTGACTTAGCTCTTTTTCGCATTTGACACTCGCGAAACTGTGACAGGTCGCGATATCGCGACATGTCACGATATCGCGACATATTTCCATGCTCACACCTCTTTGGTTTGGACCCCGCAAAAATGCAATGGTCATGATTTCGTGACAACTTTAGAACTCAGTGTTTGTGTGTTGCGGATATCGCAAAAACGCGACGGGTCGTGATTTCGCGACATGTCGCAAAATCGCGACAAGTCACGAAAACGCGACACCTTTGCTTTTTCACCAAATGTGTTAAGTGTCTTCAAAATTTTAGCATTCTTTTGCATGAACAATGGCAACTAAAACAATGTGGCAAAAATGCCAACATTCTTGGTGGCTCGCAGGGTATACAGTTCTGCTGTATGCACGAATCTCAGGCCTTTATCCATTGGGCAACAGAGTCAAGAAAAACTGGTGGAACAGAATGCTGACTGACGGGAGACATCTCTATAGGTGGCTGCAACAAACTCTTGCTGGTACTCAGTACTGAAAAATAGGATCGTCAACAGAAATGCATGGAATAGCAGAACTTCCTTTATTTCTTGAGAACTACTGCACTTTGCCTAGCTCGGATGAGCTCGGTAATCACCAGGTGCTGTGAAAGGATCTTGAATGCAGTAGTGAAAAGCACCTAAACTACAAAAACAAAAATGAAGGAAATGATGCCCTGCGGATGCACAGGCCATGGAACGAGGATGGGGAATAATGGAATGGCGGAAGATGGAGGAATGAAAATGGTAGTTACAACAACAGAATGCCACTGTGCTACCAACTGCTATGAAATGAAATGAAAGTGGAGGGAATGGAGGTGGTGGTAGGAAGTGTAGAAAAGTGTTTCAAAATACAGAGAGTTAGAAGAAAGGGAAAGAAGAAACGGGAACATTAGAGAGGGGAGTAGAAATAGCAGTAGTGGCTTGAGTAATTGCAAAAGAAGAAGGAATAGGAGAGGATGGGAATGAAGGAAGGAAGTGGAAAGAAGAAGTAGAGGAAAAGCCACTAGCTACTGGGGAGGAAAAGAAAAAGGAAAAGAAATAAATGTACCTGCGGGCTCGCATGCAAAAAGAGCCGAAGTAAAAACAAAATTTGTTTTTTCTTTTTTTTGTATATTTTTTTCTTCTTTATTTTTTGTCTTTTTGTTTTTTCTGCTATGTACAATATTTACAAAAGTTTGCGACATGATTGGCATGCCGCCACCACAAACCCAGATTCTGGTGTCTATCCGGTGAACCTGCAATGTCCAGACCAGATCTGATCATACTTCAGTTGATCTTTGAAGTTCAGCTGGCCTCTTCCTAAAGTTCTCCATGTTGCAAACAGAGTGCAATGCGGCAGGTTATCATTCTTACTAGTACCCATGCTATTGATGAGTAATGTGGCAAAGAGGTTTGCCACATGGGGGCTTTCTTCAGGTACCGGTTGCAGTGGCTGGAACCAATACCACCACTTTGCAGACTCCACTGGCTATGGACTGAGTACAGGCTCCTCCAACCCCTTGATATGATCACAGGGCTCTTCTAGTGAGAAATCTGCTTCTGGGATCTCCTCAGGTTCAACCTTTTGGTGAGGCATGTTTAACGGGTTTGGGCTAAATACTTGCATGCTATGCAAAACTATGCCCTCTTTGTGCTCAGGTTCTGGAACTTGAACTTGTTCTTCTACTTGGCCCATCTCCTGATGAAAACTGTAAGCAACCATATTGTTCATTGCTGGGAAAGTGCTTGCATATGCCCATCATTGGCCTTGGACGAAACCTGCCTCTTGAGTTCCACACAACTGTATTTCAGGTCTCTGCACAGTATGTGGGATCAGCCATGATGAATACTGCGTGGGATATATAGGAGCAAGAACTACCAGAGAAAGTAATGGAGTTTCTCCCCACGGTAATTTTCTTGATAGGAGCAGAAGGTGCTTCGCTTGTAATGCTTCTTCAAAGATTTGAGGGAACCTTCATTCGCCTAATTGCAACAAGAGGAGGCTTATGTCCGGATGGAAAGCTTGAACATAGAATTGGTGGGCTTGGGCGGGTGATGGTTGGATCTCCCCTGGAATTCTCTTCCAAGTTCTACAGAATCGAACGTTGAAATCTGTGATGCTCTCCTGAGGTATTCTTGTGATGGTGGAGAGATGCATCAAAAGCTGGTAGGGGTCCTGAGAGCCATAAAATGTTGTAATGAGCGCTCTCGCTAAATCATCCCATGAGCAGATACTTTTACACCCGAGCAATCTGTACCACTGCAACACTTTTCCTTTCAAATACTGAACCAGAAGTCTGATCATAACATCCTCATGGATTATGTCATGGAGGGTCGCTAAAGCAGCAACATCGTCAATATGCTCTCGGGCCATTCCCTCGGTGCCATTGTATTTTGTTAGAGCTTTCAAGGCACTTTTGGGAATCTCGTGCCGAATTTGGAGATTCAGAGGGCCAGGATCATCCCATCTAGGACATACCCTTGCCATTATAGCAGCGGTCTGCAAGATCATGGCTGTTGCCAAGTTAGAGTCACCCAGTGAACATTCTTTCCTCTGCTTGTAAGGTCAAGGTTGCTCACCAAACCTTGATTCCTTCGGGGTATCTTCTTTCAGCTTGAAAAGGCTCTACGATCAAGAAATTTAGATCTTCAGCTCAGCAGAGTCGCCAGATGAACTTACAAATCTTCGCTATGAGGTCAAGACAACTCATCAAAATCTTGATACCTCCGGGTGTTAAACAATGAAACAATCAGTCTCACCGATTATGGATCTTTTGAGACAGAAAAAGTCTGTCCCATCGGGTGCCAAAAATTGTTGGTCACGAATCTGCCATAGGAAAGGATTTTCTATGTCTATGCACCCTAGACCCGGCCAACATTGAAATGCTGGGAGAAAGAAATGCCTCCCAGACCAATCTCCAGAGAGGGCTCGTTCCCACACTAAACTAAACTGGTTTTAAGACTAGAGTTGCAGGAAAGAAACGGGAAATATGTGGAAAGAAATGGGAAATTATGGAAAGAGACGGGAAATATGGCCGAAGCCGATCGTTAATGGGAGAACAACCTTGAACAGCAATAACTTCAACTAGATCCTAAAGCTCAGCAGCAATGGACTCTTAGAATATGTATACAAAAATTAGATTACGCATTAGTCATGAGTTCGCTTCCGAATAAACTTCAAACATTTAAATGCTAATACAGCCAAATTCAACACAACAGAATTCAACTGATATTACACTAAACTACACAGAAGTAAATCACATAGAAATCCAAACATACACAACAAATTAGATCACCAATTCTAGAAGACCCTAAGAATGGAAGCAATTGCATCTAGGATTTTGATTTCAATTTTTGCAACAAGATCCTCCTCCCTTTGCTTGAGTTTTACATTGGTATTTATAGAGGTCCGTCCTCTTCCTTTCATATTACAACATTTAATAAATGAAACAGATCTCGAAGAAACAACCCCCTTAATCTGCCTTGGAGAGATGACAGTCCCTGCTTTTAATGAATTACAACTGAGAATGAAACAGAAACGAGGGCCCATATCTCTTTGTTAAATGACCGTTATCAAGGGAAATTGAAAGCTGTAAGATATCGCGAACAGGCGCTTTTAAATATTGGAGGCGTCTTTAATTTTGGCAACATTGAAAACTACAGGCCTGAGCACGTTCTTCTATCTTGCTCGCATTGGAAAGTAGCAAAACATTTAATTCTGGGGTGCTTTTAATCGTTGGAAATCGCAAAACTTCATCAGGCCGTTGAACTGCTTTCTGGCGCAAAACTGTGACAGGTCGCGAAAACGTGACATGTCACAAAATCATGACGTTTCATACCATTATGTTCTCTCCTTGCTCAACTATCAGTGAAACTATGACCTGTCGTGAAATCACGACATTCTTTACCCATGTTGTCCTTTGGCTGCTTCGAATCGCAAAAATGCGACAAGGCGCGATTTCGCTACACCTTCCTTTCACTTGGCTTCTCATTGCTCTTCGTCTGCGAAAATTCGTCATGTCGTGAAATAGTGACAATTCCCTGCACTTGGCCCTTCTGGCCCAATGTGTCGTGAAATCGTGACATTTTATTGCCTTCATCATTACCGCTTTCTGTCGCGATATCGCGACGTCTTCTTCTTGCTTGGCCTTCTCAAAAATGTCGTGAAATCGTGAGGTCTTTCATGCCTTATGCCTTTCTTTCAACTTTGCCACGATAACGCGACATGTCGCGATATCGCGATGCTCCGTACCATTTTCTCCTTGCTTGCTTTACTGTCGTGATATTGCGACGTTTTTCATCACACTGCTCCATTGCTGCCTTATGTCACGATTTTGTGACATGTCACGAAATCGCGACAACTTCATTCTAGCGCTTTCGTTGACCATGTTGACCATGAAACTCCAACACGTCGCGATATCGCGATAACCTTACCCCCCTTGCTGCCGTTGACTGCGTTGACCGCGATAACGTGACAGGTCGCGATATCGTGACACTTTCTTGACTTAGCTCTTTTCCGCATTTGATGCCGCGAAACTGTGACAGGTCGCGATATCGCGACGTATTTCAATGCGCACACCTCTTTGGTTTGGACCCCGCGAAAATGCGACGGTCGCGATTTCGGGACAACTTTAGAACTCAGCATTTGTGTGTTGCAGACGTCGCGAAAACGCGACACCTTTGCTTTTTCACCAAATGTGTTAAGTGTCTTCAAAATTTTAGCATTCTTTTGCATGAACAACGACAACTAAAACAATGTGGCAAAAATGCCAACAAGAGTTTAAAAATTAGAGTTTAAAAATTAGAGTTTAAAAATTAAAGTTTAAAAATTAGAGTTTAAAAATTAGCATTTTTTAATAATTATAAAATATAAATAAATAATAATAATACATATACCAAACAATTATATTGAAAATTATTAATAAATATATTATTAAATGAAAATGAATATCTAATAATCACCATTATAGAAAGTAGTTTTTATATCAAACATATATTATTAAAATTAAAAATGAGTGATAAAATTAAAAATGAGTGATATGAACATACTTTTTATTAATCGTTTTTACATTAATAAAGAATAATAATAAAAATAAAATGATGAATATAGTTAAATGATGTTTTTTAAAGTTTTAATGTATTCTAAAAATATTTTAAATTATTTTTTAGTAGTACAATTTTTTATTTAATAATATGTGTCATATAAAAATAAATATAATTTTAATAAAATACTAATTAAAAAGATATGTTTTTTTTATTAGTAAAAGTTTTTTTTTTTTTATTATTGATAAAAGAGGTTTTGAAAGGATCCCGTAACCTTTTACAAAGAGAAGAAGGTTGGGAGAAGAGTTCCCAACCAAAAAATAGCTGAAGAAATAGACCCTCTATGGGTTATTGGAGAAAAATAGCTAAATCGATAAAATTTGAATTAGGGTCATCCCGCCCAAAACCATACAGAGGATGGAAAATTTGAATCAAGGTCATTCCGCCCAAAATCATACAGAGGATGGAAAATTTGAAACAGAGCCATCTCGTCCAAAACCATACAAAGGATGGAAAATTTGAAACAGTGCCATTCCGCTCAAAATTTAAAATTTAAAATTGAAAATGAAGAGGGAAAAGCAAAAAAATTGAAAATTGAAAATTGTTCCTGCCCATGGGTTTCCAGGGATGCAGCTATAGGATGCAAACTAGGAAGTATTTATAGGAGGTAAACCAAGACGCCGATTGGGATGCAATCCATGAAGCAACAACTGGCCAGGATGCCGATAAGGATGCAAACCAGGAAGCAACAACAAGAAAGCGAATATGATGTAGTAACAGGACATGATCCAAGAAGCAGCAGGAACCTAAAGATGCCACAACACAAGCCTAAAAAGTGGAACAACAATCCTGAGGATCTCCTCAGGCTAGGAGATCCTCTTGCACATAGAGGTGAACTTCAAGGAAGCCAAAAGACTCAAGGAAATGAAGGCCCGCAAAACCCAAGCGAAGAGCAAAGATGGGCAGGAAGATTCCAAGGATCCAGATCTGGAGGAGTTAGGATAAATGAAAGGTAAATATAAAGCACAATTCCACTCCCTAAAGATCGAAGGATGTAGTATGGTACCCAAGCAACCAAAAAGGATCTAGAAACCTCTATCCCTACAGATGAATAGCTTCAAGGACTGAACCTGGGAAGCTAATGGATCCACTCAATAGCATTCAAAACGTAAGGCCACCAAAAGGATTAGGTCCAGCAATAAGAAGCCATCAAATAGGATCCCAAAAATGAAGCCCACCCATGAGAAGTGACCACCAATGAGTACCCACCCACGACTTCACCACTCCGCATGAACCAAAGGGACTCTAGACTCTAGTACCACGAAGAACACCATCACTATTGGAACTAGAGATAAAAATATCTATAGGTAATCGAAGCTAGGAAACCCAACACAGCTAGGGGGCCAAAAGTCGAAAAAACATCGTAAAAAAACAACCCAAAATCACCCCAACTAGTTTGGGACAGTAAGTGGCCCTGTCTCCCCGGAACAACCAGATATAGCAAGAAACTACTGAACCCAAAAGAAAGCGACACAAACCAGCCATGAACCCACAACTGGTAGAGAACCCTAGCAACAAAGCCAAACAAGCATAGAGCAACCGCACAACCGAAGTCGAAGGTAGCCAAGGGAACACCATCAGAAAGCCATAGCAAAACACCATACCATTGTATGTGTTATCGCAAGATCACCCCAATGGGTTTGGGTCAGTAGATGGCCCTTTCCCCTCCCTGGAAAGCCAAAAAAAATAAGAAACTACCGAAACCAGAAGAAGTGCTGCACCATCCAACCAAATCCCCAAAATTGACAACGACCAAGAAATGCAACCACCCTACACACTTGCCAACCAGAGCAAGATCCAACCAGGGGATCAACAACAAAAAATTTACACAGATTCAAAGGCAGCCAAGGGAACACCCTTAGATAGCTTTAAAAAAACACCATACCATTGTATATGTTCTCACAAATATATCCCAACAGGTTTGGATCAGTAGATGGCGCTTTTCACTCCTTGGAAAGCTAGAAAAATATGAAACTACTAAACCCAGAAGAAGTGGTGCACCATCCAACCAAGTCCCCAAAATTGATGACCCATGTAACGCAATTGACAAGTCCTCTAGCAAGAAAAACACCCTGGACACGGGCCACAACAGAGAACTAATCATGACTAGCAACCAAATCCAAGATAGGCTAAATTTTATTTCATTTGCGCATGATCGTGGTTCTTCGACTATGATCTGAAGTGTTATCCTCTGTGCATGATATCGCACTGCAAATACAAAGCACAGAGGTCACAGATGGGGCTTTGGCTGTCTGCATGGTCTTGCAAGTTTGGGTAGTTAAGCTGCACATAGTGGGGCCCAATATGGGCCTACGCGGCTTAGGCTGCCCGCCCTGCCACACCTACCGACAACCACTTAAAAATATATGTTAATATTAAGAAAATGTGTAATTATTAATCTAGAAAACTACTTATATAATAAAAACTTATTCTATGTACGTACACATAAAAAATAATTTGTATTGCGAGATTGTAATTGTTAATTTAATAATTTATTCATATATTTATACTATAAAAATAGTTATAAATGTTAATTTAAAGCTCGTATATAAAAAAATTATTTATATTATTAAAAAACATAATGTAAATTTTACTATAATAAATTAAGATAATTAGTAAGTGAAGGAGGAAGAGAGGTTGAAGCTAGGGTTTTGAGGGCGATTATGTGAGGGTTTCATATACGTATTGAGTACAAAGGCTTGTGGGCCCTAGCATCTAGCTTTTTTTGTTGTTTATGTTCAAGATAAACATGGGATATTTGCAGGAGACCCACGATGGGTTATGAATATGTCTTTTAGAAAATATTCATGCTATGGATTTGATTGAAAACTACTTCAAAATTTCTGCCCCAAAAAAGGCAAAAATCACACCTTTCCTCGACGTCCAAGGCATGGATTAAAGAGACCTAGAAACAAGTTTCAAGCTACAAACCAAATAAGAGAAGCCTCCTTAGGAAAAGAAAAAATGGTTCAGAACTCGAGAAATCATGATGCTATGGAACACCCCCAAAATAGATTCACTATGGAAACCTCTTTTAAGGCATTTCAAGGATTCTATCCTAAAAATAAATTTTAGGGATGACCTCCATGGTGGATAGTCCACCTAATGGTAACATTAATCTTAAGGATTCTCGTAGACTTCTAAGAATTCTTATGATTGATCCCAAAAAAATTGATTTCGGATGTTTAAGAGGAGTTGATGGAACCCCAATATTTAAGTTGAAAATGGGTGACATTCAAGATGGCATAGAAGATTTGGAAAGGAGAGGGTTGATTTATCATTTCTTGAGTTTTTGTCTAATCCTATTTTCTTTCAAAGTGTGGGCTGCAAAATACTAGAAAACAAAAGGTGAGAAACAAATATTTGTTTATCCCAATGGTTATTTTCTTGTTATTTTTTCTAATGATGAAGATAGAGAGAAAATATTTCAAGGGGATCCCTAGTTCTTTGGAAGGACGGTGCTTTTCATAAAGCCTTGGCACACTAAATTTAAATTTTATGGAGAGATGCCTTCTATAGGACACTAAATTTAAAGTCGAAGAAGAGATGCCTTCTACAGGACCTATGTGGGTTAGACTCTTTGGCCTCCCAATTGAATTCTAGAATATGGTTGTATTTTCTACAATCAAAAACTCCCTTGGAACTTTCATGATGATTGCTAACTGTACACATAAATTTGAACACATTTTTTATGCTCGAATTTGTGTCTTAATGAATTTCAACAAACCCATTCCAAAAAATATCTCGTTACAATTTAGGGAGGAAACTTGGAAGCAGGTAGTGGACTATGAGAAAATTCCTTTCCATTGTAGAATTGGCCATGAATATGGTCATTTGGCTAGTGTTTTTCCAAATACGATTCTAGATCAAAAGAAAGAGGACACGAACTTAGCAGGTTTCCAAATACCTAAGAAGAAGAACACTTAAAAACAATTATGAAGGATAAAACAATGTTGTCAACTAATATGTTTGGAATTATTGCCATAAATAATGTCCTAGATGAGGAAGAGAACATAATGGAGACAAAAATATTATAAAAATAATTTAAAGATGCAGGGAAGGACTCAGAGACAAACTAGCAAATCAAAGGTTTTCATTAGAAAAATAAAGGAGAAAACATAGACAAGAAGAACAATCACTCAAAGAAGGAGATCAAAACACGGAATTCTTTCGCAAATATCTTCTAGCTCGTAGATCGTAAAAATGTATTTCTTCTTTGAAATCATATTCCAAAGACTTTGTCCATACTTGGAATGGTATGAAGTCTATCACGGTGAACTACTTTCTAAACTGTTCACTATTGCATCTCTTGACCTGACTTCTCAACATAATATCCTTCAAGTGATTCCTACTCTTATCACTTCTGAGGAGAACTCTGTTTTGACTACTCCTATTATTATTAATGAGATTTAGTAAGTGGTTTTTTAAATGTAAAAAGGGAAGACCTTGAGGCTTGATGGATTTCCCATCAAATTTTACCAAGAATTATGGGATATTCTTCAGGTTGATTTATTATAGGTGGTGGAAGAAGCTAGGAAGGCCAAAGAAATTTTGAAGGCAATCAATAAAACTTATATAGCTCTAGTCCCAAAAGCTCAAGCTACAAAACATACCTCAAATTTTAGGCCAATAGCTTTATGTAATGTTCTTCTCAAAACCATTACCAAGATCATGGTGGAGAGGCTGAAATAACTTTTACATAAGATTATTTCCCCTAAACAAGGAGGTTATGTGGAAGATGACAAATTGTGAATGAGATAGTTCTTGTTGAAGAAGCCATCCATTCCATGGAAGCATAGAAATATCTATCTATGTTCATATGTTTAGACTTATCCAAATCTTATGACAAAGTGGATTGGCACTTCCTCATCAAAGTAATGAAGCAATTTGGCTTCTCTCAAAATTGGATATATTGGATTATGGGATGTATATCTTAGATGTCCTACCCAGTTCTTATCAATGATTTCCCTTCATAGTTGTTCCCAGCTTCCAGAGGTATTAGGTAAGGTGACCCCCTCTCCCTCCTTTTCTTAAGTGAAAAACCCCTTGTGGGGCTGCCTTGGTCTGAGAGATCATGACCAAGGGGTTCTACACCATCAAAGTCACTCGAGAGTCATGTCTAGTCCTGCTCGCACCAACATTATCAATTGGATTTTGGGTACCCAATTCAAATTTTTGGTAGGGTGGAGATTCAAACCTGGGACCTCCCTTGGAGGATTGCCCTCTCCTATGCAAATCACCTACAAAACCTGGGTTCGATCCCCTCTCCTCTTATTTATTCATAATTTTTGGACATATTCTTGGGATGGTCACCAACATTTGATAACTCAGTTCCTTGATTGGAGGCCTTGGATGGAGGAGCTACACCAAGCTAACTAGATAAAGGTAGCTAATTACTATTGGTACCTGATTGGTAATTTAGTATTGGTAGATATTGGATCCCTATTGAGTACTGGCCTATTCAAATTCTAGAAAGGCAAAGGAAAGATATCCAATGCACCCTTCATATGAGATCTCTCTCTTGGTCCCATGATAAGGACTGTTTTGGATGGAACGATACTACCAAGGGTTAGTATAAATCTATTGAAGGTTATTTAGACTTATGCCACAATAATCTCAAATAGACCTATGACATATTTACAAAAATGTGGGCTCAAAATATTTGGCTTAAGGTGAGGTTTTTTATTTGCTTTTATTGCATCAAAGGGTGCTCACTGATGAGCAACTTATGAAACATGGTTTTCATGGCCCCTTTAGATGTGAAATGTGTGGAAAGAATGTGGAAAATATTAGTCATATTTTTATTGAGTGTCCCTTAGCCTCTGAGTTGTGGAGGAGAATGGCTATCTTACTCAATTTATAGTGGTTCAATTTTCTACTCTTGAATAGCTATGGAGGGATTGGTCTAAAAAGGAGGTTGTTGATCATTTTGTTAGGCAGTTAGTTTGGATGGGAACAACCATCTTACCTTGGAATATCTGGAAGAAAATAAACAATAGGATTTTCAAATAGGAAAGGAAGGATATTCACTATATTTTCCAAAATACCATTGCCAACTTAGATAAATCGGTCTAGTAGCTCCTTAATCACCCCAAAGACTCCCACCAATGATGGGATCAAGTAATGCAAATATTGAAGATTCACTCTACTATTGAGAACCATATTAAAGAGAATGTGAGTAATAGAAAGATGAATAGAACCAGGAATTGGCAACCTCCTCATAATAATTTTGGAAAAGTCAATATGGATAGAGCCTCTAGAGGTAATCCTAGAAAAGCTAGTGTGGGAGGAATTGGTAGACTTTCAGATGGTTCCTTGGTTTTCACTTTTGCTGAGAGTTTGGGTATCCTTTCCAATAACCTTGTTGAGGAGTATGGTATCCTTAGAGGCCTTCAAGATGTTGCTAAGATTTGATGGCAAAATGTTTTGGTTGAATCCAACTCCCAAGTCATGATTAATCTATTGAATACTCTTAAGAATCATAAGGCTGATTAGAGAATAAAATAAATTTTTGAGAAGATTCAATTAATCCACATGGGATTTTGAAAGTTGAATACAATCATTTGGTTAGAGAACATAATAGGATTGTTAAAGCTTTAAGTAATTGTGCGTTGGACAAAGGTGATCTTGCTTTCTATGACCACCTTACCAGATGCTCTTTTATCTATCTTTCTCTAGATGGCTCCAGTACTAGAGAGGTCTAAGAGAGATATCCTAGATCAACCTGTTTATTGACATGGATGCTCCTAATAGTACCAAGCATAGAATTATTTCTCTAATCAATAAAGATAATGTCGGTGTTTGTAGCACTAGTCATGGTGAAAGCATACTGAAGAAACTCTTATGACTGTTGAAATCTACATGAGCCCTGAGTAATTGGTTTTTTGTTGACCTTTTTGGCCGATACATGCACGACTTATTGGTTGATTTGCTTTGAGATAGGTATGCTCTTTGAGTGTGCCAAAGGGGGTAGGCTAGGTGCCATTCCTAGGTGATTTTTATGGAACATATACCCCTACCTCCTTGGGACTTACCCGAAAGTGGTACCCCAAAAGGGGTGTTTTCCACAAAAAAAAAAAAAAAAAATTATATATATATATATAAACTTTTTCACATGATTTATATGGAGAAAGAAATAATATGAGATATTTTTAAAAGTTTATAAATATAAATAAGTAAATAAAATATTGTTCACAAGGATGGTGTAGTGGTGAAGGCTTTGGCCTCTCTTTAGGGAGTCCAAGGTTTAAACCATTGCATACTCATAAGGGGATAGGTTGGATGGTAGCGATTGAAGGTCTGCCAATTGGCTACTCTAATTTGATTCCCTAAAGTGTTGGGGGTCTTGTTGAATGTGCTTTACCAAATGAGCTTAAGGTTTATAGAGATAGCCCATTCATGGCATTACTTATTTCCCTGAAAAAAATTAAATCATACACCAAATGAAATAATTTTAAATTTCAAAGAGAAAAACAAAGCTTGACATCTAGGATAATAACCATATTACTTATTTTTATAATTAATAATAGGTTTTGAGAGTAACCCATAACAAAAAACATCCACTCTTGTAGGAGACCAAAAAGAGTCAAAATACTAGTAGGGATCACCATTCAACCTTACTTGCACAAAATCTATCACCAAGAACAAATAGCAGGTCAGTAAAATGACTCAACTCTAACCAAAAAAATTCCATCAAACTAAACAATTCCCCAATTTCTCAGGGCAACATCTAGGATTTGGCATAAGCATTAAGTCCCAAGGAGACAATCTCCAAGAGGAAGCCTTGGAGGTGATTCACATCCTATAAAAATTCAATAGCTATCTTGAGGGTACCCAAAATGGTCTTTTGTTTCTCATCGATAATTTTGACCAACTGCACCAAATTGCAAATCGATTCTATCCAGGCAGAGTCAAAAGGTCCCAATACTTCACATCAAACATGATGCTTTACCTCATACCAGGCCCCCAAACCAGAGAGTCCTAGCTTACTTTTCAAGTCCACATCAGGATTTTTATTTTATGATAATCTCCTTGATCGCATCTTCTTCTTTCCCTTCAACCCTTTTGATGTCACAAAGGAATTGCCTAATTTCTTACTATCCTCATATCTACTGGAAGAGTTTGTAGGGCTATAAATATGGACGTAGTTCAATGGGATGGGTCCTAAATTCCTATACTATCATGGTTTTCCTCCTCTTACTCCCTTATAAGAAATTGAAAGATCCCTCAATAAGCTGTAAGAACGAGGTCCCAAATTAACTGGATAGAACTCTGAATCACTAGAAACAACATGAACAAAAAATAACTCCTTTGGCATTGATAAATCTAGAGCTAGAAAAGGATTGGTCTCTATGAAATTGAAGATTTTTGCTATATCCATCCCTCTTTATGAAGCAACAAATTCTACAATCAACAGAACTAGAACCTGATTTAACGGATTTAGAACCCTCTTATTTTTGACATCTACATATGATGTAGATTTCTTCAAGGACTAGAATAGGAACATAGGGAAATTCATTCTTCACTCTCTCCTCAAGTGATTGAGGAACATCATATGGAATATTCTAATTACTTCATGTGAAGGGTCCAACGTGAAGTAGTTCATAATTATTAAGATCACGCGGTCCCATAGAGGCTGAAGCACCTTGGCCCTAAAACCATTCTACTATTTTCACAAAAAATCCCCTTCATCCAAAAAATAACCTAGTTCCATTAATAGGGAATGTCCATATTTGTTATGACAGTACCCATCTAGGAGGAGACTTGTGACATAAGCTACAAGTTATTCATCTATCTTAAAGACCAGGTTATTAACCCTAACCATACCCTCACACCACAAAAAATCTAACCACCTAGAGAGTAAAATATTATAGTCATGGAACTTCCTTAAACACCTGTTAGTCAAAAAGTGACTAACTACAGAAAAACATCTGATGCACCTTTTTGCATATTTTTCAAGAAGACCGAAGTGGCCCATATGCTAAAGATCAAAGAAAAAGCAAAACACCGCAAGAAGGAAAAAGTGTCGTGATACCGCGACATGTTGCATTTTCGTGGTCAAAAGTGACAAAAGAGAACAAAGAGGCAGAAGTGTCACGATTTCGCGACATGTCGCATTTTCGCGATGCAAGAAGAAGAATCAAGCTGAAGACATAGAAATGTCACGATTTCGCGATATGTCTCATTTTCGCGATGGGAGGCAGTTAAAGAGCAAAGTAAGAGATGAATGTCGTGATTTCACGACATGTCTCATTTTCACGACGGGATGCAGCAAAAGAGCAAAGTAAGAGACGAATGTCGCAATTTCGTGACATGTCTCATTTTTGCGGCTAGAAGTGGCAGAAGAGCTGAAGACAGAAATGTCGTGATTTAGTGACATGTCTCATTTTTGCGACGGGAGGCAGCAAAAGAGTAAAGTAAGAGACGAATGTCACGATTTCATGACATGTCTCATTTTCGTGGCTAGAAGCGGTAGAAGAGCAAAGCAAGAGAAAAATATCGCGATTTCGCGACATGTATCATTTTCGCGGTTGGAAGTGGTAGAAAAGCAAAGAAAGGAAAAAATGTCATGATTTCACGACATGTCTCATTTTCGCGACAGGAAGCGGTAGAAGAGCAAAGCAAGAGACAAATGTCACGATTTTGTGACATGTCTCATTTTCGCAGCTGGAAGCGGTAGAAGAAAAAAAAGGAAAGAATGTCACGATTTCGCGAAATGTCTTGTTTTTGCGGCTGGAGGCGGAAAAAGAGCAAATCGAGGAAAGAATGTCACGATTTTGTGACACGCCAGCTATAAAGGAATAAAATGAATTTTTGGCAATCAAAGGCATGCACTAACACCAAGAAGTGATTTTTGACATGATTATCAGAAATCTAGGATAGAGTAGGCTTGCCAGATGATTGAAAAAGTGACAGGTTCATCTAGAATCTAATCTGCAGAGAAGATATCTAATTCATAGAAGACTTGTTGTGTATTATTAGAAACTGCAGATGATTGCTTGTAAAATAAGTAAGATGTACTTAGAAAAAGATACTCTTTTAGGGTATATATAGGGGTGAGCGACTCCAAAAAAAGGGTCGGCTCTTGGACGTTTACAAGACTAAATGTACGTACTTCGAATACAAGCAATAAAATCACATCTCCCATTGGCTTCTGGTTCATATCGTGCAAGTGTATGTATTAATGTTCTTTATTTCTGCTTACAATATTGAATTGTAAATTGAGTCTATTCTTATATCTGAACTTTCGCAATACATAAATCATATTGCTAGAATAAGAATATAATATATACACATGTTAAACAAAATATTAGAAATTATATCTAGAATTATATAATTTCTGCATGGAAATGTGTTTAAATGCTTTGGATAGAAGTAAGTAAATCTGTCTTTGTTGTTGTCTAATCTGCACCATATAAAAGTTCTAGCTTAGGCTATATTTCACTTATCTCTTGTTCTTATTTTCTCTAAAAAACTCAAAGGAACCAGCCTTCTCTGGAGACTAGACAAATGATCTAAAGCAAGATTTGTCTATTCAATTTTGGAGAAGTCTAAGGTGCAACACTATTAACCAAAGGCAGATTTTGTTCCAATAGTTTTTGGCACACCCGGTGGGACCAACAATCTCACAGTATTGTATAAGTTTTGGTGTTTTACCTTAAGAGCCTTTTTGTTTAAAAATCTCAAGAAAAACTACCTGTCGACTTCATTGCAATTTAGACCATAAAAGAAAGACCTTGTCTAAAAACCTTTTGGTTAGATAGCCATATGATAACCAGATCCTGGGCTAGAAACTTTGAAGAACCTATCGAGTTCTTTGAACTACATATCGAAAGCCTAAAAGCACACCCTGTGCTAGCCGCACGATCAAATCCGCCTGACACCATTAGCACCTATTTAAAACCCATTGTAGGAGCCTCTGTAAGCAATCCCATAGCGGTTGTAACTCCTTTAGCAATCATGGCAGCCGCCCCTACCCCAACACATATTGTGTGGAATCAAACTGGCCCTTTGAACTTGGGAACACACCACCAAATTCCACAAGCTGCACTAAAAGCATTACCGACCTTTGACGGAATAGGCAAAACAACAGATGAGCACTGTTTAGATGTATCAGTGCTAGCATCTGTTTACAACATCACTCGAGAAGATGTAATGGTCAGATTGTTGATTATATATTTGAAAGGAAAGATGCTCTATTGGTACAGAGCACTTCCCGTTGGATCCATTACTTCTTGGGAAGTACTTGTCGGTTGTTTGGTCGATGAATTTAATATACATATGGATCCTTTCACATTGCTGAATCAATTCACTATCATTGAGAGGCATCCACAAGAAGAAATCCAAGATTTCAACATCAGATTTACCAGAACTCATGATAGAGTACCGCAAGGCCTAAAGCCCACGGAAGAACAAGCTATATGCTATTATTTAAGGGCTTTTGATTTAGATCTCAGTATGATAATAAGGTAATCCCGTGTAACCACTTTTCCTAGGATCTATGTAGAGGCAGCAAAGGGCGAAGCTGATCTCATCTCTACAAAAATATATCCATCAAAAAGTCTATTGCCAATTTTACCAGAGCTTTCCCAAGCATCAATTTCTAAACTGCCTATACTCCCATCAACGCAGGCCCTCCCAGCTATAGCTGCACCTCCTACATTCCTTGCATCAGCTCCCCCCAATGATCAATACACCACCATAATTGATACAATGAAGACATTGTCAAATGAAATGGCATCCATGAAAAAGAGAGAGGCTAAAAGGAATTTTCTGCCAAGGAGTTTCCCTCAGGTAACGAGAGATGCAGCACAATCAAGAAATACGGGACAAGAGAGACCGAGCACGGTATATACAAATGAGACAGTGGAGGTCGATGAGCCTCCCACTAATTCTAACTTTGGTGTACTACATGTAACGATCCACATGGGGAAGGTTCGTGTATGATACACCAACATTATGTACAAGGTATAGCAGTTGAAAAGAGTAAAGAAAAAATGAAAGGCCATGTAAATATAATTAGAGATAAGGACCACAACTTCATGATGCCTAAAATAGAACAAGTTTTAGTTTTGACAAGATCAGCTAAGAAACCACTGCAAGTAGACCCTAAAGAGCTTCAACCATTGAATGTTTCCCCTGCTCCCAAGGAAGTTCCCAAAGAAACTCCTAAGGGAAGTCTCCATCAGGAAAGAAAATATAAATTTCTAGCCAAAATTCAAGGGCAAGAACCACACAAAGAATTTATTCCTTGGGGGGAAAATGAAACCCAAGAACAGGCTAGGGAAAGGTTGAGATTCCCCTCGCTGACAAAAAGGCAAAGAACTAAAGCTACCCAGGGATACAAAATAAATATGAAACTTTTGCCAAAGAAAGAGAAAGAATAGTTGATTCACCTACATTAAGTATAGTAGAGGAAATGAAAAAGACTCCTTCTAAGGCAAGTATGTATGATGCTCTTCAAATCCCAGGTCAAATTGATCTCCTACAGGAATCCCTAAGAACAATGAAAAATGGAGGTGGGACTGCATCATCTTCAAAAATGGTTCTAACAAACTTGACGTCTGCCATTGGTAAGAACAGGCCACCACCCTTTTATTTGTCCCTTCAAATGGAAGGATGGGTTGTCCACAACTGCATGATAGATTCAGGCGCAGCTACCACTCTGATACCCAAAGCAGTATGTGATATTATGGGAACACTAGGAGCAGCGCAGGCGTCCTACAGTTAGATGGTACTCCAATAAAAATTGTAGGAGTGTTAAAGGATATTCCCATACGGCTGCATAAAATGCCTCAGATGACAGTCATACAAGAGGTAGTAGTCGTAGACTTGGAGCCCTATTTTGGTATGTGTCTATCCAGAGAGTTCACAACAAAGATAGGAGGATACTTATCCTTAGATTATTCTCATTTGGAGATACTTTTCAAAGGTAGAAGGGTCAAGATTTTTAACGAGAAACCATCTACGTTTCATGTAGAAAAGATTGGTGAAACTGACCGTGTAAATATAATGACTGAAGAAACAATAGAAGAAGATCTAATGGAAGAGACATTAGAAGAGCTCCAAGCTGAGGATGATTTTTCTCTACAAAATTTTAATGCCATGATAGAAACAGAAATAGGAAACTATTCTATTGAGAAACCAAAAAGAAAATTGATACCCTCCCTAGAAAAGGATGGTTTTATGAATCAATTGTGGAAGCTTTTCTTTGATGGGGCTAGGTGCAAGAATGGAGCTGGTGCCGGAATAGTTTTGATTTCTCCCACAGGAGAGGAAAAGGTTTTCTATTACAGGTTGACTTGGAGTTGCTCCAATAACGTAGCTAAATATGAGGCCCTGTGCTTAGGGCTAAGAAAGGCTGAGAAATTGGGAATCAAACAGTTACTCATCTATGGAGATTCAAAACTTATTGTGAATCAAGTCACCAAAAAAGGTATAAGTAAACAAGATTATTTGAAGGCTTATAGGAACAAAGTGTGGGATCTCTTAGAGGCCTTTGAGGCCCTAAATATAAAGTTTATCCCTAGAGAACAGAATACCCATGCAGATTTGTTAGCTTCAATAGGAGCTAATTTTTGTCCTGTAAGTAATGTTATTCAGAAGTCTAAAACCGTTAGACTTATATACATGCCTTCAGTGCCTGATAAAAATATTTTCTGGCAAGTTTTTGAAAATGATGAACAGATACTAGATTTCTTAATCCATGAAATGAATTGCTTAGCCAACCGGGATCTGCAGGATGAAGAGGAAGAGGATATTATTCAGTTAAAAAACAATCATATTCCTAAGAGTCTCATCACCCTTGAAAGCCTGTTTGATAACAATGATAGAGCAGTTGGCCGAAAAAACAAGGTCGATAAGCGAAGATACAAAGATGTAGAGTTGGATCTAGGAAAAATGATTAAGGTTGGAATCAGTCGTACATAAGAGGAAGTGAAACAGATCAGAGAATTGTGTAAAAAATTCCCTGACATCATAGCTTGGGTGTATAGTGATCTAAAAGTGTACAATAAAGATGTTATTCAACATACCATAGAATCAAAAGAAGGAGCTAAGCCTTTTAGGCAAAAGCAAATACCAGTGAATCCAAAGATAGAATCTTTGATGAAACAACAACTGCTAAAACTCCTTCAAGCTAAAATAGTATACCCTGTTAAACACTCCACCTGGGTGGCAAACTTGGTACCAATCAGGAAGAAAAATGGAGATATCAGATTGTGTGTAGATTTCAGAAATCCGAACAGAGCATCACTCAAAGATCATTACTAGATACCTCGGATTGACCAAATGCTACACACAAGTTGCAGGAGTTAGGCAACTCTTACGAGTTAGAAGAACAAAGAGAGCAATCATACAATCACAATCGAAAGCATATGGTAGATACTGAAGGATGGTTCAACAAAAATACAACTCGCCAAAAAATTTAGAGTGGGAGACTTGGTTTTGAAATGGAATGTAAAGAAATCTAAGCCAGGTAACCATGATAAATTTGATGCTTTCTGGGAGGGACCATTTGAAATTGTTTCAGAGAAACAGTTCAATGCTTTCGAGTTGAAAGATCAAGATGGATTGGTTCTTCCCATCACGGTGAATGCATTTCACATAAAGTTATATTTCTGTTGAGAAATAAGAAAAGGAATTATATGTACAGTATAATATAAGTATATTCAGACAATATTTGTAAATATTACCGTTTTTCGGCCTTAACAAAAAAAAAATTTAGTCGCAGCCAATCAGAAGTCGACATTTTTTTGTAATAGAGATACTAAGGTATAAAGGGAGTTTTGATGAGGTAATGTTCACGTTTAATCTCAGTGCATTTTCTTGTGTTCTTTGTATTTCTCTGAAATATTCTTTTTACAACTGCGTTGTTGACTCCGTTTCCTAATGGATAAAGGCCTGGTTCAAAATTTTTGCAAGCAAAAAATCCCCCGGAAGGCGCCAAGAATGTTAGTAAAAAAGTGATTAACTACAAAAAAACATCTGATGCACCTTTTTGCATATTTTTCAAGAAGACCGAAGTGACCCATATGCTAAAGATCAAAGAAAAAGCAAAACACCGCAAGAAGGAAAAAGTGTCGCGATACCGCGACATGTTGCATTTTCGTGGCCAAAAGCGACAAAAGAGAACAAAGAGGCAGAAGTGTCGTGATTTCGCGACATGTCACATTTTCGCGATGCAAGAAGAAGAATCAAGCTGAAGACATAGAAATGTTGCGATTTCATGACATGTCTCATTTTCGTGGTGGGAGGCAGCTAAAGAGCAAAGTAAGAGACGAATGTCGCGATTTTGCGACATGTCTCATTTTCGCGGCGGGAGGCAACAAAAGAGCAAAGTAAGAGACGAATGTCGTGATTTTGTGACATGTCTCATTTTTGCGGCTAGAAGCGACAAAAGAGCTGAAGACATAGAAATGTCACGATTTCGCAACATGTCTCATTTTCATGGCGGGAGGCAGCAAAAGAGCAAAGTAAGAGACGAATGTCGTGATTTCACGACATGTCTCATTTTCGCGACTAGAAGCAGCAGAAGAGCAAAGCAAGAGACAAATGTCACGATTTCGTGACATGTCTCATTTTTGTGGCTGGAAGAATAAAAAAAGCAAAGCAAGGAAAGAATGTCACGATTTCGCGACATGTCTCATTTTCGCGACAGGAAGAGACAAAAGAGAAAAATAAGAGACGAATGTCACGATTTCACGACATGTCTCATTTTCGCGGTTGGAAGCGGTAGAAGAACAAAACAAGGAAAGAATGTCATGATTTCGCGACATGTCTCATTTTCATGGCTAGAGCCGGTAAAAGAGCAAATCAAGGAAAGAATGTCACGATTTCACGACACGCCAGCTGTAAAGGAATAAAATGAATTTTTAGCAATCAAAGGCATGCACTGACACCAAGAAGTGATTTTTGACATGATTATCAGAAATCTAGGATAGAGCAGGCTTGCCAGATGATTGAAAAAGTGACAGGATCGTCTCGAATCTAATCTGCAGAGAAGATATCTAATTCATAGAAGACTTGTGTATTATTAGAAACTGCAGATGATTGCTTGTAAAATAAGTAAGATGTAATGAGAAAAAGATACTCTTTTAGGGTATATATAGGGGTGAGCGACTCCAGAAAAAGGGTCGGCTCTTGGACGTTTACAAGACCGAATGTACGTACTTCGAATACAAGCAATAAAATCACATCTCCCATTGGCTTCTGGTTCATATCGTGCAAGTGTATGTATTAATGTTCTTTATTTATGCTTACAATATTGAATTATAAATTGAGTCTGTTCTTATATCTAAACTTTCGCAATACATAAATCATATTGCTGGAATAAGAGTCTAATATATACGCATGTTAAACAAAATATTATAAATCATATCTGGAATTATATAATTTCTACATGGAAATGTGTTTAAATGCTTTGGATAGAAGTAAGTAAATCTGTCTTTGTTGTTGTCTAATCAGCACCATATAAAAGTTCTATCTTAGGCTATATTTCCCTTATCTCTTGTTCCCATTTTATCTAAAAAACTCAAAGGAACGAACCTTCTCTGGAGACTAGACAGATGATCTAAATCAAGATTTGTCTATTCAATGTTGGCAAAGTCTAAGGCGCAACACTATTAACCAAAGGCAGATTTTGTTCCAACAACACCCATGAGCCCACATAAACAACCAGGGAAGCCAAATCTAAATGAAGCTTCAGGTTTTTCGGTCTTAGTTTCAAACTCTTTTGCCTCCCCATCATGTCAAACCTCTCCAATCAACACCCAAAATCCATGAAGAACAAAAATATACTTGAGCCCAAAAACCATAACTGCTATATAATTTGGTGAGGGTTCATAAAGAGAACCTGCATAGAAGTCAAGGATGACTAATGTAACCAAGCAACAAAATCATGAGCACCAGTTATCATGGAAAATGAATAACAAGACCCTAGGGATCACTTTATACTAGGAAAAAGAACAACACAATCTAATCTAACTTTAGGAAGAGTGACAATAAAAACTAAAGGCTCGTCAAGGTCCACCAAGACCCCACCCAATGCCACATGAAGCCATGTCACCTCCCAAGAAATATAGAAAAATTGAGCCAACATGAAACTAGGAAACCCCTCCTACCAAGTAAGCATTAGTGTGTAACTCCAAAATATGAGGTATCTCAAACAACTGTAGTACGCTAATGCAATGATTCACTGATACACCCAAAAAAATGTCAGCGATCATAAGGAGGAGCATCTAGATAAAGAACCTTAGAAAAAGAGCCCAACCTCTAGGATCCATCCCAAAAGTATCAAGAGCAATCAGAGTTAAGTATGACATTCAATTCCTTAGGATAATTAGATCTCCAATTAGATCTTCCCATGTGAGAAACACCCTAGTTAGCCAAGAAATCCACCATTTTATTACCTTCTCTCCAAATGTGGTTGATATGTACTTCATCCATAGTCAATAGAATTCTTCTTGTCTCATTAACTAAATTGAAAAAGTGCCAATTAGAAGACTTAATCAACTTGAGAAAATTTATTAGACTCAATGAGTCCCCTTCCATGACCACCTTTCTAAAGCCTAAGTATTGCAATAGCATCATACCTAGGAAAGTCGCTCTATACTCAGTAAAGAAGAAATATTGTGAAGAGAGGTGCTCAACAAAAACCATAATCACCCTACCATTCTCATCTCTGATGACCCCTCTAGTATTGGCTAAACTAGGGTTTCCTTTAGATGCCTCGTCAAAGTTAAGTTTCACCTAACTAATTGGAGGAGGAGATCATCTAACATCTAATATCAGGTTGGGGGTTTTAAGCTGCATCCTTTCAATAGGAAGACCAAGTGAGTGCTCCAGAGCCACTTCAGATGCAATAGATATTTTGTTGCTCTCACCTTGCTCCTTGAATGCCACACTAATGTTTTCAATTGCACACCACAAGGATATAAAACCCACCTTGATGGGGGTATGCTTGGAAATTTTAAATGCATAGACATTCCTTTCTTTCCAGATACCCCACAAAAGGTGGGGAAGGAGCAATTTCCATAAGTATATGAATCTAGAAGAATAAAAGGGAGGCTCCCATTGTAAAATTATCTTCATGTTAGAGTTTGGGAAGACCTAATTAACTTCCAAGACTCCTAGAACCATATCACAGACTTATCTAAAGAAATAATAGGTACCAAAGATGTCATTAGTCGATTCTAGGTTCGCTTCACAAAGGTAACACCTGTTGGGGATCAACAAACCCTACTTCTTAAGGTTTTTAATAGAAATAACTTTATACTATGTGGTAATCCAAACGAATATGTTGACTTTATGTAGAATATTTTTAATCCAAATTTTATTGCAAGGTCTTCAAAATATGAAATTTGGTTATGAAAATAAATAGGTTGATCGCATAGAAAAGGCCCCATCAGGATCTCCTGCCAGACAACCCTATCTTCCTCGTTAGAGTGCAGTAAAACTTGACGATTAAGCATATTAGCAATTTTTTCTCCCGTAGACTTCACCTTTCTATCGTTTGAAATCAGAGGCGAAGGATTCCAACTCGTATAGGCATTGACCGAAGAAATAAAGTATGTCACTTTGGATTGGCCTAAGGCTCTATAAAACGAATCAGTAATGGAGAGGCTTGGATCCGAAGCCAATGGGTTGTCTGCAATCCAAGAGTCCTTCAAGAAATCTATGGACTTCCCATTTCCTAAAATCCACCTTCTACCCTGGATGAAAAGGGGGTGAGTCTTTAGTAAAGTTTAACAGAAAGGGGAACCTTTAGCAGGTAAATGGTCTGAAAGGAAGTCCTTCATTAACCTGACCCAATCCACCTGATCGTTCAAGACCACCTTTCAGCCTTGTTTGACAACCAAAGCCTTGTTCATTGTCCAAACGTCCTTTAAACCCAACCCCCCTGTTTTTATGGCTGCAAATCTACTCCCAAGAAACCAAGTGAAATTTCCCTTTCAGCTCAGGGCCAACCCATAGGAATGCTTTAAGGATTCTTTCTATCCTTTGAACAACATAGCCCAACATTTTGAATACAAACATAAAATATATGGGAATGCTTTGAAGAGAGTTTTTTTCCAACACTATCTTTCTTTCCTGACTCAACAACACACCTTTCAAAGCTGCCAATTTCTTTTACAACCTTTCAATAATAACCATGTTATTTATATCACTATGTAATCATAATTTAATACAAAATGAGTTTCTTGTCAATTCTATATAACCGATTTAAAATAATAAAAAATAATAATAATGAAAATGATCACACTTTTTTAAATTTAAATAATCTATAATAAATATTAATTTAAATTTATAAAATTTATATTTATAAACCTATGATTGAATTTTACAATTATTTTTTAAAAATAATTATATTAGATATTTGAACAGATTGCCTATTTTGCTGGTGAAGATGGTAACATATTGTATATACAAGAAATAAGGACATCTGAGACAAGAAGATTTAAAGCATATTTTGATATGTTATTGAAGTTCCTCCCCACTAACACCATCACGTGCTAAATCTTTCAACTTCAAAGACTTTGACAATGTCTTGTGCTCGCATTGTGGTCCTACTGCCAACTAATATTTCCACTGCACTCACAAAATCTTTTGGTTCTACTGCCGTCTGAAAATTTCCCACCCACAAAATATTTTAACAACGAAAGCAGACAAACGGACAGCTATTAACCTTTGGTGGCAATTACTGCCTTGAGAATGACAACCTTATCAGCGCGTGGCCCACAGGCTTCCATTCTGTGAGGTATTCCATTCCCATTTCTGTCACTCGTGCCTTCCACAACAGTTCCTACTTGTTCGAATCTCTCTATAATAACAATCCTCCCCACACTAAACCATCTTCCAAAGTAGGGGTAGTTTAACTAAAACAAAGTACTAGTGACATATGCCTCTCTTGTAAATCCAGACGGAGTTTGTCTGGAAAAACTGAAAAGTAGTAGCTTCTAACGTCCACACGAATAAAATGGAATCCATTCTGTTCCACTTGAATACCTGGTTCTGTAATAACAAGCCTCTTCAAAGTATTAGCCTTACTAAAACAAAGCACTCGGGAACTACATTACGGCACGTCTCCTTTACGTGTCAAGGAGCGACAAATAACATCACGCGGAATTTGGACTTTGCGCTTTGAAAAGAGACCACATTCAAATCGTATACAGAAATTTAGATTTCGTAACCCGTCCCTACCAAGTGCTGAAAAGACGGCAGCTGTATACTCAGGGTCACCATAGCAACTTTCAATACCCATCCCTACCGCTAGCAAGTGCCGAAAAGACGGCAGCTGTATGCTCAGGGTCACCATAGCAACTTTCAATACCCGTCCCTACCAAGTGTATGCTCAGCAGTCACCATAGAAACTAATTATGAGTCCAATAAAATGATTTAATCTGTAATAAATAACTTATCTTTCCAAGGAAATGACGCGAGGGTTTTTGGATTGAGATATCACCATCATACAAATTATCTTTTCTCGATGTGACATGAATATAGGTACCATATATGAATGAGATGAATAATGTAAATTATGAATTTGTTATAATATTATTTATTAATAATAATAAATAAAAGTTTAAACTTAAAAATTTAATAAATGTAACAATAATTATATTTAAAATAATTAATAAATTTAATTAAATAAATAAAATAGTTGATAAATAATAAGATTAAAAATAATAATTAGTTGGTATTAGTTTAATTGATCTTCAACTTTCATTGGAATGGTGATAAGGAGATAGAAAAATAGAGAGCTTTGGAATGGAAAATTAAGCCATTGGTTAAATAAAAGCAGTAATTTTTGGTTGTTGTATAATCAAAGACAAGATAAAGAAAGTTAGTTTTAATATTTGTTGAAGAAAAATATTTAATAAAAACACGGAAGAAGTACAAAAAAAATTACATTAAAAATGTTTTTTATGGTTGTAAGAAAAATATCAACATCTCCAAGAGTTAATGGATGCTTGTCATAGTAGAAATCAAGTCCAAAGATTGTTATTGAGCAAAGTAGACTAGAAGAAACAGTCTTATATAGAGCCAATCATAACTTGATCTGTAAATTGATGGGTATTCACCCTACCCTTCATTTTTTGGATTCTTACTATTCTTTTTGGTTTATTAGTAATGGATATTTAATTTTTAGTTTTTTCCTCACTTGTCAGTAGAAATAAGGATTTTAAATTAAAAAAGAGGAATTATGGTTTGATAAGATTATTTGTTTAGCCCTAAAGAATGAGATTTGATCTATAAATTAAACCCATTGCTATCTTAGTTTGGGTCAATTGTATGCACTCCTAATGGAGTTTTGAGTGAGCAAGTATTGAAAATCATCGATAACTTTTTCTTATGGAAACACAATTGTTAATGCTAGATTATGCATGGAAATGTATCTCATCCAAGAGTATGAAAATAATATGAAGCTTTAAGCCCAACATATCTACATTATTTACCTTATATATATATATATAAGTAAGATTAGAATTTTTTTAATCATTTAAATTGTTATTATGTATATATATTAAATTTAAAAATAATATTAATTAAAATATTATTAAAAATTTGTGATTGTGCAGATATTAAAAAGTTAACGTACATTAACCTATTAAAAAATACATTAAATATACATGTTTTTTTTAAGCTATGTGTGGCTTCTATTGGGGACCACTCTCATTACAAAAAAAAAACATTACATTGCTCTTATTATATTTCTAACAAGTTAATTAAAGCATATCTATCTTTACATTTTTATCAAAGATATTCTCCATCTTCCTCAAAATGCTAATTTTTTATAATCAACTATTTTTTTAAGGAACTAACGATAAGAACAACCCTTAAATGACATATAACTCCAACAGATAGAGGGAAAAAAAACATAACAGTCATCCATCAAAGAGAAAAGCAGTTTGATTATTTTTTCTCTATAGTAGAGGTTCTTCCTCCTATAGAGTGACAAAATCTAAGAATGCATTTTTGCACTTCAAGCTCCTGAGGTAATATCTAGTTGTAACACATTTTTTAGGATCTTCATTTTCAAAAAATTGATCATCATCGATTATTTTATAATTAACTTCAAGAATACCATCTGAGGTGCTAATATTTTCTATGGAACTTTTTGGATGGTCTTTAGTAACCACTTTGCTTTTATCTGATTCAAATTCTCCTTTTGGAGGTTGAGTCTTCTATTGCTTGCATGATTCCTATTGGACAATTGGTGCATCTGGAGGATGAACTTATTTATTTTGAATTGGGATATTTGAAGGTTTTGAATCATTTGCATGCACGGCCTTCTCCTCCACAGGGGAGGAATTAGAGCATGATCAGATGATCGAGCATCACTTCTTAAGGTGGCCATATTGTTGATAGCCATAACAACTTAGGGAGAAGTTTTCATATTCAATATTTTGGATCCATTCCCCTTTGCTTGAGGAGATAATGGATTGAGTCCCAAGCAGGGTTATGCATAGTGGTGAATATTCAGAAATTGGGTGAATATTATGATTTTCAAAATTCAAAATTAGTGAATATGAGGACCCTCGACGTCAGCCCATTCACCTAAAATTTTTGGGATCGATGTTTTATTAGGGTCAATTTGCCACAATATATATCTAAACATAGACATATTTGTACTCGTTGGAAAGCTCTTTTCGAGCATGATCTAATGGTGGTGTTTTTATAAAGTTATAATGTGATTTAATAGGTCAAAATGTATCCAAAATATGGCCTTATGTTTTAGAGATTCAAATGTTGCAAAATTTTTGTGTGAAGATGATTGATTTATTTTTATTAGGATTCACATTAATTTCGATTAGAATTCACCATTTTCTTACAAGTAAATTTCGAGTCCAACCTCTTATGCATAACCCTAGGTCCAAGAACTCAAACATCCATCCAAACAACCAATTTTGCTTTACTTATATTAGTTTTACTAGATATATATATATTTTTTATTTGGGTATTACCGATTTTGGTGAATATCTTCTCTCCCCAAAACTCCATAGGGAGAGCATAAATATTCATCCAAACTGGAAATCCATTAACTTCTTCTATAAATAGGTTGAAACTAGGAGTCCAAGATCTTATATAGACACCCATTTATCCGAAAAACCAATTATATCTATAATCCACTACCCTATATCTATCTTCTAAATTAGAAAAAAAAATAAAAAGAAATGGGTAAGAGAGTTACTTGAAATTTTGTACTGGTCCACCAATCTTTAATGCATCCTTCGAGATCCTCTAGGCCTGATTTTTTGCGCTTGAGTTTGCAAATAATTTTTTGGGCTTCATGATCAATCAGATTCAACTTAAATTCATCCTCCAAAATCTTGATAGAGGGTAGAGGTTCATCCACCCATAAACCCAAAAATCCCTAGGAGACATTTCTTCTAACCGAAGAATCTTTCTCACAGACTGAAAATACAATCTATGAAAAACCCTCTTCCTTCAACACTTATTGCACCTAGGGTTTGCATCCCTTTTACGAAAAGTATAGCCAAATTTATCACTTTTTTCTATCGCTTGCACCTAGGGTTTACACCCCTTTCGCAAAGATTATGGCCACCAATACTATTATATGATCATTATGACATTCTCAAAATGGATATTAAATATACATGGTATAAGTAGTTTATATAATTGATTACAAATACTATATATAATTTATTAATTTTTTATTTATATATTTAGAATTGATTTTATATTTAATATGTATGTCAAAAATATAATAAAAAAGATACTTTGAAAAGGACCACATAAGCAAAAGAATATAGATTGAAAATGCCTAGAATAATTATGCAAATATCATGATCCAAAATCTTTAAAGAGTGAAACAGAGTGGCAAATGCAATGGCTAACTGGACTCTTGACCAAAAATATGTGACTTGTTATGGATATCTCTCAAATAGTGGTCTTAGGGAAGCTCTTTTTCCATTGTTATCATTGATAATAGTACTTCATGTTGTATTTAGATTTATATATCCTTGCTTTACATGGTTTCTATAGTTGTAGTATATTAGATGTGAGAAAGGATAGTTCCACATCCTCTCTAAAAACTTGGTTTAAAAACCTTCAAACCTGAAAAGACAGGAGATGTAATATGATTTTCAAATAAATTAATTTAATAATATTTTCCACATATATATATATATATATATATATATATATATAATATTATAATATGTTTTATGTGATAGCTATAAAAATGTATAAATAAAACAAATTATAATTATTAGATAAAATTATTTATTAATAAAAATAAATATAAATAAATAGTTTAATAAATACAACAAATAAAAAAAAATAGTTTAATAAATACACCAAATAATTATACTCAAAATAATTAATAAATATATTATTAAATAAAAATTAATATCTAATAAACACTATCATAAAAAGTAAATTTATATTAAAATGGATTATGATATGAACATACATTTATTATAAAATAATTACATTATAAAGAATAATTGTTAAATAAAATAAAATAATGTATTATAAAAATATGACACAAAATCGAGTGCCCGAGGATTTGCCGTCAAAAGTAGTTGCTATTAAGGGGATTGCGATATTAATTAGGACTTGCCGACTAAGAAGAATATGGTATTAAGGGGATTGAAATATAAATTATAGAAATAAATTAGGACTTGCGACTAAGAAGAAGATGGTATTAAGGGGATTTTCCGTCAAAAGTATTTGCTATGGACTAAAGTTACGGAAATGTGAGAAATATGACACAAAATCGAGTGCCCGAGGATTTGCCGAGTCAAAAGTAGTTGCTATTAAGGGGATTGCGATATAAATTAGGATTTGCCGGCTAAATTTAAGTCCAAGTAGCCCCTTCCCTCGTGAGGAAGCTGAAAATCTTATTATTAATACTTTGAATGAATTGCACGAATTTTCTGCCGTGTAATTCCACTACTCAACGTGAGCATTTTGGCTACGCTGTCTCACGACTCGTGTAAGTTCCCCATTATGTTTTTTCTCAGCGTTATTGTTATTCGTTTTTTAATTCGTTTTCCGTCATAAACAATTCGAAAACAAAATCCGTTCTAAACAATTAAAAGCAACTTGTATAGATTGTATTTGAAATTTATATTTGATTTGGTTGGGGTTTGGTAACATATGATTTATCATTTGTTATGAATAGTTAGAAAACAATTGGAATTTATATTGTTGTTGATTTTATATACATTGTTGATTGCAGTTTTAAATGTATACATTTTATTGCAATTTATATTGGAGTTGATTTTAGATACATTGTTGATTGATTGCAGTTTTAAGCAGCATATCATTTATTGCCGCAAATGCTATTATGATATAGATTTGAGTTGGTTTTATATGTAGTGTTGATGACAGGTTTGTTCAAGTGTGACTTAACATTGTAAAGGAAGTGAAAAATATTTAGCATGGAACGGCTGTTGAGAGTTTTATTGCGTTGTTTTTTTTAATGACGTTTCATAAAAGCACCGTGATATCAATATCAGGTGGATAACCAAAAAAAATACTATCTGTTCATAATAAACATCTCCATTCACCACTCCACTGAAACTTGACACCAATACAACTTGAGTTCCCGCTGTAAAGAGTCTTAGTGTGATTGATGCAACTACAATTGTGGTTGTGTGTTCTTGTAATTTAATTTGGGTTCTTGCACCTTACAGGGTGGACGAAGTCGACAAATATAGAAGAGAAATATTTTCACTGTATAAATTTTCGACAAATATAGAAGAGAAATATTTGCAGTGTAGAAATTTTCGACAAATATAGAAGAGAAATATTTTCAGTGTAGAAATTTTACTTTGGAGGGAATAGGGGTGATATATGTATGTAAGCAGGCATATGATCATAAATTTTAGCAGTGGAAAGTGTAAAAGGGTGCATCTATTAGTATTTCTTCAATCGCACAATCCTGGAGAGTAGTACACGAATGCATGCTATTATTTTGGCAGTTAGCAAAATACAAGTAACCCCATCATTTCATAGAAGATTCAAAAGACCCTGACCAGTAACTTTCCCAAAGTGTTTCAGTATTTGTGTCTGCTCTTTAGATTTGTGGTCTTCTCGTTTAGTAATAAGAAACCTTAACTAATCCAGAGACCAGCCCACTCTTGACTTCAATTATATATATATATATTCCTTCAGTCATCTTCGTCCAATGCAAATGTTAGAAATGCTTAGGCGGATCCAAAATAAGAGAAAGAGAGGCTGTAAACATTGTAAACATATGAAAAGATTCAGCGAGGAAGACTATAATTGTAAAGTGTTCCTCTAAAGGGAGTCCAATCTTTGCAAACCCAAATGAAGCGCAAAGTTCCTCTCATCCCACTATGCCCAAATGGGTATTTGCCCAATAACAACAAGACACACTACATAAACTTGAGTATTAATATGGAATAGTTTTTAACGTGACTTTTTTAAATGTTTTTATTTAATATGACTATCTGATTATATTCTAATTTTGATATACAATTCTATTTCATCTATTCTATTAATTCTTTTCAAAATTTTAAAAATTTTAAGTGACATCGAACAGTAACAGGTCTTGCACCTTCTGTTTTTTTACTCTGTTCAAGATTTTCTTACTCTCAGGAAAACAGGATGCACGGATCCTCTACCTGTTGTGTTATTTTTCCCGACAGGCATTCGAGTCTGGTTTCTCCTCCTTTGGTCTGCTGAGCGAAAGGCTTTAATAGAGGTCCACAGAACACGCACGGCTATGGGGCGGCCGCGTGCTGCCACCTCCAGGCCACCGTGAGGGAGCTCTTGAGGATGTATTTGCTTTTCATATTAGAGTGTGAGGGTAGTTAGTTATTATTAGGGTTTAATAGGTTTTTCTTTTTCTTTCACATTATATTTTATTATCTATAATTTATATGGTATAGCAAAATTTGAACCATAAATTTAGTTTACATCATTTTTGTGTCAATCATTTTTAGTCATTTATTTTTTTAATTGGTTTACTATAATATTTTTTATATAGGTTAATGATTTTTTTTTGGGTATGCTTAGATAAAGCCAAAGTCAAGGGACCACAGACACATGGACAAGCACTCTAGGGCTACCAAAGAGCCTATGCCTTTCGGGTAAAATTTTTAGGGTAAAGCATAAGTTTTTGAAAGAGGTCGTGGTTTGGTTTGAACTTGAGTCTCTTGGATGAAAACCTAAAAACATATTATTACGATATCTTTCGTTAGACTAAGCAAAGCATAAGTTTTTTTTTTTTTAATGAAAAAAACATATTTATATTAAATTAAGATAAAAGCCTTTACAATAAAAAAAAGTTGGTGGGTTAATACACCATTTCGTTAGACTAAGTAAAGCATAAGTTTTTTTTTTTTAATGAAAAAAATAGATTATATTATATTTAGATAAAAGTATTTACAATAAAAAAAAGTGGGTGGATTAATACACCCCATGGGGAATTAAAGTAACCTTCATTAACAAAGGTTAGTAAACAAAGCTGCCAACAAAACACAAATTTACCAATCATGACCATTGGTGATCATTACATCAAAGAAAGCATATCATATGGGGTAACATGTCATGGCATGTTGTCCTGAATAAACTGCTAGTAATTATGGGATGGGAATCCATCCCTATGCATCACGATTAAGGCCTTTAGTACTTGCATCGCTCCAACCAATAACTAGCCCACACAAAATTAGTTGAACATCATCCAACCCCAAAACCTGGTGGGACGAACAAACAATGTCAACATTAGGTTACTTCCTGATTGGTGAGGGTTGGGACCAGTGCTTGTCTGTGAGAGCACTTCTTGCATATGATGAAGGCCAACGATGAGAGCAGGATCGAAAATGCTCCTCAGAAGAGTGCTCTGGGGAGCTTTGATTGATTGTACACAGAGCATTGAACCAGTGTGCCAAAAGAACTTGCAAATGATTCAACTCCATAGCAAATTTGTTGGCTTGAGTACATATCTATAGCCACATGTCATTAAAAACTTCTAATTTATCAACATGAGTAAATATGACAGAAGGTGTATACTGTTTAAAAACAATTATGTTATGGGCCTTCCAAATATGAAGGAGCAGGCTAATCCTAAAAACCTGCCACACTTCAAAAAGTGAGAGAGATAAAGTAAAAGAGTCTCCAATAAGAGCTTGGGGCCAAGAAACTCTTGCATCTGTAAATGGTAAAAAGGAAAGAACCCATTCCCAATCTTGCCTAGATCTTATGCAATTCCAAAATAGGTGAGTACAAGACTTGGGTACACCACAAAAATGACATTTAGGATCAATAATTCCAAGGTGCTTCAAATTTTCCCCCAAGGGAAGGCCTTGACACAGCAAGCTCCATGCAAAAAAAGTTTGCTTGGGCTCTGTAGACACCAAAACAGCACCAATCCAATTATGTGACGACAAGCGCTGATCGTATTGACACACACAGCCCCTAGGGCAACCCCCAGAGGTTAAACAGTGGTCCTAACCACTCCCACAATAGTTTGGAAGGTCAAAGTCAATTTGGCACCTTTTTGGCACTTTGCTTTCTACTCGCCCCACCCTGGGACGATTACAAACTGGCATTCATCCCACCTAGGGATGATTATTAGCATTCGCCCCAGGATGAGGCGAATAGAAGGTTTGACTGGCAAAAAGTCAAACCTCGACAAGTCCGCCAGTTAACTGCAGCTTCAGGCCATGCAAATCAAGGAGAGAGACTTTAGTCATGCATGTCTTTAATTTTGGAGGTCTCATGCAAGGAGACTCTAAATTAGGGAATAATATTTTTCCCAAAATAGGACATGCAATTCCAGTGGTGCCCTCGCATGCACATTCAAACAGAGAGACCCTAGGTCTATAAATTGGTGAGTCTTCTCACCCAAAAAAATGAGGGAGAGAGGGAGCATTCTAAGCAACGAAGTGCTACAATTTTACATCCATACACACACCCTTTTGATTTGTGCCTTTCACATCCTTGATCTCTCTTTTGGAGGGAGGTTATTGGGTGATTCTTGGAAGCGCAAATTCGGAGCCCAAACCCGAACATTTAGCCACAATATACCACAAAATTTGCCAAAAAAACCCCATAAGAGGTTTTGGACCCATCCCAAGTGGATTGGTTCCAAAACAAAGTCCCAAACAATGCGCATCCTGCCCCCGGGCACCCCCCAAGCTGTCAGTTCTAAATGCCCTACCCCGGAGCGATTAGAAATCTGTGGTAGATTTTATTTATTTTATTTTTGCATCTTATTCTAAGTTATTCAAATAGGCTGTAGTTTAAATTTAACTTCATTCTGACAGGTTTTGATCATGCTTTTATTATTTCCTGCTTTTACTAACCTACAGATGGCATCATCAAAATCTGGGTGATAGAGTCCAAATTGGAGAAATATGACCATCTGGGTCATCCCAAAATACCCCCAATTAGCTAACCCCAACTTTGCAAGTCATTTGGACCTTCCTGGATAGGACATTGAAGAGGGTGCTTTCTAACAATTTGTTGTAGGTTTATTCGTCCCGTCCCGGAGCGAATACAAATATGTGAGGAATTTCTTGATTGTTCCTTTTGTAATGGCTTCCTAGTAATATATTCATTCTTCTATCAAATTTCTAGGTTGTTCTGATGTTATTTGGTTATCGGTTTAATATTTTCATGCATACACTAACAGTAGGCCTTGGGAAACACATGTTTTATTCTATCTATAGGTGCTACTGATATTTTCTATTTTCTTGAATGCAGGTCTTCGACATCAGAGGATTAGTAAGGAGTCAACACTCATATACACAAGCGGTGACGATGTTTTGGTCCGCCCATATTACATGTGGGCACGCGAAAGAAGGATTGCTATCCATGGATGTGATAAGAAACATATTTAACGCTCCTATCCCCTAAAAGGGAAGGAGACATATTGTAACACAAATTTAAAAGCATATCAATAAAAAGGGCCATATTCCATATTGCTTTTATCTTGTGTCGATTCATTTTTGTTCTTTCCTTTCATGCATTTTTCAATATATAGGCTTTTAGCGTTAAGTTTGGTTTTACACGCATCGTACTTGGCACTTTCCTTTTTGTTTCCGTATCCTCGTGCTTTCAGTGGCGATCACGGTGGGACCTCTGTCCCTTGATTTTAAGATTAAATTTTTGATCAAAAGTTGCTTGTTTTTGCTTGCAGGTACCAAGTTTTCAAACGCTGGACTGCTGTTCGTTTCAGTCTGTGACAAGTATAAAGCTGGAATTCGTCTTACCTAGGGACGAATAAGACTTTTTCCTACCCTGGAATTAATACATATCTATTATTCATCTCACCTCAGGATGAATAGCTCTTTGTGCAATTTTAGGGCAGAAATTCAGAGACATCCGATTTGGGTAGAGAAGAGGTAGGGGTCCTAAAACACCTTCTGTCATTTTTTGCTTTCTGTTTTTTGTTCTCTGGTTATTTGCTTACATAGGAGAGTTTGAATGCTTGTTTCCTTCATTTATGCAACTTAAAAAGAACCCCACACACCATGTGGTAATTTAAAACAACAAGGAGTTGGTCGTAAAACCCCAACCCTTGAGCAAGACCAACGGTGGATTTCATCACCACCTCAGCTTGAGATATTGCATCCATAACCCTGATCGCGACTGTTGCTAGACGTAAATCTTGATGAAAGCTTACCAAGTGTAGCTGGGGTGATTCCCAGTGCATGAGGATAAGTCTTCTATGGTAGGTTTCATAAACAGAGCGATTCCCCTTTCGTACCGCCTATGTTCCACGTACCATCTGCTCTCACATACCAATAGTTTCCCTCACGTAAGGGCGGGTATATAGAGAGTGATGAGGCCTGGAAATGCCTCAATCATAACATGTTTTGAACACTAAAATTTCTTATAAAATCTTATGTTTTATCTGATATGTTAGTTAACTTGATTCAATATGCTGTATATTAACCATTTTGCATGATCAATGTATTTGAAATATTATATGCTGATTTTACAGCTTTTTGCATAGTTTTGTGTTCTTTTTTCTATGATTTGCTAAAATGATATATGCTTAGAATAATAGCAGCATTTCACTAATCATGTTTTGATTTGTCTCAAACATTTATTTCACCTAAATCCGCAACAAGTGCAAGCAAACCGTTGTCGTGCAAAGAAAATCGGTCTTTCCCATGTAAATTCTAGCCAGCTGTCCATAAATAGCAAGACATGTAATTCACATGAGGAAAGGGATTAAGACCATTGGAATTTGATCTTAGGAGATAACCCACCTAAGAGATGTAGAAGAAATCACTGGAAAAGCATACATTTGTTCATTACAAAGTATCTTCGGAATGAACAGATATCTTCGGAATGAGCGGATCTTTGGAATGAAGAATGCAGTATCTTCGGAATGAGCGATATTTGAAATGAGACTGCAGTATCTTCGGAATGAACGATCTTCGAAATGAGAATTGCATTGTCTTCGGAATGAAGCCACTTATCTTCAAAATGAAAACAGAGTGTGTTTTTTGACTTGTTGACCGATTTTTGAAGCCAGAAAAAGAGAAATAAAGGTTTGAAAACGTAAAGGAAAAGATATTCCATCTGTCTTTGTCGTCATTGCCGACCAAAGCCATCATTAAGGGAAAGATCAAGTTTTAATCTTCTTCTAGGATAAAACCAGAATTTGTTGTAGCATTGTAGGATTAGATCTTTTGAGATATTCTTTGTTTGTAATTAGACCTTAGGACATCTATAAATATTACTCCCATTTAGGTTGAGCCGAGTAGTAGTAGAGAGAGGTAGAAGTAGTAGCAGCAGGAAGTAGAAAGTAAGGAAGAAGCAGAGAATATATAGAAATTAACTGTTACAGTCCTGTAACCGTTTTTTCAACGGAATTATTGTAATCATGTCTTTTAATCAATAAAGTGCACCAGTTCTATTTCATATTGCTTGTAAATGAGTGTGACTAAGATTTAGAGAAAGAGAGAGACTTATACCTTCTTCTGGACAAGGATATTGGCCACTTCTAGACCTAGGAGGAGGACTAACAGTAGGTTTTATTCTCGATTTTGTTGTAGTAGAATGAGTTGTAAAACTTGTTATTTCAATTGCTTGTAAACAATCGACAATATTTGCAGTCTTAGTTTATTTATGCTTAGATTAATCTTGTGCTTAGTGTTTTAGCTGTAATATTTACTTTTAGCAAAGCTTCCATTTTATTTCAGATTGTTATTTCCAGAATTTGCTGTTTTTCTGTAATTTCCTACATTTTATGTTTTGCTGTCAAATCCTGCACAGAAGATTGACAACCTTCTATTACAGAACCTTGACAGTTTTCATTTCCATGTTAAGATTAGACTTTCATTGCTGCAAAAGTAATTAGATTTCCTTTCTGCAATTAGGATTAGACTTTCAATTCTGTAATTGTTATTTCTGCAATATAATTAGGTCTCATTATGCAATTGTAATTAGGACTTCATTTTTGCAGTTAATGATTAGTTTCCAATTCTGCAACTTAGATTAAGATTTAATTCATGCAATTTAGAGATAGGAATGTTCCAAAACCCCCCACACAACCGGTTCCACCAATAAGACCTGTTGCTCTAGATTGACCTAAGTTATAGCTGTTTCACTTCTTCTTTCGCAGATAGCCTTGTACACTGCCTTGGATTGATAGATTCATTGAGAATTAATGATGGTATAACGACTACGCATAATTTTGGCACCGTTGTCGGGGAATAGTGTTTCTAAAATAAAAAAAATAGTCCAATAGCTGTAATCAGACTAAACTGTGAAAATTCAAGTTAAAATCTGAATACAACAGTTGAGGAAGATAACAACTATTGACTTAATTTATGTCATTTAGGAGTAAACATGAATGAATAAGTCAAGGGATGAAAAAGGTAGAACTACCCCAAAGGATCCCTGGCTTGTTCCATTAAGGAGATCTTCACACCTAAGGGGTGAATCACCTGTGTTTGAACTACCAAAAATATTGATAGAAAAATCACCAGTCTCACCATCACTAGAACATTTTGAGATAGGAAAATCACCAATTTTATCATCATCAGAATATCCTAAGAAAGACAATTCATCAGACTCATCATCAACAGAGAGACTTGGATCTCTTGAAAGAACAATTTGGGAAGCTTTAACTTCTCCCAACAAACAAGAAACTATGGCAGAAGGAGGTAATATAGATGGCCAACATGGCTATGTTCATAATGAAGGATATGATCAGGATATACTCCAACCTTCCAGAACATTTGAATATCCTATTCGTCTGAATCCAACACAAAACTCTCCCATGAAGACCATTTCACCCTCAGTACTTCCAACCTTTCGAGGTGTTGTATCTGAAGATCTTGATCAGTTTTTGTTTGAATTCAAGGTAGTGTGTCAGACCTATGATTATATAAATGACAATAAAAAACTTAAGGTTTTTCCATCAACACTCAAGGATTTAGCATTGTGCTGGTTCATGAGCTTAGAGCAAAATTCCATAAGAACCTGGGATCAAATGGAAACTGTCTTTTTAGATAAATATCAAGAATATTGTCGTGTAAGGAATAGAAAATATGAGTTAATCAGAATCAAGCAGGAAGATGATGAAACATTGGAAGATTTTCTTGATAGGTTCTCCTTTGTTCAAAGGAGATGTGGACTTGTAGAACCAGAATTATGTAAAACCATATTTTTGAGAAGATTGCAAGATGAATCCAGAGAAGTTATGGATTTGATAGGAAAAGGGGATGTAACCACTCTCAGTAATGAGAAAATTATGGATCTCTGTAGGAATTACTCTCGCACTAAGCAGAGAAGAAGAAAAAGCCGCACAAATGGCATTGATGTAAAGGACCTGATAGAGGAACTTGCAAATTTCAAAACTGATATTCTAGTGCACCTAAACACTACTTTAGGGGAAATGTCTACAAAAGCAAAAAACACAGAACCTTTGGTAATTTATTGCCCAAGATGTAGAAATAAACATGCTTTGCAGGAATGTCCTTTGAATAAAACATCTATCTCAACCATTTGTAGTATCTTGTTCAAAAAGGCATTCAACCGATCAATGCCACCGCTACCACAACTCAAAACTGTGTTAGAAAATCAGATCGAGGAACTCAACTATATTGGGCCAAAACAAGGGGGAAATTTCTCTCAATACCAAAATCCTCCTCGTTTTCCTACAAATTGGGGGCATAATCCTAGTACTATGCCTTGGGGACAATCAGAACCACCCCAACGTCCTTGGAATTATCCTCAATGGACAAATTCCCAAGAATGGCCATAAGCAAATTGGAGTAACCCAGCCTGGAATTAGAATAAAAACAACCCCTCATGGAATCAAAACAACCCATATTGGAATCAAAACAATTCAGATTGGAATCAAAATTAGACTAATCCACATTGGATGCAAAACCAACCACAATGGAATCAGCAATACCAGTCCTATCCAAGGTAGCAAAGGAATCAAGGTCAAACTCAACATTTGTTGCCTGCACCTAATCAAAATTTTCAAGAAAAACAATAGCAAACATAGCAAGTGAAACAACCTCAATTGCCAGCTCAACTAGTCACTAATCCAAACAGTGTGAGACAGACACCTCCTGTCTATGTGGCTGAAGCTGAAGAAAATGTTGAAATTAATGTTCTTGATTGTAGTAACATCCAACTTCGTTTAGGGAAAATTGTACTTGAACCAGTTTCAATTGAAATCAAAGAAAATGAAGAGCAAGAATCATCAGAACCAAAGAAATTCCAACCAACAATGGAGACAAAAGAATCATTGGAACCAGAAAAAATCCAACCAACAATACAGAAAGAGACAAAATCACAGGCAGAACAATTACCAAGGATAATTCCATATCCTGAAAGATTCAATGCAATACCAAAAATTTCGAGTCGAATTGGTCAAAGAACTCAAAAAGTTGACTATATCATTGCCTTTATTGCAAGCTATTAAGGAAATACCAGAGATTAATAGTACTTGTCCAAAATTTATGCATTAAAAGAGCAAGAAGAAAAAAAAGGCATTTCCCAAAACCGTGCAAGGTTGAAGGGAAGATAGTTGATCTCTTGTCTGGAAAACTAGTACCTCCAAAGTATAGTGATCCAGGAAGCCCAGTTATCACAGTCACCATAGGTTTAGTACCAATATCAAATGTCTTAGTAGATCTAGGAGCTGTAATAAATGTCATGACCAAGGATACAATGGAACAATTACAACTCAAACATCTCAGCCCCACATTTACAGTTTTAAAAATGGCTGATAGGTCAGTTGCAAAACCTGAAGGAATCATTGAAGATGTCCCTATAGAAGTTTCTTCTTGGGAATTCCTTGGAGATTTTTTGGTTTTACAGCCAAGAAATTCAACACATGGATATCCCATTATTTTGGGAAGACCTTGGCTTGCAACTACAACAGCCTTCATAGACTGCAGATCTGGAAATATGACTATTTCAAATGGTATTGATCTAAAACATATTTCTTTATATCCTCCTGCAAAACCATCCAAACAAATTTTTAGGTCAGTTATGGTTTTTTGACTCAGAGGAAGAACCAAAAGAGGTCATTTCTACACTAGCTACCTTAGTAGTAAGAGAACACACAGAAGACCTCAGTGACACAGAAAATTTAGAAAATGAAACAATCCTGATGAATGTTCTGCATGAACAAGGTTTAGAAGGGGAAGCAACAAATATCCAATAGTTAAGTAATGAGGAGAATAAAAAATATGAAGATGCACCATCTGTGCTATCACAGAGAAACTCTGTTTCACTACCACATGGATGGCACCATCATCTGATTTTTCCTTCTCACTGTTCCATACAAGATATGCTTCCCTCAAGCAACAATAAAACAAAAACTGCTTCTTTTCTCCCATCTCAGCAATGTCCTCTTAAATCACCAGGTATGAAGGAGTGAATTCAGTCCTTCTAAATACAAAACAAATAGAATTCCAGCCAGGCAAATTTTTGAACATCTACAGCCAGCATACTAGGGAAGAGGAAGAAAAATTGATAGTTGTCTTGCAGAAGCATGTTCATGCTTTTGCTTGGAACTACAAAGATATGTCAGGAGTTCATCCTGATATATGTACCCATAGAATATATACTGAAGAAGTCAAGCTAGTTAGACAACCCCAAAGAAGATTGAATCCTACCTTAAGAGATATTGTGAAAGAAGAAATTGAAAAACTCCTGGAAGTAGGATTCATTTACCCAATTTTTGATAGCCAATGGGTTTCTCCATTGGTAATAGTTTCGAAGAAAAATGGAAAAATGAGAGTATGTGTAGACTATAGAGAGTTGAATAAGGTGACATACAAAGACCATTTTCCATTACCTTTCATAGATCAGGTGTTATATACTCTTGCTGGAAAAATATACTTTTGTTTTCTTAATGGATTTAGTGGATATAATCAAATTCAGATTGCACCTAAAGATCAAGAGAAAACAACTTTTACATGTCCTTGGGGAAAATTTGCCTATAGGGTTTTACCTTTTGGTTTGTGTAATGCCCCGGAAACTTTTCGATGAGCGAGTCCTAGCAATTTTTGCTGATCCGACCACCAAAAGTGTTGAAATATACATGGATGATTTCACAAGTATGTGGACGGACTTTTGATTTTACATTGGAAAATCTTGACAAAGTCTTAACTCGCTGTGAAAAATACCGGTTATCCTTGAATCCAGATAAATGTTTCATGATGATGAAGGAAGGGATAGTTCTTGGTCATCACATCTCTCCTGAAGGGATCCAAGTTGATCCAAAGAAGATGGAAATTATCAAGAATCTCCTTCCTCCTAAAACTCAGACTAATGTCAGAAGCTTCCTAGGACACATTGGTTTTTATCGTAGGTTTATTCCCAACTTTAGTACAATAGCCAGTCCTATGTTTGCCCTATTGACTAAAGATTCTGAATTCTCCTGGACTACAAAGTGTTAGGAAGCATTTGAAGCTCTGAAAGAGAAATTGATAACTCCACCTGTGCTCAGAGGACCTAATTGGACATTACCATTTCACATACAGATTGATGCCTCCAATACAACAATTGGAGCAGCATTAGGAAAAATTGACAATGGTGAACACTATACCATCTACAACATTAGCAAGAACTTGATAGGAGCCGAGAAAAATTATACAACAACTGAGAAGGAATTCCTAGCAGTAATATATGCCATCAACAAATTCAGGCATTACATCACAGGTTATCAAATATTTATTCACACAAATCATATAGCCATTAAGTATTTGATGAATAAACCTATGGTAAGTGCAAGAATTATTCGTTGGTTGCTGTTGCTGCAAGAATTTGATATCACTATAATAAAAAAACCAGGAAAAGCTAATGTTGTGGCAGATTTCTTATCCAGGTTACAGAACACAGATGAAGGGGAATTAGTTGATGACACTTTTCCTGATGAAAAACTATTTTCTATATCAGTCCAATCACCTTGGTTTGCAGATATAGCCAATTATTTGGTCATAGGGAAAGTTCCTCCACATTTCACTTCAAAACAAAAAAAACAATTGATCAAACAAAGTTCTTCTTTTGAATGGATTAAGGGTATGCTTTTTAAGTGCAGTCCTGACCATGTGTTACGTAGGTGCATCCGAAAGGATGAAGTGTATGATATCCTTAGAGCTTGTCATGATGAACCCTTAGGTGGACACTATTCTATAAAAAACATAGTTAGGAAAATCTTAGGGACAGGATATTATTGGCCATCTCTTCACAAGGATGTGAAAAAGTACATCAGGCATTGTGATGCATGCCAAAGAATGGGGAAACCCACTCATACAAATGAGATGCCACTACAGCCTCAAATGGTTTTAGAACCATTTGAGAGGTGGGGGCTTGATTTTGTAGGTCCTATTGATCCACCTTCTCAAGGAAAGGTGCATATTCTAGTATGCATTGACTACCTGACAAAGTGGGTAGAGGTGCGTGCTTTCAAACATGCTCGTGAAGAAAAGGTCATTGATTTCTTGTATACTCAGATTTTTTAGAGATTTGGAGCTCCACGGTCTATCACTACAGACCAAGGACCCCAATTTGCATCCAAAGTCATAAAAGCATTTACAGAATTGTATGAAATCAAACATAAAAAATCATCACCTTACCACCCACAAGAAAATGGCCAGGTTGAAGTAACAAATAGGGAACTAGAATGCATCTTGACAAAAATAGTAGATTTTCATAGGAGAAATTGGCTAGATAAATTATCTGAAGCAGTTTGGGCCTACAATACTACTTGGAAGTCCATTACTGGATTCACACCTTATGAACTAGTCTTTGGTAAAAAGCCTCTCTTACCTATTGAATTTGAGCTACTAACATTGCGCACAAGACCGGAAATTGGAATTGAATTGTCGCAGGCACAGACAGACAGGATTTTGCAGCTGAATGCATTGGATGAACTTAGATTGGATGCTCTACACTAGACTGAGGTAATTCAGGAGCAGAGGAAGCTATGGCATGATAGTCACATTCAGTAGAGGAAACTTCAACAAGGAGATTGGGCTTTATTGTTTGATTCTCGCTATGAAGACTTCCCTAGAAAACTGAGAACTAGATGGTTGGGACCTTACTGGATTGAGGAGGCATTTGACAATGGAGCAGCTCGTCTATCTCCTATTGATGGATCACGAAGAAAGTTGGTAGTGAATGGACATTGCCTCAGGGTGTACCATACACATCTGACTAAAGATGAATTCTTGCAGCAACTTGATAGTTTGGATACACAACAGGTGGAAGAGATTCCCTCTTCCACCTCAAAACAATCAACATGATCAGTGGATTTTAAGAAAAAGCAGAAAATACAAAAAAAAAAAAAATCAGAAAAAAATAGAAAACAAAAAGATGAATAAATTATGAGTATGAATTCCTTCATGGGCATGGTTTCAGGGGAAATCATGAAATTCCTTCATGGACATAGTCAGGATAAAAATAAATAAATAAATAACTCAGCAGTGAAAACCTTTTCTTAAGGCACTACTGAGTTGGTGTGCATGAAAACCAGTTTTATGGCATGCATAACCTTGAGAAATTTCTGAACCATCATTGTACAAATTCACCAAGTGCACTTGTTTTGAAATGTTGCAAAAAATATCAGTAGAACATCAACAAAGGCAGTCATTCTTCAAAATTGGCATTAACTGTTTTTATCATGTATATATATTTCTTACATTTCTTCATTATAAATGATTGGTGTATAGTATATAAAAATTAACCATTAGCATAAAAGATATTCATAAGAGTTGACATACTTAAAACATGTTTTGAGAATGAAAATATTGATTTCTGCCTAATCTTTGGAACAAGAATGCCAAAAACAGTGCCTGCTGTATTATCTTCGGATTGAAATTGTCTTCGGAATGACAGCAAAATGAATGTGACAATTTGTCTTCAGAATGAAACTTGATCTTCGGAATGACGACTTGCTGCATCATCTTTGAAATGAAGATCTATCTTCGGAAGACGATTTACCTTCGCAATACAACCTGATCTTCGGAATGAAGATTTAAAATTGCAAAGACGATTTATCTTCGGAATGAGGATTGATCTTTGAAATGAGGATTAATCTTCGGAATGAAGATTTAAAATTGCAAAGAGGATTTGTCTTCGGAATGAAGACCTGTCTTCGGAATGAAGTTATAATCTTCGGAATGAGGATTTGTCTTCGGAATGAAGACTCGTCTTCGGAATGAAGTCATAATATTTGAAATGAAATTTTGTCTGCGCAATAAGTTATAATCTTCGGAAAGAGCATTTCCACGTGGCATCCAAGAAGATAAGGTACGAAAAAATCAAACTCTTTTAGTTGCATGCGAGGAAGGAAAACGTGTCAGTCAAGCACATGGTTTGTTTTTGCACCCATTGGAAATACGGAGGACGTGACCAACCATATGCCACCAATTTTTAATGCCAATAAACATGCACGTGAGAATCTACGGACTGAACAAAAAAATTAAAACCAAATGAGGTGGATCTGATGGCAAGGACGTCCAAGCAATCATTGACGGACAGGTGTTCGGTGCAATGGTAAAAATGTGTGCCACCTTTCTTTCTGAAGACATGTTTGTGAAGTACAGTGCACAGGTTACGGTTCATTTCGAAGAAGAAGACGAGAAACAGGGCAACGAAGGTTTCAAACTAAAACTTTGCAAATCTGCAACATAAAATAGCCAGAGATCTAGAAAAAAAAATAGCAGTAGCAATGAACAAAAAAATGGGGCGAAAGATCAGAACAGAACCTGCAGATACCACCTACCTCCGAGAAAATCCGGCAGTCATGCAGATTTTTGAAGATGGAGGGTTTATGCCATTTCTGGATAAGTTTAATGGGTCTTCTAAATATTTGGTTGGCATGTTCGCCCATACATTCAAAAACAACCGAGCACATGTAAACGGCATGACTATTGAGGTAAGCCCTGAAATTTTAAGTCAGATTACTGAGCTACCATTAGAAGGGATTTCAATTTCTAGATCTGGCAAGAACACATTAGCAACTATAGTTAATCAGTTTGTAGAAGAAAATGATAGAGAACCAGAGTATTTAACCCATAACAACACATGCAAAGGGTTAAAAAGGGCCATCCTGTAGGAACCCTGGGATGAAGTAGCCACCTGGGTAATTAAATTCCTAACCTATGAAGGGTAGTATGTGCTGTTGTCAGGGCATCATCTACAAATTTTGAACCATATCAGACATGGTGGGCAACAACCAGAAGTTAGGGTAAATCTTCCCCTGTATCTGTATAAAAAATTAAAGAACATGGCAAAGAGATATCAAGAGGGTAAAGGAAGTCTTCACCACCATGGTCTTATCAAACTAGTTTGCCAACACAATTTTAGAGGAAACCCTAGGAGTTTTGATAGGTTTTACTCTACCCTAAATGATGTCATTTTTGGGGATGAAAGTGAGGAAGAAGAAGAGCCAATTGCTGCTGATGTTGCTGCAGAAGAGGAAACAGCTGCTGTAAAAAATTTTGCAGAAGATGCTGTAGAAGAAACTACAGAAGGTGCCCCTGAAGCTGTTACAGAACTACACCCCACAGCAGCAAAAGAAAACCTTGCTCCTAAAACCTCAACTTCACAAGCCAAGAAAAAAAAGAGAAGAGGATCTGGAACTGGCAGCAGAGCAGAGAACCAAAAGAAAGTTCATTTTTTTGGAGTGACCACTAATTTGACAGAACAGAGAAGTGAAGCACTTAACCAAACAGAGGCAGAAACAACAAGAGAAACAGAGGCATCTAAAACTAACCCCATGACCCCTGTTGTCACTAGAAAACAGATCAAAAAGAAGAAGTTTGCATCTGGAACTAGGAGGTCTACAAGAATCCATTTGAAAGAAACAACAAAACAGGTTATGGAGGAAGAAGATAGACCAAGCAGCCCAGATGTCATAGAGATACAACCAGCCTCTAAAAACTTTTTAGAATTCCCTTAATAGATAGCTGAGGCAGAAACTGAGCAAGATGGTTTGGAGAAAGCTATAATTCAATAGGCTACAGATATGGTAGATACCCTCATAGACAATTTTATAGAACCTCATGAATAAGAACAAATTGTTGTAGAAGAAGAATTATTAGTTGAGCAGCCAACTACAGTTGATTTGTCTACATCAGCTTCTGAAGCAGAAACAGAAATGGAAGACATCACAGAGCAGTTGAGGGCAGCAAGGAGTGTTGTCAAAACATAGACTAGATGGATTTTAGAAAAAGAAAGCATCATTGAGATGCAAGAAAGAAAAATTGCAGAGCTTCAGTAGGAAGTGGCAGAATTGAGAAAACTATTGTCACAATCTGAAAAATAGCCAGCTATATCCAATGATGAAGACAATTTGGCTCAATTGCTTCTGGGTCTATCAAGGGCAGATGACTCTATTGAGGTAGACATAGGAGTTCATCTTGAATCAACACTCCTTCATTTTGAAGAAGTGCCTGTTCATTCTGAAGTAGCACCATATTATTCTGAAGCATTGCATTCTTGTTCTGAAGATGCTTTAGAAATGATAAAGAGCATAGCAGAGGATGTTGAAGATGAGCCACCAACACAGGAACAGTCCCAACAACAAGAAAATATTCAAGTAAGTACTCCTATTGAGGTCCCTGCATTTCAACTTGTTACACTTTCAGTAGAAACAACAGATAAGGGGGTACAAGTAGAAATACTATCTGATGACAACCCCATAGAAATAGAAAATAAGGGGGTGCAAGTAGAGTTATTGATAGATGAACAACCAGTAGAAGTGGTAGAAAAAGGAGTTCAGATAAATTTGCTGCCTAGGATCCCCCTGTAGTAAGACCACATAATACTATGTCTCTAGAGCAGTACAATGCAGACATAGCTAGCTGGATGATTAGATATGAGCAGCTTGCCACTAAAACTAAAAAGTTCAAATTGGAAGCAAAACAACTAGAAGCCAAGGACATAGAAATTCAGGCATTGAAAGAAAAGGTGTCTGACTTATGCCAAATTGCTGAATTTTTAGTCCAATTTAGACAACCAGCCAGATTTTACAGCCTTATTTTGAAGAAAAAATACCTCAGATGGTAGGTCATGAGGATTACTTCAAACCTTTCATATAAATTGGACACTAAATTTTCTAGAGGCATATTTTGATAGTCCTTTTGAGCAGAAAAATCTCCTATGTGAACTATTTTTACACAGTTTCTTCATTCTAGAGGAAGTTGACTCTCATCCTCAAATCTACATTGGAGATGTTCAATTGAGAGCATTTATGTCTACTTTGCAGAATCAGCTTTACTGGGATCAAGAGAAAAAACAAAATAAAGTGATTGAAACAAGGGCTGAGTTGTTAGTCAGAGCAATCCAGCCAAATCACCTAGTTATCACCAGGAAGCACTTCTCAATGATGAACAGGGATGATATAAAGAGAATGTACTTGAAAAACTTAAGGGACTATGTGGCTAGATTTAACAATTTTTGTGATCACAATTTTTTTCCCAGCATTATCAGAATGCAGAGACAGATGGGCTGAACTTTTCATGTCTTTGAGAAAAAGAGAACCTATCTCCCCCATCAACTTAGAATGGTCCAGAAGAAGAGCAGAAGGTGTAATCCAGCTGATTCAGATCATGCAACATAACTCGGATAGGTCTCAGGTTCAGGCCTCCGACCATCATTACTCCTATTCCATTATACTTTGAGGAAGATGCCCAGCTTGATGAACAATTTGAAGATTGGCTCAGAAACATTCAGGAAAATAAGGGGTATTACATAGGCAAGAAATTATTCTACAGGTCATGGAATCTAAACATAGACATATGTGATTCCATAGCCCAACAGAATGCATGAGGGCATGCATTAATATAAGTTGGGGGGAAAATGATGAAGCCTGGAAATGCCTCAATCATAAAAAATTTTGAACACTAAAATTGCCTATAAACTCTTATGTTTTATCTGATATGTTAGTTAAGTTGATTCAATATGTTGTATATTAACCATTTTGCATGATCAATGTATTTGAAATATTATATGCTGATTTTACAGCTTTTTGCATAGTTTTGTGTTCTTTTTGCTATGATTTGCTAAAATGAGATATGCTTAGAATAATAGCAGCATTTCACTAATCATGTTTTGATTTGTCTCAAGCATTTATTTCACCTAAATCTGGCAACAGTGCAAGCAAACTGTTGTTGCGCAACAAAAACTAGATTTTCCCATATAAATTCTAGCCAGTTGTCCATAAATAGCAAGGCATGGAATTCACATGAGGAAAGGGATGAAGACCATTGGAATTTGATCTTAGGAGATAACCCACCTGAGAGATGCAGAAGAAATCACTGGAAATGCATACATTTGTTCATTACGAAGTATCTTCGAAATGAACAGATATCTTCGAAATGAGCGGATCTTCAGAATGAAGAATGCAGTATCTTCGAAATGAGCGATCTTCATAATGAGACTGCAGTATCTTTAGAATGAGCGATCTTTGGAATGAGAATTGCATTGTTTTTGGAATGAAGCCACTTATATTTGAAATGAAAACAAAGTGTGTTTTTTGACTTGTTGACCGATTTCTGAAGCCAAAAAAAGGGAAATAAAGGTTTGAAAAAGTAAAGGAAAAGATCTTCCATCTGTCTTTGCCGTCATTGCTGACCAAAGCCATCATTAATGGAAAGACCAAGTTTTAATCTTCTTCTAGGATAAAACCAAAATTTGTTGCAGCATTGTAGGATTAGATCTTTTGAGATATTCTTTGTTTGTAATCAGACCTTAGGACATCTATAAATATTACTCTCATTCAGGTTGAGCCGAGTAGTAGTAGAGAGAGGTAGAAGTAGTAGCAGAAAGAAGTAGAAAGTAAGGAAGAAGTAGAGAATAGATAGAAATTAACTGTTACAGTCCTGTAATAGTTTTTTCAGCAGAATTATTGTAATCATGTCTTTTAATCAATAAAGTGCACCAGTTCTATTTCATATTGCTTGTAAATGAGTGTGACTAAGATTTAGAGAAAGAGAGAGACTTATACCTTCTTCTAGACAAGGAGGCTGACCACTTCCAGACCTAGGAGGAGGACTAACAACAGGTTTTATTTTGATTTTGCTACAGCAGAATGAGTTGTAGAACTTGTTATTTCAATTGCTTGTAAACAACTGACAATATTTGCAGTCTTAGTTTATTTATGCTTATATTAATCTTGTGCTTAGTGTTTTAGATGTAATCTTTACTTTCAACAAAGCTTCTATTTTATTTCAGACTGTTATTTCCAAAATTTGCTATTTTTTTGTAATTTCCTGCATTTTATGTTTTGTTGTCAAATCCTGCATAGAAGATTGACAACCTTCTGTTATAGAACATTGACAGTTTTCATTTCCATGTTAAGATTAGAATTTCAATGTTGCAAAAGTAATTAGATTTCCTTTCTGTAATTAGGATCAGACTTTCAATTCTGCAACTGTTATTTCTGCAATATAATTAGGTCTCATTCTGTAATTGTAATTAGGACTTCATTTCTGCAATTAATGATTAGTTTTAAATTCTACAACTTAGATTAAGATTTAATTCATGCAATTTAGAGATAGGAATGTTCCAAAACCCCCCACACAACCGGTTCCACCAATAAGACCTGTTGCTCTAGATTAACCTAAGTTATAGCTGTTTCACTTCTTCTTTTGCAGATAGCCTTGTACACTACCCTGGATTGACAGATTCATTGAGAATTAATGATGGTATAACGACTACGCATCAAAGAGGTTGGTATATTGGCCTGGAAATGGTATATCGAAGGGGCAACCATTTTTGGGAGTCATAAGAGCCATCATATTGCATTTAAACGTTCTTTACAAAAGCTTTCAAAACAAAAAAATCAAAACACACTAAACCAGATTTTAGGGCACACTTTTAATCCTTAAACGAGATAATCATTGCTTTGTGTGTGTGATACTGTCTGCTTAGTGTAGCATAAAAATCATAAAAAGAAAATAAAAATCTATGCATCTTTAGGTAAACATCACCATGGTGTACACCCGTAGCCGAGCCCAATCACGGGTAGGAGCTACAGAGAGTGCACAAAGGGGGACAAGTCACCTCCGATATAAAATTGAGGACTTAGTCATCCTGCCTTGGCGGCCTGATACACAAGATATTCCACATCATGCTATTAAAGAACAAGACTATAGAGGCACCTCTTTGAGGGGCACCCCCACTTAGCATAGATCCTTTCAAGAGGAGAACCTACATGTGGCACTCAACATAGATAGGAGGCCTCCCTTAGACGCTCATTATGAGTGGCCTATTGAGGAAGTGCTAGGGCAACATAGGGTCCATAACGAGGGGCCACATGATTTTGTCATCCCTCTTTTACCCCTTATTACTGTTAGAAACACTAGACAAAATCCAGAGCACAAGGCTCTCCAGGTAGGGCAAGCCAATTCTCCCTGAACCCTTCACACATACGAAAGGGAGTACGAGGAAGACCACCATGTTCCTTAAGAGTAGTACACAGTGCGGGAGCGATGCACCTCCGCACCTGCTATGTATCAGGATCACCCATTGAGGCCAGAGCCTCGGGTTAATGTTGCTAACCTCAATAGAGGAAAGCAACCCATAGGGGTCTCAGATCACCACGATCGAGATAGATATGTAGGAGAGGCATCTAGGCTTCCTAAACATGAGACGGCGAAACAAATTGACTTGGCATTTGCTAGACATGCCACTCACAAAGCATAAATCATGTAGCTCAGGTAAGATCAACAACAGTTAGAGCATCTGTATCACCTTAACAAAGAGTGCATTCAACGTTAGACAGCCGAATTGCTCCTAAACAATATTCTTGAGAAGGTCCCAACCCCTCGTGCATGTAAAGTAGAAGTGTATGAGAGGCGTAACCCCTTGGTGCGAGATAGGTCCCCGTGACCTTACCAAGTGTTGCCTCTACGACCTCCTAGACTTGAGCGAGAAACCACTCCTAGAAACAATGATGGGCACCCTCCATGGGAATCCACCCATGTTTATAGGTCTCACCTAGGCACTCCTCAAGAAGCCTATGAGGAGTATGAGCAAGAAGAAGAGTAGGCTGAAATGCCCTACCAAGGCAGAGGGGGTGCTATTCAGCCACCCCTCCATAGGCCTCAAGTTCCTCGTAACCCACAATGGGAGCAAACCAAGGAGGAAGAGATCAAATCCTTTGATGCATATAAAGCGCTGCTAGAGCAGTTAGATTCTATGGAGACCAAGACTTTTAGGCCCCAAAAACCCACTTTATGCCAACTCCGCAGTCACCCTGTGCATCCATCAGTGCCGGCACCCCCAGACCCTGAACACTTTAAACTACCCTAGTTGGCACTCTTTAAAGGGGAGGAGGATGCCTAAGAGCACGTGACTAGATTCCTAAGCCAATGATTCGGCATTCAGGACAATGATGCTTTGTTACTAAGAAAATTTATAACCACATTCGTAGGCCCTACCTCGGATTGGTTCACTCAGTTACAAAAACATAACATCAGTAACTTGGATCAGCTAGTGGACGCGTTCCTAGAACGCTTCACCTTCAACACCAAGAAAAAGGCATCACTAAGCGACCTAGCTAGCCTCGTGCAATATGAGGAAGAAACCATGGTGGCATATGGGAACTGATGGAGGACGTTGCTTTCAAAGCTGCCCTACCTCCCTCCCATGTCCGACCTGACCCAAATGTTCTCAAAGAGTTGTTTGAGATCAATATTCATGCTATTGTAGCTATAGCAATATGCCACTTTAGAGGAAGCTTTGGTGCAAGCTAGAATCATTGAGGAGATCAAGATATAGGATGGCGAGATTGCCAAGCCTAAGAAGAAAGAATGGACTAAGAACACCAAAATAGGGACCACACAACGAAAACCTCATCGTGGTCAATCAAAGTTGCTATAAACATCCCTAAGCCTGCACAAGCAACACAGCCCCAAAAGGCTAACTATCAGGCGATGCCTCCTAACAATTATGATAGAGAAAATCAAAGGCAAGAACAAAATTAGTAGTGTCATCCTAGGCAACAATTCACACCTTACACAGAGTCCAGAGACTCCCTGTTTGACTGCTTGTCAGCAACGAACTTGATCAACCTACCAAAAATTCAAACCATAGACCCCAATGTGCCAAAGCCTAAGGGGTACAAGGAGGACTTGTACTATAGGTTCCATAGATAGAAAGGACATGACCTTAATGCATGTTAGAAGTTTAAAGGCTTGGTGCAAGACCTAATTGACAACAAGACATTGGTAGTGGACAACCCCGTAGCACCAAACAACCAATAAATGGGAGTCTTCAGAGACCCCTTGCTTGCCCATGATGCATAGGTAAAACCCCTTCAAGTCAATGAGGTGCAGCAAAATTGCCCCATGCAGGGGTATGTAGGGATGATAAGCATAGTGACTAGGAACAAGAGGTATCCAGGAGCTGCCCCCGTGTCGGCCACAGGAGAGGTTCCATCGACGTCACAACCTCAAAAGCACCCTATGCAACCTCCCCTGTCTAGACCAGTGGCCATGATTCGTACTAGACTTACCCAAAGTTTAAGGACCATGTCAGCTAGGCTCTCCATATACGAGCTCATTTAACAATCAGCACCCCATTGGGAGGCTCTAATGGAGATATTAAAAGCCATCGAGCTACATCCCCATGAAGCAAACTCTTTCAACAACTTCATGGGACATGTAAAACAATGTATAGAACCAGTCATTACCTTTAGATAAGATCAATTGAAATTGGTGGTTGGTGATGTGGCAGATCCACCCCTGCACGTCATTGCGCAGGTCAATGGGATTCCATATAAGAGGGTGTTGGTGGACACTGGTTCATCCAGCAATATCATTACAACCGCAACATTGAAACATCTAAAGTTGTCGGCATCTCACATCGTGGCCTCCACCTATACTCTTTGAGCATTCAATGATGTGATATGCTCGACGGTTGGCACAATTGTCCTACCCATCCAAGTGGGACAAAAGACTATTCATACATTGTGCCACATATTGGAAGGTGAGATGGCCTATAATATCTTGTTGGGCTGACCTTGGATTAGGGACATGAAGTGTGTCCCTTCAATAGCTCATCAGTTCCTGAAATACACATTTGAAGGATAGGTGCATGTAGTCCTGATAGACTTAGAGCCCTTCAAGTACTATAATACGGTGCAATTCATGCCGTAATCGACCCTTCCATCAACACATTTGGATTTTTAGTTGAATCCATCTAAATAGGGTCTGATTCCACAGGCACCCCCATTGACAAGTCCGTCAAATCCCCAATCGGGTCCATATTCCTCATCTGGTCCTTCAACAACGATGCCACCTATGGTGGCCACACTAGAGGACAAGGGAAAGAAACCCCTAGAAGAGGAACCACCCCTAGTCTCAACCATCTCTACCGAGGAGATGCCTAACAGAATGGAATTCAAGACGCCTAGTTCACCCTACATGGAGTGGACTCTGGAAGGACTCCCATTCGCTCCCCCTCAACCACCAACGATCATTGTTGAGATGGCCAACACGGGCCTGGGGGAGTATATAGTGTGAAACATTATAGAAACACCCACACTTGAGTCCATGCAAGACATGGGGAGACCTCGTCTCCCCATCGACTCTGTGGTTTCTCTAGGCTACCCACCCAATAATACAAACTTTGTTTATGGGGGCCTGGATAATGGCATTGAGCCTTCCATGCAAGAAGACGAAGATGAAGAGCCCTTTGCGGAGGACATCAACTATTTTTCCAACCTAGAATTCACATTGAGATATCTTGGACAATGCAAGTGGCATGGATATGGGTTGGGTAGGTATGAGCAAGGAGTGCGTGTTCTTTGCAAACCGAGATATCAAATGCCGTATGACAAGTCAGGAGTAGGGTTTAACCACCCCTTGCCCCTAGACATCTTGGTAGAGAAAATGCAAGGCCTAGGGATAGGCCACAAGGATGGGTTGGAATTAGATCCATATGCCAATATTAACACAACTTATACATTGGCGGATTATCTCCCATTACGAACAAACAACCTTGTTGACCTTAACAAACCTTTCCCTTCGATCGAAAAGGGAGAAAGTTCGAGGACTCACTTACAAGAGGGATATGGACAAGACCTAGAAGGGTCTTCAAAAAATGAGTCAGAATACGAAGTAGCACCTTGGGATCCTTTCGAGTCTGATAGCAATCATTCACAAGTGCATCCCATGGATGATTATTAGGAGAGCTTCCTGACAATGTTCCCTTTGGATGCTCCAATTGGACATATGCCACCTCAAGAGAATCAGGTCCCCACGCAAAGAGCGGAACAACCCCGATGGGACCACATTAATTTTCTCAAGCAAGATGAGCCTCATATGTCGCAAATAGCTTTTGGAACCAACGAAGGCCTTTGGATCTCTGACAGTGATTATGAAGATGAAAATGAGATGGCTTATCTCAATCATATGCGACAACAACAATATCCATTGGACATAGAAAACATGTTTGAACAACTACACATAGGGCCAAGGCATAGGTGGCATCTAAACCAGGCACAATTATAGCAATTACTGCACCCACCACTCCAAGTATATAGAGAACATCTTCCACCTGGAGACCCTATAGAGCCATCAGTACCTAGGGCAGATCCTGTCCTCTTATCCACACATAGGGCCGATCCATTCGTGCCAATACCTCCAGAGCCTGATCCGGAGCACAAAGTGAATCTAGGATGTCAGAGTCACCACACCCGCGGTAATGGAGACCATAATCATTTCATCAACATGATCTCCATTGATTTAACCGCCCCCATCCATAATCTAGCCAACCCAACATAGTCATTGCATCTAGACCTAGATGCTATAGACTGGGATTGTGCTGACACACCACCATCCCCATCAGAGTACTGGCCTTGCAGTGGGATTTTCCATTTCACCATAGGACAGACTCAGGATGTCTTCCATGCTGAAGAGGAACCTGACGTTCTGAATGATGATCTAAATTCAGCAAACGATATCCACTTGATCCCAACTCCACACCAGTTGGAGGACAGGTCCCACATGTCGATCGAGGAGACGAGTGATGTAGACATCGGCTCAGATCCAATGAATTTGCAAATCATCAAGCTGGGAGTAAGTCTATCCCCCAAAGAACAAGCCGACTACATTGCCCTTCTCAAAGAGAAGAAGGAGGTTTTTGCATGGTCATACAAAGACATGCCGGGACTAGACCCACAGCTAGTCAGGCATAATCTAACGCTTGATCCGAAAATCAAGCCAGTAAAGCAAAAACTACGTAAGATGCACTCGACAGTGGCCTTAATGGTCAAATATGGATTGCAAAAGCTGTTGGATGCACAATTTGTCATTTGCGTGGATTACCCACCATGGTTGTCTAACATGGTGCCCGTCAAAAAGCTCGACGAGAGGATTTGCATATGCACTGATTTTTGAGATCTAATAAAGTGAGTCCTAAGGATGATTTTCCCTTTTTGAGCATCGAAGCATTGGTAGAAGCTATAGCGGGCCATGAAATGCTTTCCCTCATGGATGGTTTCGCAGGATATAATCAAATTCGTATCAATCTCGAGGAACCAACTAAAAACAACATTCACGACGCCTTGGGGGACATTTTGTTATAAGGTCATGCCCTTTGGCCTTAAAAATGTTGGCGCCACCTACCAACGTGCCATGACGTACATCTTCCATGATCACATGCACAAAAATTTGGAAGATTACATGGATGATTTGTTGGCAAAATCTCTTTTGCGACCAGATCATCTCGATGACTTAAGAAAGATCCTCGATCGCCTTATTAAACATAAATTCAGAATAAACCCTAAGAAGTGCGTATTTGGCGTCACATCTGGAAAGCTCTTAGGTTTCATAGTATCCAAATGAGGAATCAAGGTAGACCCAAGTCAAGGCAATCCTTGAAATGCTTCCCCCAACTACCATCAAGCAGCTCAGAAGTCTGTAAGGAAAGGTCACGTCGATCAAGCACTTCATAGCATAGCTATCTGACAAGTGTCGACCCATGAATAATTTATTGCATAAGGGGATAGCATTTCACTGGGATGACGAGTGTCAGTCAGCCTTTGACGATATTAAACAATACTTGGCTTCATCGCCAGTATTGGCACCACCTAGACCAGAAGTACCATTCTACTTATACATCTTAGCTATTGAGGTGGCACTGGATGCCATGCTATCCCAAAAAAATGAATTGCATAAAGAACATGCTACTTACTATCTTAGCCGCACCTTGGTCAGTTATGAACTTAACTATGCATACTTCGAGAAGCTCTGCTTGGCATTGGTGTTTGCTATCAAGAAGTTATGCCATTACATGCTGAGCAAAAAGACGTATGTTGTGTCTAAGGAGAATCCATTGTGATACATGATGAGTCGTACTTATCATAGTAGCCGCACGACAAAATGGATCATGTTGTTGACGAAGTTTGACATAGAATTCATTGGATAGAAATCTCTAAAAGGTCAAGTCATCGCTGATCAACTAGCAAAGGCTTCTCTTGAAGATGATCAACCTTTGATCATGGAATTACCGGATGATGGGGTCTTCCATGTTTCAGAATCGCCAGATTCTAATGAGCCTGAGTCACAGGCCGACATGACCCTATTCTTCGATGGTTTGAAATGTGAGCAAGGAAGTGGCATGGGAATTGTATTCTTCACACCACAAGGGGCTCCAATGCCTCTGTCATTTAAATTAGACTTCCCGTGCACCAACAACAATGCAGAATACGAAGCCTTGCTCATAGGTCTTCAAACAACAATCACCATGAACATTAAACGTTTAAACATCTTTGGTGATTCGCTGTTAATTATCAATAAAATAAAGGGGGTATTCCAATGTAAATGCACAATTCTACAGGCCTATAAAGCCCTTGTGGACAAATTCCTGGCACAACTTGAATGGTATGACATCGAGGCACTCCCTAGATCATAGAATCATTTTGTGGATACTATGGCATCCCTGGGGTCACTAATCCCGCAAGAACCTTCCAGTGAGATGACAACCATTCAGGTCAAGACATTATCACAATCTGCAATGGAGCATGCAAGCTATGACCTAACACCAAGAATCCACTTGATCTAGATTGAACCATCTCAAGATAGGTTCTCTTGAATCCAAGATTGTTTGACTCAGGCCAACTGGGGGTCCTTGTTCTCCCCGACCCCTATTACTAGCAACACAACGCTATTTTTACAAGTTCTTTCCCATTCAGCTTTTGCTAGGGATGAACTTCAAGCGAGATTGGCCATTCATACCATTGAGGTTTCTGATCAGCAAGATTGGTACACACCCATCAAGGATTACCTTAAGCTAGGTAACCTCCCACTTGGATTGACACAAGCCGCGAAAAGATCATTTAAACAGAAAGAGGCAAAACATGTCTTGTTAGGAGACATTTTGTATCATCGGAGCTATGAAGGAATCCTCCTCTGTTGCTTGGACCAGCAGGAGTCCGCTTGGGTGATCACCCAAGCTCACGATGGTACATGTTGTGGCCACTTTAGAGGTATGGCCATCACAAAGCACATTCTCTGCATGGGTTATTATTGGCCATCTTTAGAGTGAGATTGTTGCGTGTATGTAAAGAAGTGCGTGAAGTGTCAACACCATGCCAATTTGACACATGTACCTTCTCAGGCCTTATAGTCGATCCAATCGGCTTGGCATTTTTCGTAGTGGGGCTTCAATCTAATTGGAAAGATCTCCCCTGCATTGTCGGGTCATCACACGTTCATCATAATGGCCATAGAGTACTTCACCAAGTGGGTGGAAGCAATTTCGCTAACCTCTACAATGGGACCCCGCATTGTGGAGTTTATTTTGCATAACATCATATGTCATTTTGGTATTCCATACAAGATCATATCGGATAATGGGACATCATTTAAGAATAAATATGTGCGTGCTTTGACCACAAAGTACAAAATTTAGCACAATTTTTCAACACCCTATTATCCGCAGGCAAATGGGCAAGCAAAGGCATCAAACAAAATGCTAGTCACCATCCTTAAAAATACCGTCACACATAGTCATAAGGATTGGCACATTCAGATCATGCTTGCCCTATGGGCTTATCGCACTAGCATTCGAACGCCCACTGGGGCTACTCCATTTTTGCTGGTGTATGGCTCCAAGGCTGTCATGCCTCTCGAGTTGGAAATCCCTTCCCTACACATTTCAATGCAAGAGGTCATCGATGATGACACTACGCGGCAGGCCCGGTTAGACCAACTGACGTTGCTCAACGAAAGACATGTTAATGCTCTCGAGCATTTATGTATCTATCAAGACCGACTTAAGAAAGCATACAACATGAAGGTTCACCTGAGGGACTTTCAGGTTGGTGACTTGGTCTTAAAATAGAACCAACAAAATTCTAATTTGTCGTCCCATCTAAGGGACAAGTTCACGAAAAATTGGTTAGGTACTTATGTGATTGATAGTAAAATAGGACCTGAAACATACCGACTCGCCTCTCTTGAAGGAATCAAGGAACTCGAACCCTTGAACATCAGTCATTTGAGGCCATTCCACATCTAGAGAGCCATAGTCCACCCAAAAGCTCCAAGGATTCCTAGAATCGCTTGGTCAACCCAAAATGCCCCAAAGGTGTCCATAAACCATTTGGTCAAGCCAACAGCTCCAAGGATTCCCACAATCGCTTGGTCAATCCAAAAATGCCCCAAAGGTAGCCATAAACTCTTTGGTCACACCAAAAGCTCCAATGACCAAAAGCTCCAAGGGTTACCATAACCACTTGGTCAAAAAAAATATTCAAAAACAAACAAAAACAATAAAATCATCAAAAATAACAAAAAAATTGCATCTTCATTCCATGCATATTCGTAAAAATCAAAATACAAAAATATAGGTTGCATTAGGCATCGCATCCATACATTGCATATTTGCTAGGTCATACAAGTCAAAAGCACCATAGACTATAATTGCTTGGCAATTCCATCATCTTCCACCTCAAATCCATTTTATCAATGCATACATCTAGAATAACACCATCCCCATTTTTAGCATAGTCAGTTGTCTCCTAATGTATGTAGGGTTTTCGTCATTCAACTGTCTTTAAATTTCTAGCCAAAAACTGTACAAAGTTAAACGGATTTTATAAGGGAAAGTTTTACTTGGATCACGCCTCATTATGTAACATCCCTACAAAAGTTAAAATACATAAAATAATTCCTAAGTTGTGTGAACGTAAGATGAAAACTACAAAGCAGTCTAGGGTACCATAGGTGAAAGAGTAGCCTATTCATCCCCCTGTGCGAATGGTTCAAGAGTGCTGAGAATTGACAAAAGGACAAGCTCTTCCCCATCAATTTCCCCTAAATAAACAGTGGTTTTCACCACTACCAAAAATCCCAATCACCGTTGGTCCCCAATGTTGTAAGGATTCGTACTACACGTCCCTGCCAAGGATGGGTAGTCATCCCCAAGACCTAAAAGGATCAATGACCATTCAAAAGAAAATTCCCAACAAGCCATCATCATGAACATCTCCAATCATCGTTGGTCTCCCAAGTTGTAAGGATTCGTACTACACATCCCTAAAAAGGATGGGTAGTCATCCCTAAGGCCTAAAAGATCAATGCCCATACTTCATAATCTCCATAATCCCCTTTGGTTCCCAAAGTCGTAAGGATTCGTACTACATGTCCCTAAATAGGATGGGTAGTCATCCCCAAGGCCTAAAAGGATCAATGCCATTCACAAGCCACAAAACTACAAGCTCAACCTTACGAAGCTCTAAACGCTAAATCAAATAACAGTGGTTATTACCACTATTCAAAATCCTTGCTCAAAAAGAACAACAAAAAGAGAAAAATAAACAGTGATTTTTTATCACTATGTATATGAGCAAGTATCCTAAATCGTTGAGCAAATAAAAATCTTGAACTTGAATCCCTGGAATTCTCAGCATTCGAACAACCATCTAGGTAATCCTCATTACGGGTTTGGTGGACAGCCTACCTAGCAATGGCGATATCCTAAACGCATGATGATATGTCTATCACATTAGCTTTGCATGTGAGTAGACCAATTTTTGCATGTGGATGAGCTAGCTTATGGTACCTGATGGGTTGTCATTAAGCACATCATTAATTCTCAATGAATTTGTCAATCCAGGGTGGTGTCCAAGGCTATTTACGAGAGAAAGTTCAAGCAGGGTTGTAGTTCAGTTCATTTGGAAGCAGCGGGTCTTATTGGTGGAATTGATTGTGTGGGGGTTTTGTGTCACTTCTACCCCTAAATTGCATAAATTGAACTTTAATCTATTTGCAAGAATGAAAACTAATTGCTAATTGCATAAATGAAACCCTAGTTACAGTTGCAAGAATGAAATCTAATTAAATTGCAGAATTGAAACTCTAGTTATAGTTGCAGAATTGAAAGTCTATTTAATCTTGCAATAATTGAAATGAAGCATAAAAACTAGATCCTATCAATGCTCTGTAACAGAAGGTCGTCAATCTTCTGTGCAGGGTTTTGACAACAAAAACAAGAATGCAGGGAAATTACAGAAAACTTGTAAATTGCTGGAAATGGAAATTTGCAGTGAATTGGAAAGTTGCTGGGAATGAAAAGAATAACCAGATCTACCACTAATCATATCACAAAAACATTATGAACAAGAATTAAACAACTAGGAATGTTAGCTGTGCAAAAGAATGAAAATGACAAGTTCACAACTTATTCTGCTGCAACAAAATCAGAATAAAACCTGTCTGTCAGTCCTCCTCCTAGGTCTGGAAGTGGCCAGCCTCCTTTCTCAGAAGAAGGTTTGAATTCTTCTTTAAGTCTTACTCACACTCGGACATAACAAAATAAATGGAATGAAACTGCACTTTTATTGCTTCAGAAACATAATTACAATTCTGCTGAAATCTGTTATAGGTCTGAAATCACTATTCTATTATCTCCCTATTTATTTTCTATCTCCTCTATCTAATCTAATATAATATTAATAGCTCAACCTGGATGGGAGCTATCTTTTATAGATGCCTAAAATCTAATTACAAACAGAAAATATGTTGTTCCTGATATCCTGCAGAATTTCTTGGGTTTATCCTAGAAGAGGATCAATTTGATCTTTTCCATAAATGGTGGCTTTGGATGGCAAGGATGACAAAGTTAGATGGGAGATATTTTCCCTTAACTTTATCAACCTTCTTATCCCCTTTTCCACCGCCAAAAGTCAGTCAACAAGTCAAAAAGTACATTCTGTTTTCATTCCGAAGATAAGTGGCTCATTCCGAAGATACTGCAATTCTCATTCCGAAGATCCGCTCATTTCAAAGATACTGCAATTCTCATTCCAAAGATCCGCTCATTTTGAAGATACTACAATTTTCATTTCAAAGATCCGCTCATTTCGAAGACACTATGTTTTCTCATTCCGAAGATATCTGTTCATTTCGAAGACACTATGTTCATTTCGAAGACACTGTGTTCATTTCGAAGATCTTTAGAATGACCAACTGTGTTGACTCCAAATGGTTTTGGCTGCATTTCTCAGGTGGATTAGACCTCAGGATCAGATTGCAATAGTCTTCATTCTTCCTTGGATGTGAATTCCATGCCTTGCCATTCATTGGCAACTTGCTAGAATTTATATGGAAAAACCAGTTTTCTATTGCACAGTAATAAGTCTTTGTACTATTTGCTGAATTTAGAGAAACTAATGCTTAATGATCATCAAAATAAGACTACTGAAGTGTTGTTGTCAACCTAAGCATGACAAGATAACATAAAACTATACAAGAACTATTAAAAATCAGAATATAATGTCCTTAACACTTCAATCATGCAAACAGTTAATACACAACATATTAAATCAACTTAACTAGCATATAAGATAATTCACAAGAGTTTTAGGCAGTTTTAACTATTTAAAACATGCTATAAATGAGGCTTATCCAGGCCTCATCATTCCCCCCAACTTATATTAATGCATGCCCTCATGCATTGCAGTGGGCTATGGAGTCACAAATGTCCATACTCATATTCCATGTTTCATAGAACAATTTAGTGCCTGTGTAATTTCTCATGAAGGTTTCTGAGTCATTATTCAAACTGATCATCTGGTTGGGAATCCTCTTCAAAATAGGAGGGAACCAGAGTAATGATGGTTGGAGGCCCGAATCTGAGACCTACCCAATAATGTTGCATAAAGGTATTTCTCTGGATTGAGAAGGCAATGCCTCAGAATGGAAGGGCACTGCTTCAAAGTGGAGGGGCACTACTTCAGAATGAGCACCTGTGTCTTCATATTCCCTAGATAATCCAAGTAGTAACTGAACCAAATCCTCCTCTTTATCTGATGTAGTTGATTGTTCATCAACTTGTGACAGCCTGCTTTTTAGTTTCTCCACTTTCTGCTATAATTCTCTAATTTTCTTTTCATGTTTTTCAATAACATATTTTCTTTCCTCAATCCATCTCATTTGTATTTTTATAACACTCTTGGCTGCTCTCAGTTGTTTTGTGATGTCCACCTCCTCTTCTTCATTTGAATCAGAACCTAATACTGACAAATCAACTGCAGTTTGTTGCTCAACAACGATCTCATCCTCTGCTTTAGACCCCTACTCCTGTACAGGAGGTTCCATGAAATTATCTATGATTACATCCAAATTCTCAGTGGCTTGTTGCACTTCTATGACATCAAGGCTATCCTGTCTGGTCTTCTCTTCAATCATTTGTTCTTTTATCTCTTTTTGTTGGAGTCTTGCAGACCTCCTAGTCCTTAATGTATATTTTCTCTTCTTGCCCTATTTTCTTGTGGTAACAGGGGCTGTAGGGATAGCTTCAAGCTCTTCACTAGGAACTTCACTCTCCTATTCTGATAGATAAATAACATCTTTAGAAAAATGAACCCTCTTCTATTTTATTTTTCTGCTGTCAGTTTCAGCCCTTCTCTTCTTAGTCTGTGAGGTTGATGGTTCTAGAGAAAAATGCTTTGTTGCTTTTGCTTGGTGTGTTTCCTTCTCTGCAATAGCATTTTTTTTAGCCTTTTCTTCTTCCTCAATAGCATATTTTTTATAGCAACATCTGTATCCTCTTCTCCTTCATCTTCTTCTTCAAAAACTACATTAGTCAGGGTAGAATAAAACCTATTAAAGCTTCTAGGGTTTCCCATAAAATGATGTTGGCACACCAGTTTAATAAGACCATGATGATGAGGGCTCCTTTTTTTCCTCTTGATAATGTTTTGCCATGCTCTGTAGTTCTCGGTGCAGGTATGCTGGAAAATTCACTCTAAATTTAGGTTGTTGCCTACCATGCCTGAGGTGGTTTAAAATTTTGAAATGATGCCCTGACAAAATTACATACTACCCTTCACAAGTTGAAAAATCTGGTAACCCATGTGGTTACGTTATTCCAGGGTTCTTGTAGGCTGGCCCTTTTTTCATTTTTCACTTCATTTCTCTATTTTGATGCTGAGAAGACTGCTCTCTTCTGCTGCTAGGTCACTGATTTCTGGTTTCTATAGAATTACAGGGTTTGCTCTTGTTCTTCTTCAGAAAGAACTTTTAATTTTTTTTTACTTTTCCTTGTAATCATTAGCAAATATGTCTTCGGAAAGAAAATATGGCACACTTCCTTATTCTATGCTCTGAACACCTAGCCATCAATCATTGGACATCCTTGCCATCAAATTTTCTTTACTATTTTTAGCTCGTCCATTCTGCATGCAAATTTTCCCACATGAGTGGTTATTAGCAATGAATGGTGGTGGCATGTTTGTTGGTTATTTTCCTTATGATTCTCATACTTCCTCGATGGGTGCAAAATATGAGATGAATCTAACCACAAGCCAGCTGACATGTGTCAATGATCACATGGAGTAAAACAATTCTACTGACTATGTCTTTTTCTCCCTCCTTGGATGCCACATGGAAACAGACTGTTAAATCTTCATTCTGAAGATTATGTTTCATTTCGAAGACTAATATGGGCATTTAATTCGAAGATAACCTCATTCCAAAGATAAACCTTCATTTCGAAGACAAACCTTCATTCCAAAGACAAACCTTCATTTCGAAGACAAACCTTCATTCTGAAGACAAAGGCTTCATTCTGAAGATACCACGGTTATTGAAGATACAACAGTCATTCTGAAGACATAGCAGAAACCAACATTTTTCTCTTTCTCCAAGCATGTTTTGTTTATGCCAACTCTTATGAACACTTTTATACTAATGGTTAATTGTCATATACTATATATCAAATATTTACAATGAGAAAAGTGCAAGAAACATATATACCTGGTTAAAACAAGTTAATGCAAGTTTTGAAAGATGATTGCTTCTATTGATATTCTGTTGAGGCTTCCTGCAACACTTCAAAAACAAGTGCAGTTGGTGAATTTGTACAATGGTGACTCAGAAATTTCAAGGTTATGCATGCAGAAAACTGGTTTTCATGCATACCAACTCAATAGTGCCTTAGAAAAGGTTTTCACTGCTGAGTTATTCATTTTCTCTCTTTTTTTTTTCTTGGTTTCCTTTTTTTTCCTCTCCTTTTCTCTCTCTTTTTTCTTGATTCTGATTATGCCCATGAAGGATTTCATGATTTCCCTGAAATCATGCCCATGAAGGAATTCATAATCAGAATTTATTCATCTTTTTGTTTTCTACTTTTTCTGATTTTTTTTATTTTTCTTTTAAGATTCAAAGATATGATCATTTGGAATCTTCATCAGAAGAAGAAGCCTCTTTTGTCAAATGTAACTGTGTGAAATACCGAGCAAATTCCACCTTTGTTAGTGGTTTATGGTACAACTGTAAAAGATGTCCATTCACCACTAATATCCTCCTTAAATCATCAACTAAAGAAAGTTGAACAACTTCATTCTCAAACTCCCCTGGTTCATCCTTGCTTCTCTTAATGTGATCATCATGCCACATTTTCCATTTTTGTTGAGTGAACTCTATTTGGTGAAGTGCTTCCAACCAAAGTTCATCAAATGCATTCAACTGCAAAATTTGTTTTTTTTGTACCTGCAACAACTCAATGCCAACTGCTAAAGATGCATAAAATGTTAGTAAAGCATTAGGATGTTGCACCAATATATCAAACAAATTTGCTCCCTGGTTTTTAGTCAACCAACTATTGTTGTTCAAAGGTTGTTTTGGTTGTATTTCAGTTTGTTTTGTACCAGGCTGATTTGAATTGGTTCTTGGAGAAACATTTTTATTTACAACAATGGAGGCCAAAACTAAAGTATTCTTTTCATTTTCCTTATGTGTTCTAAGAAACTGTGGGCTTTCTGTACAATCATACTTAGGTGTAATAAGTTTACCTGAAAGCAAGTTAACTAATTTTCCACCTTTTTGTATGGTTTTAGGATATACTTTCTTCTTTTTTCTTGGTTTGCTAAAACACATTTCTTGAACAATCCTATTAATGATTGGTACAACTTGAGGTAAAGGGATTGTAACAGTTAAATGTTCTAATTCCTTTATCAAATCTGATTGTGAAGATGTTATTTTTGATATCTCAGACTGTTCAAAATATGATACTTTATTTGATGAGGTATCTTGTTCTTCTTGATGTTGTTTTAGTGTGGATTTGTTTTCATGTTCATTCTTTTTAACTTCACTTTCTACACTGATAAGTGGAATAGGTTCAAGCAGTGGTTCACCTGAACACAACTGAGTTTTAACACAGTCACTAACATTTATTAGGGTTGTATTTTTTGATTCAACCATAGAGACAGGGGTTACCTGTTTAACATGATTTGGACTGACCACAAAGTTGAGTTGAAAATAGAGGTTGTTTTAATTTTTGTTGTTGTTGTCCATGATAGAAATTATGGATATAATTAGGCAACAAATTTGATTTTTGTTTTTGACAATGTTGCTGCCCTTTGTACAGATTTTGATGTTGTACCCATTGATATCCCTGTAATTTTGGCTGCAACCATGGTGGATGTTGTTGATTCCATTGTTGTTGCATCCATCCATGTTGAGACCATGCTTGGGAGTATGCCCATGGTGGTTGACTCCAACATTGTTGAAGTGGACCTGAAGGAGACCATGGCATATACCAAGGATTATTTCCCCAATGTGCAGGAAATTGAGAAGCATTCTGATATGGAAATTTATGAAAATTATTCCCTTGTCCTTGTCCTACAAAATTGATTTTTTTCATAGGTTGAGACTATTTTTCAAAGACACTTTTAAGTTCTGGCAATAAACTACACTGATCTGTGGGGTGTCCTAATTGACAAATGCTACATGTAGCAGGTATAAATATTTTGTTCAAAGGACAATCATGAAGAGAGTGTTGCTTTTTACATTCTGAACAATAGATGGCTGAAGATTCAGTAGATTCATTTTTTTCATCTAATGTTCTATCATGTACTAAAATATCAGCCTCTTTCATGCATTCTTTCAAATCATGTTTTTCATTACCAATTCTGTGTTTTCTATGCCTTGAATGAGAGTAATTTTTACAGAGTTTAATAATTTCCTGAAATTTAAGTGCATTTGTATCTCCTCTTCCCAAGATATCCAATGCATCCCTAGATTCATCTTGTAGTCCCCTTAAGAATATGACTTTGCAAATTTCAGGTTCAACACTTCCACATCTCTTATGAACAAAAGAAAATTTGTCTATATAATCTTCTAAGATTTCATTTTCCTCTTGTTTCATTGTAAGAATTTCATCATTTTGATTCTTGACTTGACAATATTCTTGGTATCTCTCCAAGAATATGTTTTCCATCTCATCCCAAGTTCTAATTGAGTCAGGTGCTAAGGTGATAAACCATCGTAGAGCTAACTCTTTAAGAGTGGAAGGAAATAGTTTGAGCTTTTGATTGTCATTAGTGTAATCATGAGCTTGACATACAATTTTAAACTCAAACAAAAACATATCAAGATCTTCGGATGTAATTCCCTTGAAAGTTGGTAATACTGCAGGTGAAATGACCTTCATGGGAGCATTTTGATTAAGATCTAGTTGGATGGGATTTTGAAAAGTTATGCGGGTGCACTAGTTGCACTAGGGTGGAGCACATTGTTGGCTCTACCTTGATTCTCTTGTGAGCCTTCCATTGTAGGTTCCCAAAAACAATTATAAATCTTGTCAAATTTTCCTGATTGTATGGATTTGTCAAGAGAAAATGGTGTTGAACTACTTAATTTTCCTCCTTGTAATGATTTCTCAAAGGATCTTGCAGTGTTGGAAGTGGATGATTGGGATTCTTTGAAAATTCCAACATTTTTGGAAATAAAAAATTTAGACATTTTTGACATAATTTCAACCTCTTGTGAAATTTTTCTTCTTGTGGTTTCTTGCTTATTTCCTAAATGGACTGAAATACAATTTACCAATAACAATTACTTATACCAGTCATTACATTCAGATTTTACTCTAAAATTCACAACTTAGCATATTTAATAATTATTGGACTGCTTTTCACCTTCTAACAACACCGTGTTCCCCGAAAACGATGCCAAAATGATGGGCTGTCATTAAGCACATCATTAATTCTCAATGAATTTATCAATCCAGGGTGGTGTCCAAGGCTATTTACGAGAGAAAGTTCAAGCAGGGTTGTAGTTCAGTTCATTTGGAAGCAACTGGTCTTATTGGTGGAATTGATTGTGTGGGGGTTTTGTGTCACTTCTACCCCTAAATTGCATAAATTGAACTTTAATCTATTTGCAAGAATGAAAACTAATTGCTAATTGCATAAATGAAACCCTAGTTACCAGTTGCAAGAATGAAATCTAATTAAATTGCAGAATTGAAACTCTAGTTATAGTTGCAGAATTGAAAGTCTATTTAATCTTGCAATAATTGAAATGAAGCATAAAAACTAGATCCTGTCAATGCTCTGTAATAGAAGGTCGTCAATCTTCTGTGCAGGGGTTTTGACAACAAAAACAAGAATGCAGGGAAATTACAGAAAACTTGTAAATTGCTGGAAATGGAAATTTGTAGTGAATTGGAAAGTTGTTGGGAATGAAAAGAATAACCAGATCTACCACTAATCATATCACAAAAACATTATGAACAAGAATTAAACAACTAGGAATGTTAGCTGTGCAAAAGAATGAAAATGACAAGTTCACAACTTATTCTGCTGTAGCAAAATCAGAATAAAACCTGTCTATCAGTCCTCCTCCTAGGTCTAGAAGTGGCCAGCCTCCTTTCTCAGAAGAAGGTTTGAATTCTTCTTTAAGTCTTACTCACACTCAGACATAACAAAATAAATGGAATGAAACTGCACTTTTATTGCTTCAGAAACATAATTACAATTCTGCTGAAATCTATTACAGGTCTGAAATCACTATTCTATTATCTCCCTATTTATTTTCTATCTCCTCTATCTAATCTAATATATCTAATATAATCTAATAGCTCAACCTGGATGGGAGCTATCTTTTATAGATGCCTAAAATCTAATTACAAACAGAAAATATGTTGTTCCTGATATCCTGTAGAATTTCCTGGGTTTATCCTAGAAGAGGATCAATTTGATCTTTTCCATAAATGGTGGCTTTGGATGGCAAGGATGACAAAGTTAGATGGGAGATATTTTCCCTTAACTTTATCAACCTTCTTATCCCCTTTTCCACCGCCAAAAGTCAGTCAACAAGTCAAAAAGTACATTCTATTTTCATTCCGAAGATAAGTGGCTCATTCCGAAGATACTGCAATTCTCATTCCGAAGATCCGCTCATTTCGAAGATACTGCAATTCTCATTCCGAAGATCCGCTCATTCTGAAGATACTACAATTTTCATTCCGAAGATCCACTCATTCCGAAGACACTATGTTTTCTCATTTCGAAGATATCTGTTCATTTCGAAGACACTGTGTTCATTTCGAAGACACTGTGTTCATTCCGAAGATCTTTAGAATGACCAACTGTGTTGACTCCAAATGGTTTTGGCTGCATTTCTCAGGTGGATTAGCCCTCAGGATCAGATTGCAATAGTCTTCATTCTTCCTTGGATGTGAATTCCATGCCTTGCCATTCATTGGCAGCTTGCTAGAATTTATATGGAAAAACCAGTTTTCTACTGCACAGTAATAAGTCTTTGTACTATTTGCTGAATTTAGAGAAACTAATGCTTAATGATCATCAAAATAAGACTACTGAAGTGTTGTTGTCAACCTAAGCATGACAAGATAACATAAAACTATACAAGAACTGTTAAAAATCAGAATATAATGTCCTTAACACTTCAATCATGCAAACAGTTAATACACAACATATTAAATCAACTTAACTAGCATATAAGATAATTCACAAGAGTTTTAGGCAGTTTTAACTATTTAAAACATGCTATAAATGAGGCTTATCCAGGCCTCATCAGTACCTTAGATTGTCCCATGGATTAATCTTGCTAAATACAACAACGGAGTTAGTGGAGCTAGTTAGGTGATCCTCAATACAGGTTTGGTTGACAGCCTATCTGGCACTGGTAGTATCCTAACAAGTACCACATAAACAAACTCAATTGCACACATAGGGATGTGAAATCACTTGGCCAAACTCAAGTCTGCCTTATACCTTGTTCAAAAGTCTTGCAAGCTAAATGTATAGTCTTGGCTAGTTAGTTGAAATATCTGAATCTCAGAAAAGCTTAAACTACATTTTAAGACAACTGGTACATTTCATTACATCCATCCCCATCAAAACATACAAAAATATACAAAAACAACCTCATCACATGCAAAATTCATCCCAAAAAGTCATTACATACGTACAAAAAGCCAGTAAATCTTGTATAGTCTATGGTGCCATCCACAAGTTATCAACCAATCATTTAATTTATTCCATTAGACACATCGTATTCATAACCACATGCATACATAATCATAAATAACTATGCATAAACATAAAAATAAACCATGAAAAGTGTAAAAAAGAAGAAGAAAGTCATCTGTATATATATCATCAAAAATGCCCGTAGGCTACAATGAACCGGTCCTCTGACCTCACAACAAAAGCCAACAACTCAAAAACCACCAAGCCTAGGGCGTAGGCCACCATGATCATGCAGGATCGGTGCAATGGAAACTACCCCAATGGTGTGGGTCCTATGGGACCCCTCAGGGCAGTTGCTACTAGCCCCCACATCATGCCTACTAGAGCCTCCCTCATCCAATCGCCTGTGACGAGATGATGTTGACTGCTCAGTATCTCTGCCCCTCATCTGGCGTGAAGACCCACCTCTAGAGGTCTCAACTACCTGCCCCTGGAGGTGGATGATCTCTCCCTCCAGATCCATTTGGTGCTGACACCACTCCGCCTCCCATCGATGGTACATCGCTACTACATCATCACGCTGCGCCAACTACGTCCGTAGGAGATCCCTCTCCTGTGCCGCATCGGTATCCTCCTCTTATCGATGGTACGCAACCCATGCGTTCTCCTGCTCTGCTAGCTGAGTCTGCAAGAGATCCTTCTCCTACAGAGCCTCCCATAGCTCCTCATCCCGCATCCGAAGTAGCCCCTCCAATCCCGCATTCTCAGCACGTAACCCTACCTCCATGTCCTCTAAAATTTCTTGAGGCATAGGCAAATCCAGGACAGCAACCTGCTCTGGCTCCCACTACTCTGGGACGTCCTGCACCTCAGGCTGATCCGAAACCCCAAACCCCCCCCAAAATCATCCTCAACCTCAACCATGTTTGTATCATCCAATGGAACTCCCCAGCCCTCTCCTGGTGCCTCTGCACCCTCATCACCTCCTACTGTCACCTCTGCATTGCCTAGAGGCCCCTCGCCTCGCCATCATCGTAGAGTCCACCACTGGTCATACTCAACGGTAACCTCGATGTCATCCACATCTGGGATGTCAATCATTATGTCTACGTCCTCACCTAGGGACACAATGACTAGCCAAGCTAGAGTCCTCTCGTCCCCCCGATGTCGATAGACCATGGGCTCACCAGGAAACCCCTGGCGCACCCTGAACTGTCATGTAACCTGGCCATATGGGAAGAACTACTGCTTAGTCCCGCGATGCCCGATTTTCCATCGCCCCCTATGTACCCGTCGGAGCCACTCTCTAGCCTCAGGCCAGGCTGGACAGTCCCGATAGGGGCGCTAGAACACCTCCCCTAGAGCAAGCCGATCGAAGGCATCGGCATAGTGCCCTACGACACCTACCCATCACCGAATCTGACCCTACTCCTCAGATCTCCACCACAATGCCTTGTATCCAATATCTTGATCTACCATCTCTGCTTGAGTCATCCATGGCAACCCCACCGGCCTCTCCACTACTATGTGTTGCCAAGACCAACACTATAGTAGATAGCTACATCCAATCCCCTTCTGCCTCTGATAGTGGACCTCGTACAACTCATCATAGAGCTGTGCCAGCAGTGTATGTCCCCATATCATGATCATCGGTGCCTCCTTCGGGCACTCCACCAACCTGAACACCACCTCTAGTAGGTTCCACGGGAACCTCACACCCGATGAGTCGGGCATCAGCATGTTGGATATGAGGCCCATCAGTAAGGCGTGCCTCAAATACACCCCTCTCTAGCCACCATCTAACCAATATGTCACCAATCTGGCAGTCGCCCTCTGCCCTCTCCACTGGGCTATCCACACCCACCTCCTCCCCATGTCCAAAGCAGCGTGTCAGCACTATTGTCTGCTGATCCTGCGGCATCGTCCTGATCGGCAGTCCGTCTATCAGAATCCACAAAATCTGATAGACATCCTCTAAAGTAACTGTAATCTCCCCTATTGGGAGATAGAAGGTATTAGTTCAAGGATCCCACAAGTTTATCAGGGCCGTCAGATAAGCCCGATCGTCGACCACCGGCTCCATCTGAGTCACCTACTTGAGCCCAAGGGCATCAAGCCACTATCAGTCAACCAAAGTCAGTGCCTCCCGCATTTCAGTAAACATCATGGGCACACGATATCAGCTCTTTACAACCTGCAAATGAAAACAAATAAAAACATTAAAAACCATGAAAAATTGTACAACAAAAACATGAATATACAACAATGCATCAAATAATGTACAGCTACAAACAACATAAGTCCAAAAAAATAATTTGTCAGTTCTAGGGTTTTTAACTCTAAACTGATAAATTAAACAAAAACAACACAAATTCACAAACAATTTGTCAGTTCTCAAGTTTTAACTCTCAACTGATAAATTCAACAAAAACAACAAAATTCAAAAAATAATTTGTCAGTCTTAGAGTTTTTTACTCTACAAACTGATAAATTAAAAACAAAACAAAAAAATCAAACAATCATTTGTCAGTCCTAGGGTTTTTTACTCTAAAAACTGATAAATTAAAAACAAACAAAAAATAATAATAATAATTTGTCAGTTCTAGGGTTTTTAACTCTAAACCTGATAAATTAAAAAAAAAACCCCAACATTAAAAAACTAATTTGTCGGTTCTAGGGTTTTTTACTCTACAAACTGATAAATTAAAAACAAAACAAAAAAATCAAATAATCATTTGTCAGTCCTAGGGTTTTTTACTCTAAAAACTGATAAATTAAAAACAAACAAAAATAAATAAAAATAATAATAATTTGTTAGTTCTAGGGTTTTTAACTCTAAACCTGATAAATTAAAAAACAAACCCCAACATTAAAAAACTAATTTGTCGGTTCTAGGGTTTTTTACTCTACAAACTGATAAATTAAAAACAAAACAAAAAAATCAAACAATCATTTGTCAATCCTAGGGTTTTTTACTCTAAAAACTGATAAATTAAAAACAAACAAAAAAAAAAAATCGTTTGTCAGTCCTAGGGTTTTTAACTCTATAAACTGATAAATTAAAAAAAACATAAACCAAAACATTAAAAAAAAAAAAAAAAAAAACCAACTTGTCAGTCCTAGGGTTTTTAACTCTATAAATTGATAAATTAAAAAAAACACAAACCAAAACATTCAAAAAAAAAAAAAAAACTAACTTGTCAGTCCGAGGGTTTTTAACTCTAAAGGTCAACTGATCAAATTACAAACACGAAAACACAACCACAAAAATAAACTAGGGTTAAGCTACATTTTTACGCTCAGTTTTACCCTACGTTTCTAACCTAATTTTTGATTGTTGTTAAACTAGGGTTAAGCGAAGTTTTTTTAAGTTACGTTTTAAACTAAGTTTTCTAGCTAAGTTTTAAACTACATTTTGATCTTTTTTTAACTAGGGTTAACCTAAGTTTTTAGTCAAGTTTTGATTTTTGTTAGACTAGGGTTTTAAATTGAACACAAAACACAAAAACAAAAAAACAACTAACTTGCGATTTTACAAACTGTAATGCAAACAAATAATAACGAGGATCACTTACCGGTCTCGCTTCGGCTCCGCTGCTCGATCTGGTCAATGAAATCATGGTGGTGGGATAAATTCGACAGCGCTTCACTTTGCAAAATTGATCTCCTCCTCCTCAGAGCTCCAAATCGCCAGGAAAAACAAATGCAAATGAGCCCAAAACCCAGTTTTGGCCCTTAAATAGGCTTTTTGAGCCTGTAATCGTTCCTCCCTGGGGCGAGCACTTTGGTAAGCGCTCGTACCACCTAGGAACGAATACTAAACAGGTATTCCTCCCACCTAGGGACGATTGCAGAGCAAAAATTTCAAAAACATCAAAAACAACAAAAAAAAATACACCAAAAAAAGCAATCAAACTGTCCCATGAGAGTGCTTTTGCACTTGACATTCTGGACATGCAAAATAGACATCGGGGTTACAAATCCTCACTATCCTATTCCCTAATAAGGCTACCATAACCGGACTGCTCCACGGGAGGATGAATTTTTGAGAATTTCATCCCCAAATGGCGTCACCAAAAGGGTCAAAACCCCACCAAAAATAGCAATAACATTGCTGAACGAAAGTGCCTTTGTGCTTGACATTCGTGGCATCCAAAATAGACATTGGGGTCACAAATTGTCACTATCCTACTCCCTAAGAAGGCTACCATAGCCATACCACTCCACGGGAGGATGGATTTTTGAAAATTTTAGCTCCAAGAAGCGTCACCAAAAGGGTTGAAACCCACCAAAAATAGGTCCGAATGTTTGAAAACTGCTTAAGCATTCAATGGAAAACAACTGAAGGCACCCTTACATTAGTCATCTTGGGTCAAACGACTCGTCACTTTTCTCATGTTGGTCATTCCCTCATTGATTCGTTGCTTGAGGGTGTAGTCACACTTAGTCACAAATCAACAAAAGCACACCCAATCAAGGAAATGACACGCATTCAAAGGATCATTGACAAAGACAATCGCACCCCTGCTTGGGGCAAAAAACAAGCAATAATCACAAGCTGATCAAACACTTGGCATTCATGAATCATGAACTCAAGGTTCCCACAGACAAAAGGTTGCATCCTTTGCCTATTAATGACTAAACAATGTCCAAGATCAAGTAACACCTCACCTAAAAATGTTAACACTTGAATTAAGCTCCTTAGCTAGTCAAAAGCAAGGATTCAAGAATGCATGCCCTTTCCATACTTGGGGCATCAAAAGTTGGTTAGGTTACCGAGAAACCCTAATCATTAGTGTTTTGGTTATCTATTTTTGCTCAGCGCTGCGCCTTGCACAATGCTTCCCAAAAAGGGGCATCTATAGACACCAAAACAACATCAATCCGATTATGTGATGACAAGCGCTGATCGTATTGACATACACAGCCCCCAGGGCAGCCCCTAGAGGTTAAACAGTGGTCCTAAACACTACCACAGCAGTTTGGAAGGTCAAAGGTCAATTTGGCACCTTTTTGGCACTTTGCTCTCTACTCGCCCCACCCTGGGATGATTACAAACTGGCATTCGTCCCACCCAGGGATGATTATCAGCATTTGCCCTAGGGTGAGGCGAATAGAAGGTTTGACTGGAAAAAAAGTCAAACCTTGATAAGTCTGCCAGTTAACTGTAGCTTCAGGCCATGCAATTGCGAGGAACGACTTCAAATCAAGGAGAGAGACTTCAGTCATGCATGTCTTTAATTTTGGAGGCCTCATGCAAGGAGACTCTAAATCGGGGAGTAATATTTTTCCCAAAATAGGACATGCAACTCCAGTGGCGCCCTCGCATGCGCATTCAAATAGAGAGACCCTAGGTCTATAAATTGGTGAGTCTTCTCACCCAAAAAAAAAGAAGAGGGGGAGCATTTTGAGCAACGAAGTGCTACCATTTTACATCCATACACACACCCTTTTGATTTGTGCCTTTCACATCCTTGATCTCTCTTTTGGAGGGAGGTTATTGGGTGATTATTGGAAGCGCAAATCTGGAGCCCAAACCTGAATATTTGGCCACAATATCCCACAAAATTTACTGAAAACACCCCATAAGAGGTTTTGGACCCATCCCAAGTAGATTGGTGCTGAAACAAAGTCCCAAACGGTGCACGTCCTGCCCCCGGGCGCCCCCCAAGCTGTCGCAGTTCTAAACTCCCCACCCCAGAGTGATTAGAAATATGTGGTAGATTTCATTTCTTTTATTTTTGCATCTTATTCTAGGTTATTCAAATAGGTTGTAGTTTAAATTTCACTTCATTCTGACAAGTTTTGATCATGCTTTTATTATTTCCCGCTTTTACTAACCTGCAGATGGCATCATCAAAATTTGGGTGATAGAGGCCAAATTGGAGAAATCTGACCATCTGGGTCATCCCAAAATACCCCCAATTAGCTAACCCCAACTTTGCAGGTCATTTGGAGCTTCCTAGATAGGACATTGAAGAGGGTGCTTTCTAACAATTTGTTGTAGGTTTATTCGTCCCGCCCCGGAGCAAATACAAATATGTGAGGAATTTCTTGATTATTCCTTTTGCAGTGGCTTCCTGGTAACATATTCATGCTTCTGTAAAATTTCTAGGTCGTTATGATGTTATTTGGTTATCGGTTTAATATTTTCATGCATACACTAACAGTAGGCCTTGGGAAACACATGTTCTATTCTATCTGCAGGTGCTACTGATATTTTCTATTTTCTTGAACATAGGTCTTCGACATCAGAGGAGTAGTAAGGAGTCAAAACTCATATAAACAAGCGGCGACGACGTTTTGGTCCGCCCATATTACATGTGGGCACGTGGAAGAAGGATTGCTATCCATGGATGTGATAAGAAAAATATTTAACGTTCCTATCCCCTAAAAGGGAAGGAGACGTATTGTAACATGAATTTAAAAGCATATAAATAAATAGGGTCGTATTACATATTGCTTTTATCTTGTGTTGATTCGTTTCTATTCTTTTCTTTCATGCATTTTTCAATATATAGGATTTTAGCATTAAGTTTAGTTTTACACGCATCATACTTGGCACTTTCCTTTTTATTTTCATATCCTCGTGCTTTCAGGCTCAACATAAATAGCCCAAAAATTCTAAAATCTAGAATTCCATCTAGTCCTTGTAGAAAATAAGTCCCAATGTTGATTGATCTTAGGCACCATAGGAAGATGAGGAGATAACCATTTATACCCCAAACGAGCCTTATAATTAAGCAAAGAAGTGTCAACATGCCATCTCCAATCTGACCACCAAGGACGTTGCAAGCGCACACCAATACTATGCAACATAGAAAAATGGGTGAGAGCAATAACAACATCATACATATCTTTATCTGCACAATTCACCCTAAAGGTGCATTTGAACTCATTCCATGGGATCCAATCCCTGGTCTAGCAAGAAAAAAAACCAGCTATTATAACAATATCCTTTTTGAAAAACCACTAAGCATGAATCCATTGCACCCAAGCTAAGAAAGAACCTTGATTAAGAAACATGGGGGACCACCAAATATTCATAGAATTGATGGATAAGATTTTACATAAGTCATCTCCTCTCCAATAGATCCAAGGAGTGAGATGTTGCGAGGCTTTCCTTATACTTTTAATAATAAAGAAGCCAAAAATATTAACAAAAATTGGAGCAACAATGAGAGAGGGAAAATCCAACCCTCTTCATGATCTATGGTTTAAGGGAATACTAGAGGAAATTAAATTTCGAACTAGAACTTTCTAGGCTGCAAATCCCCTTAGAGCCCTGACCACCCACTTAGCACACAGAGCAATACATTACCGTCTACAGTCTAGCAGACACATTCGTGCAGATTATCTGGGAAGACAACAAATATCCTAGGGAACTCTATGAAATCCCTTTGTTTCAAAAAAAATATTTCAAAGAAAATCTTGAAGGAGTTTCTCAAGCTTCTTATAGCAAGCTTGTGAAGGAACCCAACAAGCGGAATAGTATACATGAGTGGCAACTAAAACTTTAGAGCAAATACAAAATCTACTTGTTAATGACAACTTCTTAGTAAAGCTCGAAATCAAGTTTATTTTCAAATATTTGAAGCACATAATTCCAAAGTTGATCAGGGGAGCCTTGAAAGGCAAAAGGAATACCAAGAAACTTAAAAAATTCTCTAGGAGAGATCCAATTCCAATGATACCCTTGAAGCCAAGGTGACATAGACAAGGGAGGTTGTATGAAGTAGGAGGTCTTCCTCCATTGTAAGCTAGAACCATAGGCTGTGCAAAAGGTATTCAAATAAAATAGAGCATTAGAAACATAATGTTCCTCTTCCCTTATAGTAAGAAAGGAGTCATCAGCAAAGTGACCATTAGTAGGCTATCCCTGATCATTCGAAAGAGCAATTCCTTTAATAATACTTGCAAAATATTGTGTAGCTAAAATATAGCCGAAGCATTCAACAACAAGCACATATAAAGAGGGAGCAATAAGATACCCTTTTCGAAAAAACCTAAAAATACCCACTGCTTCATATCATGAATTATTCAGATTGAGAATAGCTAAAGCATCTCTGAATAACATAGCAATAGTCTGAATGAAAACTGGTCTAAATCCTAAAGCTTTGAACATAACAAGAATGAATCTCCATTCAATGTGGTCATAAGATTTCTCAAAATCAATATTAATAAAAAGCATGTTTTAGTTTGACATCCAAGACCATTCCATTCCTTCCTAGATAGCCAGAATATTGTCGAGGATGTACCTTCATTGAATAAATCTAGTTTGCTCTAATCTGACTATCAAAGGAAGAAGAGGCCTAAGATGAAGAGCCAAATATTTGGCAATGATATTGTAACTAAAATTCAACAAAGTAATAGGCCTCCAATTAGTGATCAACTTTGGGTCCCCTTGCTTGGGTATGAATTTGATATTACCCCTGTTAATAAATACTCCCAAAGAGCTTACTCAAAGAGCCTTCATATAAAATTTATGTAGATCAGGGCCAACTAAGTCCAAAAGACTCTTGTAGAACTCGTAGGGAAAGCCATCCAGACCTAGCACTTTGTCATTTTCCATTTGAGATAATGCATCCTCTAGATATGTAAGGGGGAGTAGTTTATCACACCCTACTCTTTGAGACTCTGAAACCTTAATTGGTACAACTGCCATACAAGATGCTAGTTCTTGCTCCCGCTCAAGAGAATAAGCTTGAGTGATAAAAACATTAGTATAGTGCTTGAGAAAAGCATCAATCATCTCTGGAAGAGAGGTAAGCCTTATTCCATTGTCTTGAATGGCCTTGAATTGAGCAGCTTTCCTGGGAGGGTGAAGCTTTGGTGACCCTATCACCAACTTTAAGCCAATGAAGATAAGCTTTAATTCAAGCTCCTCGAGCCTCATAAATTTCAACAAGTTTAAGTTCATGCCTCAATTGGGCAACATGAGACTAAAGTTTAGGATTAAACAAACATACCTCAAGCCTAATAGAAGCTTTGGCAAGCTCATTATGAAGGACACCATTAGAATATTTTCTGAATTGCATCACCCTTTTTACCAAAGTACAGAGCAAGATAGTTGTACAAAAAATGACATCATTCCACCATTCTATCCAACCCAACTATCCAGTAGGTCTAGGAACTAGATTCTAGACTTCACGGATATGACAGACCATGGAAGGGTGCTGAATAAAGAAAGTATTGAAAAACATTGTGACTTGTAGTGTCTCTGAGGTAGGGATTTCATTAGCACATTAAACATGATGGGTGAATGGTTGGAAGTAGGGGTATCAATAATGGTTTCCTCTAACGAAGCTAAAGCATTTTTCCTATGAAAGAAAAAGTGTACATGATCTGAAAGCATGGCTTTGTCCAGCCTTATTAGAATTCTTGCATGACCAGCTTGGAAATTGTACCACGTATACCACAAAATTTTAGGAAAATCTTGAGGAGAAAAACAAGAATTAGGGTTTGACAAACCCAATTTTTTTCATGAAGTACTAGGCCTCTCTTTCCCTAGTAGCCCATCGCATGGGAAGTTATCCTATCTTGTCTATAGGCTTTTCAGTCATATTAAAATATTTGCACATAACCCACACAATAGGTGGTAAAAAACAAATGCACCACTGCCAAAGGCTACAGTACTCCTGAGCATCATTGGAGGCATAGACATTAATAATGCCAAGATACAACCCACCAACCTTAGGTAAAACCCAAACTACGCGATTGGAGGGGTCCACACCCCACGAAACAAAACTATCTTTTCACCTAGCTATCAAAAGAATGATAGCTACCCATTTGCCAAGGGAATGACTGGTGGCATAAAAAAAGCAGCCTAGACAAAGAAAATGTCAAGTATATTGCAAAATAAAGTAAAAAATCTTAATATCTTAAAGACAAAGAAAGTAAATATTACCATAAAAATTGAAGCATAAAGCAATCTCATCTTGGACTAAGTATTTGTGGACTGGGTCCATCAGCCCTTTGATATTCCATGATAAAAAAAATCATGGAGATCGATCAAGACTCATATGTTCGGCTACATCTTCAGCATCTCCAAGGTTTGAAAGAGAATCATAAATATTATTGAGAAAATGCTCCTAACTTGCTTTCCAAAACTCTGTTTAATGTCTATTATCCTGGTGAACTAGGGATTCTCCCCGTGGTGGGCTACGGGATCTTCAACCATTGACATAAGCCCATTCAAGTTCAATGAATCTTGAGGAAGACTGCCCATTGCTATGAAGAACTAGAGAATCTAAAGACTGAGTAGGAGTAAAAGAAGTAATAATTTTGGCAAAGGAAACACTAGTAGGTGGTACATTAGCAACCATATGTGAAGCCCTAGCACTGGGTTCTGTCGATTGTGTGGTATGTTGCTCCATCACCACTCCATGCGCAGATGGTGTAGAAGACACAAGGGATTGAAATGAGCTACTAGGAGCAACCGTAGGGTTTACATTTTTCCCATTCTTACCCTTCTTCTAAACTACCTTCCATTCATCTTGCCCCCCCTTTGGAAGTAAGGAGAAGTTCTTTTTTAAAGGGATCTTGATCCCCTTATACTAGGATTTGAATTTGGATCACTTGAATAAAAACCTAAAGGCATATACAACTACAATATCCCTCATGGAACACAAGACTAAAAATTTTAGGGTAATGCACAAGAATTTAAAAGGGATCTTGGTCCCATAAATTTTTTAAGGTAAAACATCGGTTTTTTTTGAAAGGGGTTGCAATTCCCTTGTAAGGAGGTTTGAACTTGAGTTTTCCAAATAAAAACCCAAAAACATAACATTACAGGACAAAATATTTTAGGATAAAACATGGGTTTTTGAAAGTAGTTTCGATCCCCTTTTAATGGGGTTTGAAGTTGGGTCTCTTGAATCAAAATGAAAGGGGTTTCATTCCTCTTGTAACGGGGTTTGAATTTAGGTCTCTTGGATCAAAATTAAAAAAAAATACCGCTCAAGTATCCTTATAGGACAACCAGTATAATATCCCTCATAAGACAAAATTTTTAATGTAAAGCATATGTTTTAAAAGGATAAAGGTACCAGTCCCTTGTGTGGTTTGAACTTGGTCTTTGAAACCCAAATTTATACCACCACCATGCCTAAAAAAACTACTTACATTCATAAGTCTTCTTCTATATATTTTTATTATTTAAATAAAAAATAAGGTAAAAGTCAAATTTGTCTGTGGAGGAATGTGGTTCAAGTAATAGGACAAATAAAATGTAAATCTACGTCCCAACAAATTTCTTAGAGTAGGTTTTAGAGTCTTTAAAAATAAAAAATTAAATCATATTATTATTTTATTAATTCATTTCAAAGTTCCAAAATTTCGAAGAATAGTTCAAAGTGACATCCAACAACAACTAGTATTACACCTTTTGTTTTGTCCCTCTATTCAACATGTTCTTACTTAAAAAAAAATAGGGTAACAAGAGGACTTTCCACGCTCTTTTGCACAAATCCTCTTCCCATTATGTTATTTTCACACAGGCTTTCGAGTCTGGTTTCTCCTCCTATTGTCTGCTAAAAGAGAGTCGATAATACATGTTCATAGGACACGCACCTCTCCATGGTGCAGTCGCTGCCCCCATTACGTGCGAGCTCTTCAGGGTGTATTTGTTTTCTATACCTACAATGCATTTACAGGGTGGTTGGACTTTTGGTTTATTAGTTATTTATATATATATATTTTTTGGTAGGTAAAAGTTGAGGGTTTTGAAAGGATCCGATAACCTTGTACATAGAACTCAAAAAGGAGTTAGCCAATCATCAAAACTTACAATATTCAATCTAGCACAAAGGCATGCTCAACAGAAAAGTTGCTGCAAGAAAAAATAATCAAACTTATATTCTCGTCCAATGGCAGCACAACAATGTGAACACAAAATCAAAATTAAAATTATCCTCATCCCGTCTAGCGGGGAACTAACCAACCGACCAACAGTACCATCAAAACCTGACAACCAGGACTCTGGGTATCAATGATTAATCTTCGAGGCATAAAAAACTTTGGGACCCTGCACTTCTATAGAAACAAAAAGATTTCCTCCCTGAGACGACCACTGGGACCTGAGCGCAGAAGAAGGATTTGAACTTTGGATCATTCGCTTAACCAAATCAATAGAAACGAGGCATAAAAAATGGATATCTACAACATATTACCCCAACAACAGTAAAACCCTCCATCTCAATTTTTTTTTAAGACTAAAACCCCATAGATCATGTTGGATTCAAACCATCCTTCAAACTTTAGAGAACAACTCATACCAAACCTCCATATCAAAACAAAAACAAGAGCCATGGAGCAAGGTTTTGGAAAGGACTCAGAACCTTAGGATCTGTGGGTTCAAACCCCACAAAAAACCAATGAGAAAAAACCTCACCCCTGTGGGTTCTAATCATAATGGTATGCAAAAGAATAGAAGACCCTCCAATGAAGGAACCCAATAACAAAAAAACATCCAAACACTGCCCCTAGACCGCAAAAGCTCTTGTCCACTACCCAACCAAAATAATAATAGTGTTTTACAAAAAGCTAGACTAGGGGACTCTACTACTAACATCAGGTCATCATGAGGCACAAAAAGTATTTCACCACCGCCTAGCCAGTTGCACAATAATGGATTAGAAAAAACTAGAACAGGGGACTTTAGCACCAGCACAAAGTCCCCACTAGGCACAAGAAAAGCTTTACCACCAGCAAAGACTCCAAGAGATCCAAACATGATCCTGCCCCTATGAGCTCCTCTTCCATTCCACTATGCACCCAAAATCTATAACGGTCAAATCTTCCCAACCTATAATACAATATGAATCTTGCTATCTTCATTTGCACAGGTTGGACTCCTCCAAAACCCTAATATTTATATAAATTTATATTTATTTTTAATTGATAATCGTAACACTTATTATGTAAGTAGTGATTTTCTTATTTTTTAACCCATTTATTGTTATTTTCTGCTTGTGATGTTCTTCTTATAATTGTTTATTTATTTCTAAGGGTTTCCGTAGAATTTCATTCCATATTAATATATTTTTTGTTATATAATTTTTAATTTTATAATTATAATTTTTTATTATTTAAATACAAAAATTATACATAAATATTTTTTATATAATTATTTAAAAAATATATTTCTTTTATTGTAATTTAATTTTATAATTGTTATTTTTTATTATTTTAATAAAAAATATTTGTTTAAGTAAAAATTATATGAGTGGCAGGAAAGTGGTTCATTATAAGAAAATTAATGGTAGGTGGTTTTAGTATTCTTCAAAAGTATTAGAGTTTGTATGATTTAATTCATAATGAGTTAAAGGAAGTATTATATTTAGAGTATATGATTGGTGGTATTCAACACTTTTAAAATGTTTTGATGTTTAGATCTACTTAGATTAGTTGTCAAGCTAGTGTAACGACATGGTGAATTAATTGTCAAGAAGACATAATGTTATAGTATAAATGTGTTGAAAAAAAATATGTTGTTAAATACTTCCCTTGGATGACGATGTCTTCTTATCATATGACCAAATTCATTGTACGATAACATGCCTTTTGCATCCTTCTATAGTCCTTGTACAATATCATATAGATGTACACCACTCCTTTTTGTATGATACTTCTTTTGTAGGATTGTCGTTCAATTATACAATAGGTTCATTCATTATACGATAGTCTCAAGAGAGTATTTTCAAATTGCAATCTTCCCTTTGCATAGAGTTGTGTCGTTCAAATGAATGATAGTTATCAATGAATTTCCACCCTTTCATCTTCATACAATGACTTCTCCAAACAACCAATTCACTCCTCACATGAAGGGCAAGATGCGTCACAACTTGAATGGCAAAAGGTAATAATCAGTGGCACTCTTATTTGAACAATACTTCCACTTGAAAATCAAATGACTTTGCAAAAGCTTCTCTAATTGAATAGTGTAGACGTTCACCACTTGAATGACACCTCATTTTTCCTTTTCCCTTTCATGACAACACATCTAAACGATAAAATAATTAGGCGGTAAGGATTCTCCCTCTTGAATAGCACCATGGACCTGTTGAGTGGCACTCGAATCATGGTTATACATCAAGTGCATGTATGGTAATCATGCATACTACACATTGGCACTTGAACGCCAATGTATCCTTGAACTATTGTGACCCATTCACCAAACACCATCTCCCTTAGAGAGTAATAATATTTCAATCTTGCATTTCCTTCACACTAAATCAAACATGCCAAAATTTGCTATGCATAGTCTCACAACCTAGACTTCATTATGCACACTATTTGCATAGGATGGAATTTGAAGGGAAAAAATATTATTAAGGGACTTGCACACACAATTTTATAGCAACACTACTACAATACATATTGCATGTCTCCTTTACACACTTCTGCATTTTTTTCTCCAATTGTCCTCTCTTACCTTCTTTCTCTCACACCATTCTCTTCTCACATACACCTTCTCTTCTACCCCATTGTTTCTCCTTCCTATGATAGTTGAAGGATTCACCAACCGTCACCAAACCATTACTCTTTTATTTGGTTGTTGCTCTCGCATCACCATGAAAGGCTGAGGGTGTGTTCCCCAATGTATTTAGTGTGAGTTGTGAAGCAAACAATCACTTTAGGCCCACTACTTAGAAACACAAACATCATTTGAAGAGGAAATATTAAAAACATAAACTGATTCTCAGTAATTTTGGATTTTGGATTGTAGTAATTCTAAAATGGACTTGTTATGCTAGTGGTGTACCTCCATCAATATACAATATTTCCAATTTATTGAACATTTTACATGCAGCTAGTACATTATAAAATTACGCTATGTGAATCAAGATTTTCATTTGCTGCAAGTGCCTAATCTTTTTAGTTTCTTTTTTATGGATGTGCTTAATCTTTATTTTGTTTAAATTTTTTAATGTTTAGGGTGGAATTGGCACGCTGCGTTGGAGATCTGGTTTGTACAACAAATCTTGCTTGCATTGAAATATGTAATAGTTGCCCCATTGAGATAGAGTGTCAGGTCTCTCTCACATATATGAGTATTCCTTAGTTCAATTATGACACATATGGAAGCTATTTTACTATCATTATGCTTGTGTAAAGTTAAATTTTTTCTTTGATCCTTCTAATTTTAATACTAATTCTAAGTATTGAAACATGTTTGCAGATAAAATGTGGAGTTCTGTTTGAGAACAGTGAAGTAGAACAATTCAATTAACGTGTAGTGTCGTGAAAGCAGTGTGTTCCTAAAAAATAGGATGAAGGGACATTCCCTATTCTAGATCCTTTTACCATGGTTAAAGACTTTAACATGGCAAATTCCAATGGAAAGTGGTATATAATCAATGGATTAAAGCCATTGTTTGATACATATGATTGCCATGCTCAAGAATGTTTTTCAACATCAACCAATTTGACGAGAAAGCTTTCACAAAGGATATCAACCTTTGATGGTGGTTTCTTAATTCATTCTATCATTCAAAACTGGGTGCACGATCCATATAAACATGGAGTACTTCACAATCATGATAATGTGTATCTTCATTATCAAGAATATTGGTATATTACTTCAAACTATTTACCTATTTGAAATGAAGTGAATCTTAATTATAAAATTCAAACACCGTTTGTTGATTTTATGGGGTTTGTTTGCTTCTATTTGCCTAAGGTTCCCAAAAAATGACATCAATAACACATAATTATAACATCTACATTCTACCTTATAATGTAATGTTGTGAGGAAAAAGAATAAAAATAGTACCAAAAGGTTTTAAGTCTAATCAATGAAAATATATTCAAAATGTATATAATGCATTAGATTTGATTTTATGACCTTAGGCTAGATACAAATAGATTAAGATAACACCCATTCCTAGCTAGTAATAGATGTGGCATTGTAGTCCATTTATACTGAGACCACAAGATTGCATGAATATTGGTTAGGGTGTGATGCACAAGTGGTCTTCATTCATGTGTAATGGGGTAAACACTTTATACTATCATATGATGTCTAAAACTTTGCTCACCACCTTTACACTTAGAGCATTCTTCTTTTTTTATTCCAAAATAAAATAATGTGCTCATCAAACACTGCTCTTGAACCTGGCAAATCCATCACTCTTTGGGGTAAATTTTATAGAATTATGCTAGTAATCCTTGCAAAATTTGTGTTAGTAACAACAAAGTTGGTTTGATTAGTGAATCATGGATGGAAATTAGTCAATTAATTACCGACATTGCTTCCCTATTGTTTAGCCCTTGATCCAATAAATGGATATGCCTAAACGAGGAGATCTTGGTCATCAAACCTGCCATTTATCCACTTCAATTTACATATTATTCACTCAAAAAATTGAGTCAAATGTTATGATAAACATAGAAAACTATATGATTTCAATATTATGAAAAAAAAATGCAGTTCAAAGTTCTTTTAACCAAGTCTACAATGTTATTTATGACAGTATTAACAGATGATAAAAGAGAAGCCATTTCATGGCATTTTTCCACTATTTGTTTAATTTCTTAATTTTATTCCAATATATCTCTTCAACAGTACAATTCTTACCCTTCATGAACTTCAATATAGCATTTTTGTCTTGCATTTGATATGGTAAAATTATTTTTATTTTTATTTTATTTTTTCTTTTCACCTTTTTAAATTATGATAAGTATTTTGATGCTATTTTCACTTTGAATTATGAAGTCTATTCTATAACAGACTCTTAGGTATGAATTAACTTGAAAATTATTTTTATTTTTTCCAGAAATTGCACATTCATTTTATTCCAAGAAATTCTATACTTTTATGGGAATATCAATGCATCTTCATATACTGTTGTATCTTTAAATGTTAGCGTTGCTTTTGTGATTTGTTAGCAAACTTCAAATTCTTGGTAACTAACCTGAAATCTTAGTGGGGATCATTTTTCGCACGAAAACGTGGATTGCAAAGAATACTTATCTAAGTCACCTAAAAAATCCTTGTACTTCAAACAAACTTGTCCTTAGTTGAGTATCTTATGGTTGTAGAGTATTTCTTACATGTGTCAGTCTTGATCCTGGAAAACAGAACATTCTATACTGAACTTACTGCCTCAGCTAAGGGGGTTTTCAGCTGTAAAATTACTCTGTAGTTGGGATCAAGTTTCAGGGAGCTCATGTTATTAGGTATGAAACATTAATATCAAACTTTTCTACCCCTTGTCACCCATCCTTCTCCTTGAGGTAAGGTGGGCATTAGTTCAAGGGAAGTCTCCCTGCAATGCGATACTCCAGCTGTGCTCTTTTAACTTTATTCTTAGGGTTGTTACTTTACCTGTCAACTGTAGCATTACAATGGCAAATCATGAGCAGGTGTTTTGCCTTTGGTGCAACTCTGGGTGGCAACACAAAACCTCGGTAATGAGAGTCCTCAACAAGGTTACGTACATTGACTGTTGCTGTGTGAAAAGAGAAGGACATCCAACAACGTTACACACCAAGTTGGATCCTTTCTTGCAAATTCCTCAAATCCATTACCCAACTCCATTATGGATCTCCAGCTAAGAAAAGGTGACAAACATTCAGGGTTTATTGTGACCATGAATACTCAAGTAACCTGCTTCAGTTGTGAGACTTTCTTCTGTGAAATCACTATGGTAAAATTTACTGAGATGCAAGTTTCACCTTCTATGCTTGAAGTATTTCTGCATGGGTCTCAGCTAGTTAGTTCCTAAAACCCAAATACCCAAAATAGAAATACTTACAATTTTATAATAATGCAAAACAACCATGAATGGAAATGACAGATTCTTTGCTATAAATGAATGGACAGATTCAAGGCAAAGGACCCCAAACATCATCCTCAAGCTCACGTTCACTTCCCATTAAGAATAGTGCCCTAAATTGCTGACAATCTGCTTCATTTGATAACTGTAAGGCATCCATCCATGTACTGCTTCATTTGATAACTGTAAGGCATCCATCCATGTACTGCCAATGCCAGCATCAAGCTAGTGTCACACGAAAACAGTCTCTCTTTTGAGACCAACATCTGTGTGGCCCTTCCATTGGGTGATCTAATGGCACAATGGAAGAGGTCTTCATAACTCCTGTCTTCAGCAACTGGAGCCTTTTCTGCAATATGAATTGTGCCAACCTTCAAGAACTAAACTTAAAAATTTCTAAATTGTTATTTGTCTTCCAGGACAACAATTCCTTGACATCTCTATGCTGGAGAAAGCGAAAGTTCTTGCTGTAAGTTTTCTTGCAAGTCCTCTTAGTTTTCTTTCTTGGAAACTCGCAGGTTTCACAAAGTTGGGTCTTTCTAGACTCACAACAATCACCATTACTCTTTGCTTTCACTTTAATGATTCTTGTTTTCTAGCACTCCAGATTCTTCCACAACTTAAGCAGCTTAACAGTACAAGTGTTTGATATCTTTCATAGCTTGCCAGGAATTAGTAGACTTCCATAGGTTGTTGGTTGATCAGCATCTGACACATTCGAAAGTCACTTTCAACAAGTTATATTAAGACTCTAGTTATTTTGCAATAGGGACTATTTGTCCTTAATAGGAGTTATCCTGCTAATTAGGCCACTTGTTTATAGAAGCTTTGCAAAACCAATTGCATCCCTAATGCAATGGAGCCTTGGTATTTTGGCTTCCATTTTGCAGCACACAGCTGTATATCTTATTTAGAGAATTAAGATTAAAAATCAATTTTACATGCGAAGTGTAATTAACATCAGCACCGCTTTAAGTCACAACGTGGGGTGTTCAGGGTGGTGAGTCATGCCATCTACCTTTCTCATTTTTGAAAGTTTTACATTCTCTAGACCTTGTCTTTCATGTTCATTGTCTATGCAAAACAGGTAAGAGATAAAGTCGATAAATTTACTTTTCTGGATTTCTTGTAACTGGTTAGGAGATGTGGCAGTGTAGATTAAGGACAAAACAGTTTTGTGAAGAAGAGAATGCAATGCTTTTCAAGATTTCTATCACAGTTCTAATAGTTAATACCACCTAACTTGCATCTAATTGCATAGTTTATAATTCTCTTGAATTTCTAGTCAAGTTCTTGCTGTCTGTCTTCCCCAGCCCTCTTTTTTCCCTAACATATCTGAAATGTTTTGCAGGTATATACTTTCATTCAAAATAGAATTTAAACCAGATGATTACGTATATGTATATTATCAAGGAAAAAAAAGATGCATGGGAAGGATATAGAGGTAGTGTTGTTTATACGAGTCCAGTTCTTCCATCCAGCATTGTTCTTGAGTTAGAAAAAGCTCCAAAGGGTGGGAATGGACATCAAAACGTTCAAGAGAACAGACAACTCGTCTGGCCCTGGCCCTGGCCCTGGCCCTGCCCCACCTTTGTTGGCCAGATTAGAAAAAATGTCTCAAAACATTCATCCACAAGCTCCAAAGTCCAAATTAAAGTTACTTTTTGGTCGCAAGCATGTGAGGTGCATGACCTTTACAATATATCAGAATTAGTCATGTTATCAGTTAATGGGAAAAAGGGGAAAATGATATGTGGAGGTCAGAGGCTGGTCAGTAAGATGTTATCATTATGTGTTGTTGCACAATTTTTTCAAAAAAAGTGAATAAGGTAAAATGATATACCACCTGATAATGAAGATTTTAATTATTATGATTGTGAAGGTGAAGTACTTCAGGTTTATATGAATCATGCACCCATCTCTGAATGATAGAACGAGTGAAGAAACCACATCAGGAGTTGATATCGTCCTTGAAAGCTTTCTTGTCAAATTGGTTGATGTTGGAAAAAATTCTTGAACTGGCAATCGTATGTATTGGATTTAATCCACTGTTTATGTACCAATTTCCATTGAAATCTGCCATGTTAAAATTTTTAATCAGGGTAGAAGGATCTAAAACAAGGAATATCCCTTTATTTCTTAGGAATAAAATTCTTTCGTGACACTACACATTGATTGAATTGGTCTACCATATTGTTCTCAAACAGATCTCTACATTTTAACTGCAAACATGTTTCAATACTTAAAATCAGTAATAAAATTTGTTTGATCTCCACATTTCAACTGCAAACATGTTTCCATGAATTATTAGAAAACTGCAAGAAGAAATTTAACATCACACAAGCGAAAAGATGGTTAAATTGCTTTCATATGTATCATACATGAATTAAGATATACTTATAAATGATAAATCGTATGTTACGAAATGCCAATCACATTAAATATAAATTTCAATCCAATTTATACAAGTTGCTCCTAAGTTTTTAGAACTGATTTGTTTTAGAACTGTTTATGACGGAACTGAAGTGAACAAATTAAAAAACAAATCTCATGACGCTGAGAGAAAACATAATGGGGGCACTTACATGACACGCGTCGTGAGACAGCGTAGCCAAAATGCTCAAGTTGAGTAGTGGAATTACACGGCAGTAAACTTTAGTGCAATTCATTCACAGTAATTAGATTTCCAGCTTCCTCACGAGAGAATGAGCCTACGTGGACGAAAATTTAGCCCAACGAGGAAGTCACAACGTGGCAAAAACCGGTCCACGGCATACTGTAGTGTAAAAAACCATTGAAGACGACAGTTGGGCATACAGCTGCCGGTTATTCGGCAGCGGTAGGTGCAAGTTCTGCACACGATTTGAAAACAAAATGTATGGGGACTCTTTTTAAAGCCAGGTTCTTCCACCGTAAACAATTCATAATTGGAAAAGTCTAAATCCCCGTGATGTACATTGAGATTTTGCTAGATGTGGGAATTGTTACTTCTTCCACCATAGCAGACGGGCACTAACAACTGTTCTTTTTAATTTATATATAAAATATATATACATACAACTTTTATATATCTAAAATATAAAATATATATACTTTAACTTTTATAATACTTTGTTGTGGTTTTAATTTGAAATTCTTACATAAGCATCTAAGGCTATAAACCATTTTTTTTTAAAGTTTTTATAGGTGATCATACTTATAAAACTTTTCAATGCCTGTGAAGTTAACGTGGTGGGGCTCTAAATTATTGGAGGGTTCAAAGCTCAAAGATTTCGTAGGAGATGCAGTTAATTATAATTTTGATATATTATAATTAATAATTTTAAAAAATGTGCATATGGAAAGCTTACGACTTTTTTCAAATAGGGGATGCAGTTAATTATGATTTTGACATATTATAATTAATAATTTTAAAAAATGTGCATATGGAAAGCTTACGGCTTTTTTCAAATAGGGGATGCAGTTAATTATGATTTTGACATATTATAATTAATAATTTTAATAAATGTGCATATGGAAAGCTTAGGGCATTTTTCAAATAATATATCTAGATATAGACGTCAGTGTTTTAAGGAAAAAAAAATCTAGACGAGAAATTTATTTTATCGGCACCAATGCATGTTAGAGATGTTTGCAGGAACGATTTTAATTTTTTTTTTTTTAATCACCGCCGAAGTCTGCACGGCGCTGCAGCTCAGAGAGCGCAGTGCGCAAGTCGCGCGCGCCGACGGACTTCGCCCAGGAATGGGCGAAGTGTGCACTGGGGCCGCAGTCGGACTTCGCCCGAAACTGGGCGAAGTTTGCACTTCGGGGCTGCAGCCGGACTTCGCCCAGAACTAGGCGAAGTGCGCACTTCGGCTGTGCCGACGGACTTCGCCCAGGAATGGGCGAAGTGCGCACTTCGGCTGTGCCGACGGACTTCGCCCGAAACTGGGCGAAGTTCGCACTTCGGGGCCGCAGCCGGACTTCGCCCGAAACTGGGCGAAGTTCGCTCTTCGGTCAGCCGACGGACTTGCGCTGGGAGAAGTGCGGACTGCGGCCGACTTCAGACTTCTCTCGCGCACTCGAGCTGACTTGCCCAAATCTGGCCTTCAACTTCTTCGTCTTCCGTGGCTGCCGCTGGGTTTGCCTGGCTTGGCAACACCCGTATGAGAAGAGAGAGATGCCGAAACAGAGAGCAACAAACTGCAAACCCTAAAGATGCCTAAAACAAACAGCAAACTTTATTTATATTAAACGGGGGTTACAGAGTTCCTCAACCGAGGAAATTACATCTGCAGGTTGCGCTGCGCAGATAAACTAAACAGACAAAATGTCGAGTCGGCTGCTCGGACATTAATCAGCTGAGTCAAACTGCTCACTGAGATACTCTTCTTCTCCTTTTTCTGCTCTCTGCCTTCTCACTCTCTTTCACTGCTCTTGCTCCTCTACTTCTGAAATACCCGAGACGCCTTATATAGCCGCAGAAGAGGAGGATTAGGGTTTGTCCTCTGACAGGTCCTGACAAGCCCTCAACTAGGGTTTCTGACCAATCGCCGCACTAGCGTCACATCTGTCAGAGGGTAGGTGCAACGTCATGTCAGCCCTTTGCCGGGATCCCGGACTGCGGCAGCGCAGTCCGACTTCGCCCATGTCTGGAGCGCAATCCGGTTTCGCCCAAGGTTCGGAGCGCAGTTGGGCACGGGCGTGAAATCTGGGTTAATTTTTCTAACACCCTCCTTTAAGCCTGATTTCACGAGCGCTTTGACTCCAAGCTGCTCTCGCAATCTGCTGAAGTCTTCCTCCTTCAAAGGCTTCATGAAGATGTCAGCCAGCTAATCCTTGGACCTACAAAACTGTAGTTGTACTTCGCCAAATTTCACCAGCTCTCTTATGAAATGATACCGGATGTCTATGTGCTTCGTCCGACCGTGGAAGACGGGATCCTTTGACAGTGCAATGGCCGAATTGTTATCGCAGAAAATTGTGGTCACGCCTTCCGGAGGAAAGTTCAGTTCACTCAAGACTCTTCGTAGCCAAACTGCCTGGCATGCGGCTGATGTGGCGGCAACATATTCTGCTTCGGCTGTGGACAATGCAACGATGGGTTGTTTCTTGGATGCCCATGATACTGCCCCTGATCCGAGATGGAAAGCATACCCGGAGGTGCTCTTCCGATCGTCGGTACTACCAGCCCAGTCACTATCTGTGAAGCCGACCAGTTCCAGCTGGTCCTGTCTGGCGTAAAATAGGCCATGGTTCTGCATCCCGTTGACATAGCGCAAGATCCTCTTGCCTGCTTGCCAATGCGTGTCCTTTAGAGTCTCCATGAAACGGCTGATCAGACTGACTCCGAACATCAGATCTGGCCGAGTTGCAGTCAAATACATTAGACTGCCAACTAGCCTCTTGAACAGGGTTGGGTCGACATTCCTCCCTGAATCCAATTTGCTCAGCTTCAAACCTGTGGCTGCAGGTGTGATGGCAGGTTTACTGTCCTCCATCTTGAAGCGCTTCAGGACATCCTTCGCATACTTGCCCTGAGAAATGAAGATGCCATCTGCCGATTGGTCAACTTCAATGCCGAGAAAATACTTCATCAACCCTAAGTCCGTCATCTCGAACTCCTTCTTCATGGTTGTTCCGAATCGGTCGAACAGGACATTGCTGTTGCTAGTATAAATCAAATCGTCCACATACAGGCAGACGCTAATGAGCTCACCTGCTTCATTTGTCTTCATGTACAGGGTGTGCTCATATGGGCATTTCTGAAACCCATTCTCCTGAAAATAGTCGTCAATCCGGCTGTACCATGCTCGGGGCGCCTGCTTCAAACCGTACAGGGCCTTCTTCAGCTTCAAGACTTTGCCCTCCTGGCCTTCAAATTCGTAACCTGGTGGCTGGTCTATGTAGACCTCTTCCTCTAACACTCCGTTGAGGAAGGTTGACTTGACATCCATCTGGTACATCTTCCAACCTTGTTGGGCTACCAATGCCAGGATCATCCCGACTGTGTCAAGTCGGGATACAAGCACATATACCTCATGGTAATCGATGTCTGACTTCTGCTTGTAACCCTTCGCCACCAATCTGGCTTTGTGCTTGTCAATGTCTCCTTGGGCGTTGAACTTTGTCTTATACACCCAATTGACCCCAATGGTATTCTTCCCTGTTGGAAGATCAGTCAACTGCCATGTTTCATTCTTTTCAATGGTTGCTATCTCTTCATCCATCGCATGCACCCACTTCTGATTCTGACTTGCATCTTCGAACTCTACTGGATCAACTTCAGTAAAGAATGCAAAGTCAGAGTGCTCTTCATCTATGTGGGTTTGGGTTGCCTCATAAATGTCTTGCAAGCTCCGAGTCTTCGCAGGAGTCCTCAGATTTTGAATTCTGCTTGCAAGTGGAGGTGACCGGGATGGAGTGGCTGTGCTACTGCTGGCACCGCTGTTGCTGCTGGAAGTTGCAGGTGGGTGCAGACTTCCTTCTTCCAAGTCAACAGGTTGTACTACTGCTGGCTCTGACTGGCCAATCTCTGACTTCCCGTTCTAGGATTTATCTTCAAGAAACTTCACATCACGGCTGATGATGAGCTTCTTCGTCACAGGGTTGTACAACCTATATGCCTTCGCCTGCTCATTGTACCCTGTGAAAATGCACTTCTCAGCTCGATCATCCAACTTCTGCCGTTTCTCTTCTGGAACATGTGCATATGCAATGCACCCGAACACACGCAAGTGAGCGACACTTGGCTTCACTCCGCTCCAGGCCTCCTGAGGTATTTTGTCCTTTACGCTTTTAGTGGGACATCTGTTCAGCAAGTAGACTGCATATGTTACAGCCTCTGCCCAAAATTCATGCAACAATCCCTTCGCCTTCATCATGCTTCGCGCCATTTCCATGATGGTTCGGTTCTTCCTCTCAGCTACGCCATTTTGCTGTGGCATGTATCTGGTAGTGAACTGCCTTCAAATTTCGTGCTGCTTGCAGTAGTTATGGAATTCGTTGGAGATGTACTCTCCACCTCCATCAGTTCTGAGAGTCTTCACATAATAACCGCTCTGTTTCTCCACTAGAGCCTTGAACTCCTTGAATCTGGAAAATGCCTCTGACTTCAGCTTGATGGCATAAATCCAAGTCTTCCGGCTGAAGTCATCTATAAACGTCAAGAAGTATTTGTTGCCGACAAATGTGGTGGTCTGCATCGGACCACAAATGTCTGAGTGCACCAGCTCCAAAGGTCGTGATGCTCTCCAAGACTGTCCTATAGGGAATGCATCCCTGTGCTGCTTGCCGACTAGGCAACCTTCACACACTTGGTTCGGTTGCTCGATAAGGGGTAAACCCTTCACCATTCGCATCCTATGTAGTTGATTCAGGCCACTGAAGCTCAGGTGACCGAATCTGAGATGCCACAGCCAGGTAGCATCTTTCTCAACTGCACTCAGAGACATCAATGATTCATTCTGAATCTGCAGCGGAAACATTTTGTTTTTCGTCATGGACACAGTTGCAATTTGTCCATGGACTTTGTCTCTGATGGAACAGACACCGTCTTTAAACAGTACAGTGTGCCCCTTCTGCACAAGTTGTCCAACACTTAACAGATTGTGCTTCAACCCAAGCACATAAAAAACATCTTGAATTGTTTTTCTTTCACCGTGCCAGGTGCGAATGAGGATCTTTCCTTTCCCCATCACAGGAACTTTGTTGTTGTTCCCCATCTTGACTTCGGATCGGACTGTTTCATCCAGTTGTGAGAACATCTCTCTGTTCCCAGTCATGTGGTTGCTGCAACCACTGTCAAGATACCAGATGTTTTTCTTGCTCTCCTCTTCAATACTGCAAGTCAGCAGTACATTTCCTCCTGCCGCATTTTTGGGTTCCTCCGTATAATGGGCTTGCTGCTGATTCTCGTTCGCCATCTTCTTCTTACACTGTGAGGCATAATGGCCGAACTTACTGCAGTAGTAGTATTGGACCTTTGACATGTCCTTCTTCTTCGCCGAGAGCTTCCTTGCTGATTTCTGCCGGTGCCTCTTCCTCCTTGCCGATGAAAGTTGCAACTTGGTTCAGCGTCATGAGGGTTTGATCTCCCTCCTTTCTTGTTTCTTCTCCCACGCCTGCTTCTGCCTCTCCCTCCTTGAGAACTAGAAGCGCTGTGGTGGGAGTCTTGTCTGCCGCTGTCTCGGACTGAGGCCTGAGCCCGAAATGCTTGCTCCAGAGAGGTCTGAGATGAACGGCTCAGCCTCTGTTCATGGGTCTGCAATGAACCCATGAGTTCGTCTGTCGAGAGGGTTGTCAGATCCCTCGACTCTTCGATTGCTATTACAACCGAGTCGAACTTGGTAGGCAGACTTTTGAGAATCTTCTCCATGATTCTCTAGCTCTGGACATTTTCTCCGTTCAACCGCATCTGGTTGATAATGTCAATCGTCCAGGTGAAAAAGTCGCTCATCGACTCGGACTCGCTCATCTGCAGATTCTCAAACTGTCTCCTGAGCATCTGCAGTTTCACCAACTTCACTTTGTTGGTGCCCTGATACGAACTTGCCAGGGTTTCCCAGGCCTGCTTGACCTTGGTGGCTGATGCAATCCGCGGCAAGATGGTCTCCTCAACCGCTTTCATGATGTAGAAGAGGGCCTTCTGGTCCTTCTTCTTGTGCTCTTTCAACAAATCCTTATCTACTTGAGAGAGGGCGGCCAGTGCTGCTGCATCTGTCGATTCTGGGTAGCCGTTCTCGACTAACTCCCATAGCTCCTGAGATCCGAACAGGATCTTCATCTGGATGCTCCAGTAATCGTAGTTCTTACCGTTAAATCACGGGATCTGCAACTGCAGCGAGTTTCTCTCGGAAGCCATGCTTCTATCTCCGTGTCACGGCACTATCAGCTCTGATACCAATTTGCAGGAACGATTTTAATTTTTTTTTTTAATCACCGTCGAAGTCTGCACGGCGCTGCAGCTCAGAGAGCGCAGTGCGCAAGTCGCGCGCGCCGACGGACTTCGCCCAGGAATGGGCGAAGTGCGCACTTCGGCTGCGCCGACGGACTTCGCCCGAGAATGGGCGAAGTGCGCACTCGAGCACGACGGACTTCGCCGAACCGGGCGAAGTTCACACTTCGGGGCTGCAGCTGGACTTTGCCCAGAACTGGGCGAAGTGCGCACTTCGGCCGCACCGACGGACTTCGCCCAAGAATGGGCGAAGTGCGCACTTCGGCTGCGCCGACGGACTTCGCCCGAAAGCGGCCCCGAAGTGCGCACTTCGGGGCCGCAGCCGGACTTTGCCCGAAACTGGGCGAAGTTCACTCTTCGGTCAGCCGACGGACTTGCGCTGGGAGAAGTGCGGACTGCGGCCGACTTTAGACTTCTCTCGTGCACTCGAGCTGACTTGCCCAAATCTGGCCTTCAACTTCTTCGTCTTTCGTGGCTGCCGTTGGGTTTGCCTGGCTTGGCAACACCCGTATGAGAAGAGAGAGATGTCGGAACAGAGAGCAACAAACTGCAAACCCTAAAGATGCCTAAAACAAACAACAAACTTTATTTATATTAAACGGGGGTTACAGAGTTCCTCAACCGAGGAAATTACATCTGCAGGCTGCGCTGCAGGATAAACTAAACAGACAAAATGTCGAGTCGGCTGCTCGGACATTAATCAGCTAAGTCAAACTGCTCACTGAGATACTCTTCTTCTCCTTTTTCTGCTCTCTGCCTTCTCACTCTCTTTCACTGCTCTTGCTCCTCCTCTTCTGAAATACCCGAGATGCCTTATATAGCCGCAGAAGAGGAGGATTAGGGTTTGTCCTCTGACAGGTCCTGACAAGCCCTCAACTAGGGTTTCTGACCAATCGCCGCACTAGCGTCACATCTGTCAGAGGGTAGGTGCGGCGTCATGTCAGCCCTTTGCTGGGATCCCGGACTGCGGCAGAGCAGTCCGACTTCGCCCATGTCTGGAGCGCAATCCGGTTTTGCCCAAGGTTCGGAGCGCAGTTGGGCACAGGCATGAAATCTGGGTTAATTTTTCTAACAGAAAGTGGAGCCTCCACGAAAGCGACTACACTACCACATAAGTTCTCGTCACGAATGTGTGTTAGAGAAAGTCGAACCTCCACGAAAGTGAGTACACTACCACACAACGGCCTGGACAGCTGCTTTTGGTTTGACCTACACCTTCCCTTCCATAGATAGATATGGTTAGTGTGCAACTTCTCCCTCAAATTTCTATAATTTATATCTCAATCCCCTTAATAGGAACTACTTCTTACTCGACAACAAATCTTGAGGAACTCGATTTTCTGTTGTATTTTCCACATTTTCGCAATTTTGGTAGGCATCTATACTAGATTGGCTAAACATTTTTCATTTTCAGGTTAAATATTTTTTCGCTGTGTTATATTTGCAAGAAGATAACTACATGTCAAACAAACTGGAGATATAAATTTGTATACATTCTATACATATTGTCTTCTAACTACCATTGCAACCTATACATTCTGTCAATCTATGCATGCTATCTTCTAATTAACTACCATTGCCCTGTAATTACGTTGCCCAAAAACACAGGTGAAAGTATATTTTTGTAATTTAACTTCTTAAATACAAAAATAAATAAAGCATACTAGGACTAGGACTAGCGTGCTACTTACACGACTCAGAAGTTCTACCCAATAAAATCTCAACGACTCCAAACCTGGAAAAAAAGCACAATGGTAAAGCTAGATGGCATGAAAATCTTGCATTCATTCATGGTATTAATAAGCTTTTCCAAGTTCGGGTCTACATGGCCCCAAATTAACCTGACGATTGAGTCGCCCAGGTGGAAGAAAATGCGTAATACAAGGCATGGTCATTGTCGAGAAAATGGACGTTTGTTACCAAGAGCTTTCATGCAGCTACTACAAAAGGAAATTTTATTTCGCCTATAATGGTAGTACCCAACAAGACTCTCCACTCTTTAAAGCTCCCAAAAGGTTTAGCCGTCGGCATGACTCCATCCCCTCAATCCCCTCAAGTAAATGGTCTGTCTCTCCTCCTAGTTCTTTTAGCGACGTTCTTTCACGAAACCTTCATCGCTCTAGCAGTTTAGAAAGGGAGTCCTTTGAGTGTCCCTCTAGAGAAGCGAAGATAGACAATTTTTTTTGAGAAAGCTATGATAGGTTTCTCATGAATGCCTTTGAATATTTGGCGAATTTCGACGACTTTGAGATCATCGAAGGAAATATGTTCCTTGATTGTGTCTAATGAAGTACATGTCCTAGAATGTCAGGGGTTTGGCAGATCCGGTGCGTAAGTACCTTGTGCGTCAGGGTCTTGATGACTTCAAGATCCGATTTAGCAATATTGATATTTTATGCCTTCAAGAAGTCAAAGTCATAAACTTCATTTTGTCAAGTGCTTGCTCCTTTATTTGGTTGTAGGGCCACACCTTTCATACTATGCATGACACAGGCAAAGGAGGGGCAGTCATCTGCCTTTCAAAAACCTACCATTCCAATTTGATCTCTTAGGGATATGACCCTTCCAATCATGTTGTTTGGGTTGTGATGGAGATTGATGACCATCTCCTTAGTGTGCTCAACATCTATGCACCTAACGATGTCAATGATCGTTGTGCGCTTTGGTGGTGGGCGGCACTATCTCTCTCCATTGCTATTTGGTTTCTCTATGGGGACTTGAATATGATTGAATTCATGCATGACAAGGTGGGTCTTCTTCCCATGTGGTGGGCTATCGGGAAAAGAGAAGCATGGATTTTCATGAAAGAAAAGTTGGGGCTCTCTGATCCCAATAGATGCTTCTTACCCTCTTTGTTCCTTGGTAACGTCTGGTTTAAATGGTCTAATAGCCAACAAGGCAAAAGTCATGTTCTCAAAATATTGGACAAAGCCATGCTATCAGATTTTGATATTTTCTCCTTTGAGCGACCTTCATTTTCTTCCCCCTTTGTCTTTGTCCACCCCAAGCTCTGTTTGTTTGACCATTCTCCCATTTCCTTTTCCATCCTGGTTTATTTCACCCCCTCCTTTTCCTCAGTTCCTATTCTACCTTAATACTTCTATTTTGCACCACCCCATGTTGAGAGCCTATGTCATCAAAATTTGGAACCTAGTCCCTAGACCAAAAGGGGCCTTCGATTGGATTGATTGGTGGAACACTGCTATCTAGTGCACTACCAACTTTCTACGCTCGTTAGGGCGTAAGATTGCCAAGCTTTGTCGATTCTTCAACGTTGCTCTCAAGCAAGAGTTGGAGGTGGCCTCAACTCAATTGCAATCCAATCCTTTAAATGAAGAGCTTCAAAGGCACCTCATGATTGTCAAACACGAGATTTTGATGGTAAAGCACTATGATGTCATAGATGCATAGATCAAGGTGAGGTTGCATTGGCTTAAAATTGGTGATAGGATAACCAGGAAGTTCTTCCAACATATGCATCCTTACCATCAAATTTAGGTATTAAAGCCTTAGCATTAATGGAAAGCATGTTTCTAAGATTCCTCATATTCTCTTTGCTTTTGAAGAACATTACCAGATTGTGTTTATGTCTTAGAATTACTCCCCTTAATGTGACCAAGCTCTTAACTCCTACCTTTGTGTTGTCCCAGTGTGGCTTCTTGAGTCTTAAAGAGCTACTTATGAAAATGCCCTCTTTGAAGGATTTGGAGGAAATTTTTTCTCAAATGGTCAATAATAAATCCCCTGGTCTTGATGGATTCCCCTATGAGTTCTACAAGTCCCTTTGGGACACTGTCGAGCCTAATATTCTTAAAGTTTATTAGGAGGCCTTCTCTAGGGGTTCTCTAGGCCCTATTATTAATTAGGGGATTATTAAATTTATCCCCAAGGATGGTGATCCAAAAATCATCAACAATTGGAGGCCTATTACTCTCCTTAATGTTTCCTATAAGATCATTGCCAAAGCCCTGGATTTGCACATCCACCATATCCTTCCCATCATCATTCACTCGAAGCAAATTGGCTTTATTTGGGGTAATTTCATCCTTGAAAACATTATTGTTGTTTGGAAAGGCATGGAGTGGATTGGCAATTCCAACCAACGATCCATATTCATCAAATTCAACTTTGAGAAAGCCTACAATAGGATCAATTAGTTTTTCATTATGGCCATGCTTAAGGCTCTTGGTTTTAGGTCATCCTTCATTAGCTTTGTGGAGATGTTTTTCATTGAGGCTTCAACTATATTTTCCATTAATAGGCACAAGTCCTCGACTATTGGGCTCTTCCATTCTATTTGATAGGGCTACCCCTTGGTGCCATTCCTATGTCCTCACTGCTAAGGGATTTGGCTATTTACTAGCTCACCACGTTGCTCAAGGTTCTATTAAAAAAATTTCTCTCCTCGAAGGTGAGTCTCAGTTGATCAACGGTCATTTTGTTGATGATTCTTTCCTCACGCTTACTTAGGATGAAGGTTTTATTCAACAGGTGCTTGCCTACCAGGATACTTTTTGTCTAGCTTTCAAATCCTCTATTCAATGGAGAAAGACCTAATTCTATAGGTAATATCCTAACCTGATGCCCCACTGGTTTAGTCAATATTAGTGGAGGATCATCTAAGAGGAGGATGTTTTTTGCTTTTTAGGTATTCCTTTTACCTTTAAAAATTTAGGGCCAGAGTTGTAAAAGTATGTCATTAAGAGGGTGGAATAGAAACTTACCTATTGGTCCAAGAAGCTCTCCCTTGCTAGTAAATTCAAAATTTTGTCAAAAGTCCTTGCGATCACCCATGTTTATTATTCTTCCTACTGGATCTTTTCTGAAAACTGCTATAAGAAGCTTGATAAGCTTTTGTGTGACTTTTTATGGTCCTCTTCTAGTAATGGTTTGTAGTCCACCATGTTTACTAGGAGTATTGTTGTCTTCCTAGAATCTATGGTGGGCTTGTCATTCTCTATATCCAATGTCAAGGTTGGGCCTGCTGTGTTAAGTGGGTCATCAGATCCCTTACGGGTAATGAGGCCTAGAAGATTCTCATCCATCATTATATATATGAAGGTTCCCATTTTTTTTGTAAGAGTTGGAGGGGTATGGGCTTCCCTTTACTCCTTGTTGCTCCTATGTCTATCAAAGTGATAGGATCCTTCATCATTAAGAGCATTTTAAAATCTTGGGAGAGTGTTAAGCCTTGGATGAGATGGAATAGCTAGAGCTTCTAGCATGGCCTCTCCATCAACCATATGAATGTTTGGTGGTTGCTTGTCATCACCTACCAAGGCTTCTCTACTTGCGTTGGTTTCCTGGGTTCATGTGCAAAGGTGTGTGGTGCATCATCGATTTTTTTCCCACCCTACCAAGGATTGGCTCCCTTGGGATGACTTCAAAGTCAAAATTGGGCTCAGGAACTCTAACGAATACACTTTTGAGACCATCAAGGTTGCTCTCCTTGACTCCATGTTTCATAAAAGTTATGTTTTCATATCGACCTTAGTGGAAGGACCGGAAGTGGTATCCATATACTCCTCTATGAAATTACAAGGCTCATTTGAGGTATGGTTGGCTCTCTCCTTGTCCCCCCATGATTGATAAGCTCAATCAATAATGGAATGTCTCTTTACCTTGACCTATTTGGATGCACAGGTTCAAACCTCTTGGGATCCTTTCTTGGAGTCCAAGCTTTACTATTTTTCCTAGAGTCTTCTTCACCAAAGGCTTCTTATTGGGGAGCATCTTTGGCATTTAGGCATCCCCAACCCTTCTTGCCCTTTCTATCTTTAGTTTGAGGACTTTATCCATATTTTTTGGGTTTTTTCTCAAGCTCATTCCATTTAGGAGTGGATTTTTCCCCTTTTTAGGCCATATTCTTATTTTATGCTTGAGTTGAATCATATCATTTTGGGAGACCCCCTACCCTTGTTGGATATTTTCCTTGAAATGTGACATTTGTTTCGTATGGTGGCCCTATATAACATATGGGAAAGCTAGAAATAACTATATCTTTGGTAAGTGTTCTTCTCTTCACATCTTTGCTTTTGAAAAATCTAATATTATTTCATCTATGTATTTTAGATTGTGATTCAGGCTTATAAGGTGGCTATGGAGCTCTCTCATCTTCAAGATCTAATTGATCATTGGGAGAACACTTCGTGCATAGTCAGTCCGATTCCTCCTATGTAGGATTACCCCTAAAGTCGGTCCAGGTCTAGGCAGTATCGGTCCTACCCCAACTTAAGATCCCCTCCTTACAGAGCTAGCCTTGGTAACCTGATTGCTCCTCTCTCTCCCCTAGCTCCTCAGCTCAATGCTTGGGACAAGTTGGATGCTCTGATGTTTGCTACCAACGAGGATCCATATGCTCATGGCTAGGAAGATGTTCCTACCACTTCTTCTTCTAAGCAAGGATGGAATTTAGTGCTAAAGTCTCCTCATGATAATGCTGGATGGGATCCGGTCTCAGTGGTGGCTAAACCCGTGTAATGGATCTTCACCATTGAGAGGATTCCCCCTTTTTCTTTTGATTTTGCGCTTGTGGTGTGCGCTCAACCATCATTTCCCGTATGTAATCATTTCATTCTATTAGCTAGTTGATAATGTTTGCCCACCAGTTCTATAAGGTAGTTTTGATTAGTTGTTAGTTGGTTTCTTGGTTTCCCATGTTGTTTTAATGATGATGGTTTTTTGGTTGATGGTTTTGGCCATGTGGCATGTTTATCTACCTCTTTTTTTTTTGTAAAAATGTATTCTATTAATCCTTTAATATAAATTCCTTTTTACATAAAAATAAAATAACTCGGCCTCACTGTAAAGTGTATAGCGCATATTGCTACTTCTTTAATGGCAAGGGATCTCCTTCCAAAACTATGTTTTGCCAATTTTTTTATAATATTATTGGCAAAGTCCAAAAGCCATATGTTTGTACAACTCCAATTTCCTACGATTTCGAATGTGCTGTTTCTTTAAGTAGTTTCCTCGTGTTTGAGTGGACCTAGGTTGATTAGTGAAGATGTTGGAATTTTAAAAAAGGTTCAATTAAGAAGGATAGTATAAATAGTAGTATATCATATTCTATGCATGCATTATTTTATGTGTATTATTTTATGAGCATTAACTAGATAATATGTTGATTTTATTTATTGTTGAAAATTATTGTGAAATCTAAGTTGTTGTTAGAGGTGTAAATATCTCTTACAGCTTGTACAACATCTCTTAAAGATAACTATGTTTGGAGCAACCAAGAAGATTTTTCATAAAGCTAACAACAAAACTGGAAGAAAGGTTTCTTGATAAAAATCTTGATTGGATTTGGATCGCGAGGATCTCATGAGATTTAGTATATTTGCTCTAGGAGAAATATTCATCAATAGGTTCTTTTCTTCCTCTCTTATTGACACTCAATTCCTTGTTTATTTATTTTTATTTCTAAGGATGCCCGAGTTTCATAATTGAGTTTTTCATGGTTCTTCAAAAACCTCATTTGTTGCTTATAACTTGAAATAAAAACATTTTCTTCTCTTTCGACATATTGTGTCAAATAACAAAAGAAATGAGAGAATAAACTATTTTTTTATTGAAAAGGATGAAAAGCATAGGCTTAACATTTTTTTGACAAACCCTTGGTACTAGAATAGTTATTGACAAGCTTCCATGCATGACAAAGACCTGTTAGCTACCTAACAAAGTTCTTGAAATGGTTGCACAAAGTTTTTGTTGCAAAGACATGAGAGAATTTCTTGGTTGGTAACGTTCAACAAGAATGTTGTGTAGGAAACAATGTAAAAGATGCAAACAAATTGTTAGCATTTTTAGATTCTTTGCAAAATTTCGAAGGGGTCATAGTTCAACTTCCCATCTTCCCCATTAAGAATAGATTTTTGGACAGTTTACCTTGGTATGCTTGCTTTCACGGAGTTCTTGTGCTTGCTTGCACGAAGTTCTTATGCTTGCTTTCATGGAGTGCTTCTTAGCGCTATCTTTGGTAGAGATTTCAACTATTCCTTCTTGGCCTATTTCAACAGTATTTGGCACTTTCTGCTTTCAAATAGCAGAAAGTGCACTTAATTGTTTCAAATAGCAGAAAGTGCACTTAATTGTGATTCACGAATAGCCTCTGCCGTCTTTACGAAGGATCTGCAAAGAGAAAATACAACTATACCAAAATAAATATTGGACAAAAATAATGGTGTCTGCAACAATCATTTTAACTAATTACACAATTGCATTGTTCTCAATTAAATGTAATAGCAATAGTCACTCCAAAATTTCCTGCAAACAGAGAAAGCCTTTACCATAAAAAAGAACTGCACTCCACATTGAAGACGGTTTGATTTCTCCTTTATAAAAGAGAAAACAAATGTTACATTATAAAACCATATCTATGCAGATCTATTTACTTATCTACTAATTAAGGGATTGAAGTATGCAAAACCCTCGAAGGAATCCATGCTGTTATAGGTGCTGCAGGCCAAATAATGCTGGTGCACATGCTGCTACAGGTGCACCAGCCCTAATAATGCTACTACAGGTCTCTTGCTGCAGCACTCGCAAAATAGGTGATGTGGAGATAATGCCTGCCATCACACCTTATTCTCTAATGCTTGTTGAACGGCAAATCATCATTGCTACCTAAAACTGCAGGTCCATTTTGACATCTGACATTATTCATACATGTTACTATGCGTGTCCGCAAGCGTTAAGCATTAAATCTGTCACTTTCTTCTTCTTGTATGTTTTCTTGCGTTCCTTCTTGGAGCGTTTGTTCAATATTTTTCTTCTGTTTGCACCTTTGTACCTTTGTTTTTATGTCGGCAGACACTGCTTCTCTTAGCTTTTGAGAACCTCTTGCAACTTGGAGAGGTCTTTAATAAACCTTTTTAATGTTACAAAACAGTATGTTGCTGTTTGGCAGGAATTTCTTGTAATTTTTTTTTTAAGTTTCATTGGTTTTTTTTAATTTCTTTTTAAAGTTTCAATGGTTTTTTTTTTTAATTTCTTTTTTAAGTTTCAATGGTTTTTTTTTTAAATTTCTTTTTTAAGTTTCACTTCCCCATTAAGAACAGCTTAATGCCTCTCAGAATGTTTTAACAGTTCCTACTTGTTGGAATCCTCCTGATTATAATAAGAAGCTTCTCCATGTTAGAAAAATTAACCCAGATTTCACGTTTCCGCCAGATTGCACTCCGAATTTGGGCGAAGCCGGACTGCGCTCGCGCAGTTGGGGATCCTGGCAAAAAGGACTGACATGACGCCTCACCTACCCTCTGACAAATCCGATCGCTGTAGAAGTTAATGCCAGTTCGACAATTTAATGCTAGTGCGACGATTGGTCAGAAACCCTAGTTGAGGGCCTATCAGAACTTGTCAGAGGACAAACCCTAATCCTCCTCTCCCTGCGGCTATATAAGGTGTCTCGGGTATTTCAGATAGCAGGGCAGTAGCAGGAGTAGAGGCAGAGAGCAGAGAGGAGACAGGAGAAGAAGCAGAAGAGAAGCAGTGTGGCTCAGCTGATTAATGTCTAAGCAGCCGACTCGACATTTTGTCTGTTTAGTTTATCCTGCAGCGTAGCCTGCAGATGTTGTTATTTCCTTAGTGGAGGACCTCTGTAACCCCCGTTTAATATAAATAAAGTTTGTTGTTTGTTTTAGGCATCTTTAGGGTTTGCAGTTTGTTGTTCTTTGCTCCGGCATTTATCTCTTCTCATACGGGTGTTGCCAAGCCAGGCAAACCCACCCGCGCCGCACAAGATGAAGAAGTCAAGAAAAGACTCCAAGACCGAAGTTGGGCAAGTCTCGAAGAAGCCTTTCCAACTTCACAGCTGAAGTGCAAACTTTGCCCAGTTTCGGGTGAAGTCCATCAGCAGGCCCAAAGTGCAAACTTCACCCAATTTCGGGCGAAGTCAGTTAGCAGCCTCGAAGTGCGAACTTCGCCCAGTTTTGGGTGAAGTCTATCATCGCAGCCGAAGTGCGCACTTCGCCCATTCTTGGGTGAAGTCCGTCGGTGCCCCGACGTTCGTACTTCGCCCTTTCTCGGGAGAAGTTCGTCGGTGCCCCCGACAACCGCACTGCGCTGCAACGTTGAGCGCAGTCCGGGACGTCCGACTTCGGCCGCGTGAGAAGAAAAAAAAAAGGGATTAAAATTTCTTCAAATTGGTATCAGAGCTGATTGTGCCATGACACGGAGATAGAAGCATGGCTTCCGAGAGAAACTCGCTGCAGTTGCAGATCCCGCGATTTAACGGCAAGAACTACGATTACTGGAGCATCCAGATGAAGATCCTGTTCGGATCTCAAAAGCTGTGGGAGTTAGTCGAGAACGGATACCCAAAATCGACAGATGCAGCAGCACTGGCTGCCCTCTCTCAAGCAGACAAAGATCTGTTGAAAGAGCACAAGAAGGACCAGAAGGCCCTCTTCTACATCATGCAAGCGGTTGAGGAGACCATCTTCCCGCGGATTGCATCATCCACCAAGGCCAAGCAGGCCTGGGAAACCCTGACAAGTTCGTATTAGGGCACCGACAAAGTGAAGTTGGTGAAACTGCAGATGCTCAGGAGACAGTTTGAGAACTTGCAGATGAGCGAGTCCGAGTCGATGAGCGACTTCTTCACCCAGACGACTGACATTATCAACTAGATGCGATTGATCGAAGAAAATGTGCAGAGCCAAAGAATCGTGGAGAAGATTCTCAGAAGTCTGCCTGCCAAGTTCGACTTGGTTGTGATAGCAATCGAAGAGTTGAGGGATTTGACAACCCTCTCGATAGACGAACTCATGGGTTCCTTATAGACCCATGAACAGAGGCTGAGACGTTCATCTCAGACCTCTCTGGAGCGGGCTCAGGCCTTAGTCCGATATAGCGGCAGACAAGACTCCCACCATAGCGCTTCTAGTTCTCAAGGAGGGAGAGGCAGAAGCAGGCGTGGGAGAAGTAACAAGCAAAGAGGGAGATCAAACCCTCATGACGCTAAGCCAAGTTGCAACTTTCATCAGCAAGGAGGAAGAGGCACTGGCAAAAATCAGCAAAGAAGCTCTCAGCAGAAGAAGGACATGTCAAAGGTCCAATGCTACTACTGCAGTAAGTTCAACCATTATGCCTCATAGTGCATGAAGAAGATGGCGAACGAGAATCAGCAGCAAGCCCATTATACGGAGGAACCCAAAAATTCGGCAAGAGGAAATGTATTGCTGACTTGCAGTATTGAAGAGGAGAGCAAGAAAAACATCTGATATCTTGACAGTGGTTGCAGCAACCACATGACTGGGAATAGAGAGATGTTCTCACAACTGGATGAAACCGTATTAGAGACAAGGTGCATGGACAAATCGCAACAGTGTCCATGACGAAAAACAAGATGTTTCCGCTACAGATTCAGAATGAATCTTTGATGTCTCTGAGTGCAGTTGAGAAAGATGCTACCTGGTTGTGGCATCTCAAATTCGGTCACCTGAGCTTCAGTGGCCTGAATCAACTGCACAAGATGCGAATGGTGAAGGGTTTACCCCTTATTGAGCAATCGAACAAAGTTTTTGAAGGTTTCCTGGTCGACAAGCAGCATAGGGATGCATTCCTTGTAGGACAGTCTTGGAGAGCATCACGGCCTTTGGAGCTGGTGCACTCAGACATCTGTGGTCCCATGCAGACCACCTCATATGTCGGCAATAAGTATTTCCTGACCTTCATTGACGAATTCAGTCGGAAGACATGGATTTATCCAATCAAGCTGAAGTCAGAGGCATTTGCCAGATTCAAGGAGTTCAAGGCTCTGGTGGAGAAACAGAGCGGATATTAGATCAAGACTCTCAGAACTAATGGAGGTGGAGAATACATCTCCAACGAATTCCACAACTTTTGCAAACAACACGAAATTCGAAGGCAGTTCACTGCCAGATACACGCCATAGCAGAATGGCGTAGCAGAGAGGAAGAACCGAACCATCATGGAAATGGCACAAAGCATGATGAAGGCGAAGGGATTGTTGCATGAATTTTGGGCAGAGGTCGTAACATGTGCGAGTCTACCCTCATCGAATAGATGTCCCACCAAAAGCGTGAAGGACAAAATCCCTCGGGAGGCTCGGAGTAGAGTGAAGCCAAGTGTGGCTCACTTGCGTGTGTTCGGGTGCATTGCATATGCACATGTTCCAGAAGAGAAGCGGCAGAAGTTGGATTATCGAGCTAAGAAGTGCATTTTCATAGGGTACAGTGAGCAGGCGAAGGCATATAGGCTGTACAACCATATGACGAAGAAGCTCATCATCAGCCGTGATGTGAAGTTTCTTGAAGATAAAGCCTGGAACGTGATGTCAGAGACTGGCCAGTTAGAGCCAGCAGTAGTACAGTCTGTTGACTTGGAAGAGGGAAGTGTGCAATCACCTGCAACTTCCAGCAGCACCAATGGTGCTAGCAGTAGCACAGCCACTCCATCTCGGTCGCCTCCACTCGCAAGTAGAATCCAAAACCTTGTGATGCCAGGGAAGACAAGGAGCTTGCGATAAATCTACGAGGCAACCCAAACCCACATAGATGAAGAGCACTCTGACTTTGCATTCTTTACTGAAGTTGATCCAGTAGAGTTTGAAGACGCAAGTCAAAATCAAAAGTGGGTGCATGCGATGGATGAGGAGATAGTAGCCATTGAAAGGAATGAAACATGGCAGCTGACAGATCTTCCAACATGGAAGAAGACCATTGGGGTCAAGTGGGTGTATAAGACAAAGTTCAACGCCCAAGGAGATGTTGACAAGCATAAGGCCAGACTGGTGGTGAAGGGGTACAAGCAGAAGTCAGGCATCGATTACCATGAGGTATATGCGCCTGTAGCCCGACTTGACACAATCAGGATGATCCTAACATTAGCAGCCCAACAAGGTTGGAAGATGTACCAGATGGATGTCAAGTCAGCCTTCCTCAATGGAGTGTTGGAGGAAGAGGTCTACATAGACCAGCCACCAGGTTACGAAATTGAAGGCTAGGAGGGCAAAGTCCCGAAGCTGAAGAAGGCCCTGTACGGTTTGAAGCAGACGCCTTGAGCTTGGTCCAGTCGGATTGACAACTATTTTCAAGAAAATGGGTTTGTCAAATGCCCATATGAGCACACCTTGTACATGAAGACAAATGAAGCAGGTGAGCTCATAATCGTCTGTCTGTATATGGACGATTTGATTTATACTGGCAACAACAATGTCCTGTTTGACCAGTTTAGAACAACCATGAAGGAGTTCGAGATGACGGAATTAGGGCTGATGAAGTATTTTCTTGGCATTGAAGTTGACCAATCGGCAGATGTCATCTTCATTTCTCAAGGCAAGTATGTGAAGGATGTCCTAAAGCGCTTCAAGATGGAGGACAACAAACCTGCCATCACACTTGTAGTCACAGGTTTGAAGCTGAGCAAGTTGGATACATGGAGGTCTGTAGATCCAACCTTGTTCAAGAGGCTAGTTGGCGATCGATGTACTTGACCGCAACTCGGCCGGATCTGATGTTCGGAGTCAGTCTGATCAGTCGTTTCATGGAGACTCCGAAGGAAACGCACTGACAAGCAGGAAAGAGGATCTTGCGCTATGTCAGTGGGACGCGGAACCATGGCCTATTTTACGCCAGACGGGATCAGTTGGAACTGGTCGACTACACAGACAATGATTGGGTTGGCAGTACCGATGATCGGAAGAGCACCTCTAGGTATGCTTTCCATATCGGATCTGGGGCAGTCTCATGGGCGTCCAAGAAGCAACCCATCGTTGCGTTGTCCACAGCCGAAGCAGAATATGTTGTCGCCATGACAATCGCATGCCAGGCAGTATGGTTGCGAAGAGTTTTGACTAACTACTCAATCCTCCGGAAGGTGCGACAACAATTTTTTGTGATAACAATTCGGCCATCGCACTGTCAAAGGATCCCGTGTTCCATGGCCGGACGAAGCACATAGACATCCGGTATCATTTCATCAGAGAGCTGGTGAAATTCTATGAAGTACAACTGCAGTTTTGCAGGTCCAAGGAGCAGTTGGCTGACATCTTCACGAAGCCTTTGAAGGAGGAAGACTTCAGCAGATTGCGGGAGCAGCTTGGAGTCAAAGTGCTCGTGAAATCGGGCTTAAAGGAGGGTGTTAGAAAAATTAACCCAGATTTCATGCCTCTGCCAGACTGCACTCTGAATTTGGGCAAAGCCGGACTGCGCTCGCGCAGTTGGGGATCCCGAAAAAAAGGACTAACATGACACCGCACCTACCCTCTGACAGATCCGATCGCTGTAGAAGTTAATGCCAGTTCGACGATTTAATGCTAGTGAGGCGATTGGTCAGAAACCCTAGTTGAGGGCCTGTCAGAACTTGTCAGAGGACAAACCCTAATCCTCCTCTCCCCGTAGCTATATAAGGCGTCTTGGGTATTTCAGATAGCAAGGCAGTAGTAGGAGCAGAGGCAGAGAGCAGAGAGGAGACAGGAGAAGAAGCAGAAGAGAAGCAGTGTGGCTCAGCTGATTAATGTCCGAGCAGCCGACTCGACATTTTGTCTGTTTAGTTTATCCTGCAGCGTAGCCTGCAAATGTTGTTATTTCCTCAGTGGAGGACCTCTGTAACCCCCGTTTAATATAAATAAAGTTTGTTGTTTGTTTTAGGCATCTTTAGGGTTTGCAATTTGTTGTTCTTTGCTCTGGCATTTATCTCTTCTCATACGGGTGTTGCCAAGCCAGGCAAACCCACCCGCGCCGCGCAAGATGAAGAAGTCAAGAAAAGACTCCAAGACCGAAGTTGGGCAAGTCTCGAAGAAGCCTTTCCAACTTCGCAGCCGAAGTGCAAACTTCGCCTAGTTTCGGGCGAAGTCCGTCGGCAGGCCCAAAGTGCAAACTTCACCCAGTTTCGGGCAAAGTCAGTTAGCAGCCCCGAAGTGCGAACTTCGCCCAGTTTTGGGCGAAGTCCGTCGTCGCAGCCGAAGTGCGCACTTCGCCCATTCTTGGGCGAAGTCCGTCATTGCAGCCGAAGTGCGCACTTCGCCCATTCTTGGGCGAAGTCCGTCGGCGCCCCGACGTTCGTACTTCGCCCTTTCTCGGGCGAAGTCCGTCGGCGCCCCCGACAACCGCACTGCGCTGCAACGTTGAGCGCAGTCCGGGACGTCCGACTTCGGCCGCGTGAGAAGAAAAAAAAAAGGATTAAAATTTCTTCACTCCACACTAAACCACCTTCAAAGCAGCGTTAGTGATACTAAAACAAAGTACATTACGGCACGTCTCCTTTACATGTCAAGGAGCGACAAATAACATCCCATGGAATTGGACTTGAAAAGACAGGCAAGTTTCTATAAGCCCCTTCCCTCGTCAGGAAGCCGGAAATCTTACTATTAATAGTGTGAATGATTTCCACGAGTTGTCTTCCGTGTAATTCCACTGGTGAACACTTTGTTGGCTACTCTGTTTCAGTACTACTATCTGCCGTGTTGTTTAATTTGTTTACTATCACTTCCTTTCATCAACAGACTCGTGTAAGTTCCTGTCTGCCGTGTTATTTAATTTGTTTACAATTTGTTTAAGATGCAGTGTTAATTGGAGGTTTGGTTGACATATCATTAATTAATCATCCGTGATGAACAGTTGCAAAATAACATGTATACGTTGTATTATATTTAAGTTAGTGTCGATTGCAGGCTTGAGTGTCATATCATTTGATGCTCGGTGAATGTTATTGGGATTTATTTGGTTTGTTGCCTAACATATCATTCGCTGTTAAGAGATTTATAGATATAAAGACCTGGTTTTCGTCCCTTCCCTTTACAAACAGTTTGAAGTTTTTATTCGACACTAAAATTATTAGCAAAAAAAAAAAAAAAGCGTAAACATCATTAGATCTGTCGATTTTTTTAAGAGGATTGGTGATGATAATGGGTCAAGTTCTACCATTACTAATGTGAGTCTACGCTTGGGTCCACTTAAGGTCGTCTATGTTTATACTTTCAAGATAAAATATTGAAGATCTAAAAATCTATTCATATATGTGGAAAGGTAGGTTTGCACTAAAGATAAGTTTAAAAACTTAAAAGACATGTTTGTGAAGATAAGTGATTACAATTGTCACAATAAAAACATATTCATATAATTTATAAATTATATATAAAAAGTGGTACATGAATTTATTTTAAAAATAAATAAATATATAAATAAATTAAATGACATTAAAAATTTTAAATCATTAATGTTTTATTATATATTATTTTATTAAAAATTTATATTTATAAAAATAAAATTAGATTTTAAAATATATTGAAAACAATGATCAAATTAATAATTTATTTTTAATTATAATATAATTATTTAAATAAGGTTGCATGGATTTATAAGTATGGAAAGTAAAGGGTGCTTATTGCAAATCTTTAAATGAAATGGTGGAGTATAGATGGGATGTAATTATATGAAGATATTAGATATATAAGGATACAAGACATATGGGATGCAAAGATATGAGAATAAGAAGAGGTATTAAAGTATTAAAGTGGAACAAAATTCCAACATAGGAAAATGCCACTCAAAATAAACAGCTTGTATGGGAACAACATCACATGAACCAGTTAGAAAGCATGAGGGCCAATTACCCTTGCTACACATGCTGTTACTCGATGTTAATAGGGGTGAGGAGTCCTACATAAGTGGGACCAAGGGCTTCCACCTTTAATACTACTACCCCATTGGCAAAGAGTTTCACAAGTGTTGAGGCTCATAAAAGATATGATATAAAAGATATGAAGATAAGGGTTGGATGCAAAAGTAGGATTCAACATACACACGATACAATGTTAAAAGTACTTAAGAGGTGGCCTCATAGCCAAATTATTAGACAAGTGTTTAGGCAATGTGAGATGTGCCCAAGGATAATATATGTATGAGTTTTCATTCATGCCTAAGCAATGGCCTTGTATAACAAGCAACCTAATTATTAAAAAAGCACTTAGGTTGTGAACTAGCGGGGATCTATTATGTAATTTGTAGAGGTTTATGCAAGTTTAGGGAATTTTGTAGGAAAATAAGCATTAATCTATTTTACAAATTGGAGGTACAAAATGATTGTGCTTTGGCTAGCTAAGCCTCAAAATTATAAAATTTGGCTAGTTAAGGCACAAAATATTTGAATATGGCCAATTAAGACCTCAAAGATTAAACAGTGGCTAGGTAAGACCTAAAAGTCATTGAATGATTGAAAAAAATATGTGCAATGGCTAGTTAAGGCCCAAAATTACTTAATTATGTACAATGGTATTTCAAAATATTATCCTTTACATGAGGACCTAGAGGGTATTTTTGTTGAGATTTTCTCGGAGGACTTTTGTTAGCTTTGTCTGAGGATATTGTTAGTTTTTCTTGGAGGACTTTGTTAGCATTTCTCAGAGGACTTGTGATAGCATTGCCCAAAGGACTATGTTAGCTTTACCTAGAGTATTAGTTAGCATTCGATATCATGTGTCAAAGCATAAAAATATGTACAAAATAATTGACAACACTTGGACAATGCTTTGAGATAAAGCATGTACAATGCTTCACCCCATAAGAAAGTGTCTAAGGAGTGGTGATGTGCTCACCCACAAGGGGTTTTTCAAAATTTGTAATGATATAATATAAATATGTACATTATATACAAAACTTAATTCTTTAAGTGATTTTCTTAACTGAGACCTTTGTCTTAATTCCCCAAAGGGGGACTTTGATGTTAGTGTAGCCAAGGAGTACTTCAATGATTTCTCCTTTAAAAATATTCTTAAATGGTTTTACGAGTGAGGATAAAGTGTTTTAAAGGATGTCAATCGAATCATCTTTAGGAAAATTATTGAGTGATGCTTCAAGATGTTTGTTTTAGCTCAAGTTGAGGGTCAAAGGGTGCAATTCTTAGATAGAATAGATTTCAGATATGTTTGTTTGATGTATTCATTAAAGGGTCATTTATTGATGAAATGTAATGATATGTATAATTACAATATGTTTTGATTCATACCCCTATGTGTAAAGGGGGATATAGAGGTATGATAGAGCCATTACCTATTATGGTGGAAAACATATAGAAGCACTCTTCTTACCATAAAGAGAGTTTTGTATTTTGAAATAATTAGTAAGTGTGATTTTAAAACAAATCAATTTGAGAAATAGATGATAGAGATTGACAATCTAAAGACAAATGATTAGATTGACAAAAGGATAGAAATGGATGAGTGGGTAGAGGTAGATAGAGATTGATAAAGAGATTAAATTGATAGGTTGATAACTATAGATGATGGGGATAGACACCTAAAATTGATATTTATATTATATTGATGAATACATGGTCGAGCGAACCCTAATTTGTCTTGCAAGTATGGGACTAGGAGGATCCACTAGCATCAATCACCTAGTGCAAGTGCAATGTATGTAAGCTATCCCTAACTAGGGTCATCATCGCAACCCAGTGGATCTCCTAACTCAATATGCAATAGGTAATCTAAGCATAACTAGGCACATGCATGCAAGTAGATCATGATAGCAAGAACCATGCAAACAAGTAGCCAATGAAAACAATCATATGAGTAGGCAATCAATGCAAACTCATGTGCATATTCAAATGTAATATCAATTAAGATGTATTATGGGGAAGCTAAATTTTGGAGATTCAAAACGGGTAAAGAGTAAAAGGCTCTTCAACTATTTTAGCTCAATCCAATTTGTTTATAGGAATGGTACGACTATGGGATTCCAAAATTAAATAAATTAGCTTCATCATTATGACCAGATAAAAATGAAGTGAGAAAAAACATGCTATGTAGATATATTCTATCCCACAACATACCTATCCTATCTTATTTATGGAGTTGAGTACTCAAGGTTAAAATAACTTAATGCACCATAGATTAGAAAAGGAGCTAATAAACTAGGAGGTAAAATATTTCATGGTAAAGGTTGATCAAATAGTATTCCCACCATACCTTAATATGGAGGTGGAACATTCCTATAGCAAACATGATTTATTACCCTTTGACTATGGTTGGGTAGTGGATCTTGGAAAATTCTAATATTTTGATCCAAAGAAGGTTGGGAATCATAACTTCTAAAGGTGAGTTGGCCATTATCTATCAAGTTTTAGATTAGATTTCTAAGGCCTCCACATTTATTGGTGCATGACCACTAATACATCATAAAGCATAATTTTTCTTAGGGAGAAGCAAATGAGATTTCTCTCTCTTAGGATCCGTGGTCTTGATAGGTGGAAGTTCCACCATATTGTCTTCAATAAGTTGCTCTAATATGACATAAGGAGATTGATCTAGTCTAGTAAAGTTTTGTGTTTAATTTCAAAAAGTTTTTGATAGGCTCTAATAGCATTCACATGGTTAGTTTAGCATGAGTTAGTGACTCTATCATTGGTATCATGTTTATTCTTATTCCACCCCATTAAGTGAGAGGAAGATTTCTCCTCCTTAGGATTTTTGGTTTTCAATAGCCCCCTTCTATAGAGGGTGGTTTCTACCCTCTTGGCCATTGCAATGGCATCTTTCAAGGAAGACACATTGGATATATCTATGGGATAGGATAGTTGCTCATTAATATTTCTTATAAATATGGATAAAAGGTATTTTTATGGGTGCCCATGTTGGAGTCTCCCCACCAAGGCTTACCACCTTGCCATGAAGTTGACAAAGTTCTCATATTTTACTTGCATGAGATCACAAAGGTCATAAATTATGGGTCTTTCTTTGATGTAGATGAAGAATTATTTGATGAACATCTCGACAAGGTCTTATTTTTTTTGAGGGAATTAGAAAAAGAAGTGTTAATGAAAGAATGAGATGTTGAAGCATTAGGGAGTGCACCCAAGTTAGGGATGCAAGGGGTGCTTGCTTTTTGGTATGTGGGACAACTTATGTTGAACCTTAATTTTTTTTTTTTATTTGTGGAAAACATCCCAAAAGGGATTCCACTTTCGGGTAAGACCCAAGGAGGCAGGGGTATCCATTCCGCCAAAACCGCCCAGGACTCGGACCTGGCCTACCACATTTGACATACTCAAGGAGCAAACAAACACACAAAACCAATTTAAAAATAAGTAAATAACAAAAAAAATAATAAAATAAAATAAAAAACATGCTCCTTGAGTGTGTCAAAAACAAAAGCACAACCAAACATGCACAATAATATAAAAGAAACCACAACACAAACCACATAGAAAAACACAAGAACCACATAACAAAACACAAACAAGACAAAAACAACAGAACACTACAAAGACATAACCCAAAAAAAACATGAAAAATAAACACAACCAAAACCTACAAACAAAATAAATAAAATAAAAATAAAAATAAAAAACAACCAACAATAGACAATAAACAAAAACAAAAAACATAGAAAACACTCACACATAAAAAAACGAAATAACACAAACAAAGAAAAACCCAAGAACAAGAACGAAAAAACACAAGAACAATAACAAAAAACATAAAAAAAAAAACAAAACAACAAAAACACAAGAACAACAAAAAACAATACAAAGAACACAAAAATAAAAAAAAAACAAAAGAACCAACCCACCTTAAAAAAATAAACAAAAAAAAACAAAGAAGAAAAAAAAAAAATGAACAATACAATGACCTATCTAGACCAGATAAGGGGGAGATGGATGATGGATGATGTCCCACCCACCTTAATAATTCCTTGAGAGAAGGGGGAGATGGATGATGTCCTAAAGAAGATGGGATATCTTACATCTTAACATTCTTTGGAGCAGTGATGATAGAAGGAAGAGAATTAATTATTGATGCACTAAGGTTTGTATTTGTTTGATTAAAAGATGTGGATTTAGGGTTAGGTTGCAAGGGATGATCTATGATTGGTGTTACTCTTTCTTGATCATAACATAAGGATATTAGAGAAACCAAGGGTGTAGCACCCTCATCTTCTTTCTCCAAGGTAGGATTATTAAGGGTGAAGGGGTCTTCATGATATTCTACTTGGGGTTTATGAAAATTACAACTTAGGGTTAGTGATAATTCAAACAAAGAATCATTCTAGGGTTAGTGATTGTCTTCCTACATCTTGTGTGTCTTGCATTGCTTTTTTATTTTATAGTATAGTTGTAGAAAGGCCAAACATAGGTGCATGCTTAATTGACATATTCAAATACATTCCACCCCAAACTTGGAGTGAGTCCTAAAATGATTCCTAGTGAACCCTTCCCCTTGTCCACCAAGTGTAGAGTTATAACATACCCCTGTGGTCACCTCGACTCCTAGAAGATCCAACTAAGAATTGCATGTGGTAGGGTTTTCATTGTTTTCTTTTATTTTTGAAAACTTTTAAACAAAACCACTAATTTATTTGATTAGAATTAGAAGAACATTAATAAATATCTTAAAATCTTCTTGTATTTTTTCATCAGTGTTCTCTTATATCCTTTTGCTTCTTCTAATGAATCCATTCCTTAGAAGCCAAATAAGGTGTCTAGAGTCTGATCATGTTCCCCAAGAAGATGGTCAGATTAATAGAGAGAACCCTAACCTTGATGCAGAATAACAAGAACACGTTGAAACTAAAAGAAACTATGATTCCTTTAAAGGGATCAATGGTGGCTACGTCTTTAAATCATTTGATCATATTTGAGATTTCATACAATACCACAAGTTAGACCTACTTAAGGCTATGGAATGGGAAGCTCAACTCAAAAGAGGTGAGACTTATCCTCCTCCAATAGTCTCTCCTAGGTATGTTCATGATAACCCTTTGTTTGAATATTTGAATCATGGTAATCCTATACATAAACCAACTTATGTCACTACTATAACCACCAACGTTGGAAGCAGTTCACAAGTTATTCCAACCAATAGTGCCACTCAAGATTATTTTCAATTTTCTCCTCATTCTGCTAAACTCAACACTCTTGTTTCTATTCCACCAACTATTAGTTATCCTCTCTAGAAATATACCACATATCATAACCCATACCATAATAGTATCAATACCTCCAACATAGGTCAAGTACCCTTTTAGTAGCCTACCTATACCCCTCCCTTAGGGAATATAGGGGTATTGCAAAACAATAATCTTGAGGTGTAAAGTTGAACTAATATGGTGAAACAATCGATTTCAAGAGTGGATATGATTCAACCTCCTAGTTTCTCTTACATATATAGAGAAATGTGCAATCATCCCTTATATCCTATCATCGTTGCTAGGCCCTACCCTAAGCATTTTTCAATGCTAGTGTTTTCTATCTATAAGAGAATGAAAGATCCAATTGAGCATTTAGAAATATTTAGAATAGCTTGCCATGATATCATATACGATGACATGTTATTGCTAAATATGTTTCCTAAGATTCTTGGTGGTATGGTATTAGAGTGGTATTATCAGTGGCCCAACCATTATTTGAGAAATTTTGAAGGGATAACTAAATTATTTGTTCAATAATTTGGTGCTTATGTTGAAAAGAATGTGACCATGAAATATGTTTACATGTTAAAACAAGGTAAACGGGAATATTTTTTAAAAAAAATTTCTTGTTGGAGGAGTCTAGTTGGACACTTGAGATATACATTACATCCTTGAGACATGCTTGAGATATTTACTATAAATTTACAAGAGCAACTATATTATGCATTGGAAACAACAACTATCACATATTTTGATCAGACAATTGACCTAGCAAGAAAGGTAGAACAAGCTCTTATTAGAAGAGTATAGCTTAAAGTGAAATAATATAGGACCACTAAAACTTAGCATAATAACAAGCATGTGGTAGGTTATGGAGTAATGGATAGTAGGCTTGTTAATAGTATTGTTAATAACCTACAAAAGATGGTGCTTAGTCAACCTCCAAAACCTCCATAAAGAAATTTCACAAGACTCAACATACCTATGACAGTGGTTCTAAAGCAACTTTTGGAAGCCAACATGATTGAGTTACCTTCCATAAGGTAACCTGATACCACAAGCAATTGGTATTAGGTTGGTCAACACTATGAATATCATAGATGGAGGGATACTTGACGAATTCTTGTAAGATATTGAAAATTGTGGTTCAGGACCTCATTTATGTAGGATGCCTTGTTATATAAGGTTCTCAATCCAATCCTCCAACAAACAACCAACCTCCTACCACAAAAAACCCATAATTAATAAAGACATGTGGATTTTTTAATATCCTCTCCCTAAGCATGGTCAATAGGCAACAAATTAAGTGTCCTATCAGAATGTGCTACCTCCCTATCATAATATGGTTGGTATGATAGTAGTAATAATAAGAAAATAAGTGCAGGTTCAATCAACCCAGCATTCTTAGTAGGAGATGAGTTCTTCATTCAAACCACATTTAGTTTTGAAGAATACCTAAAAAAGAAACACGAGAATAGAAAAACCACCTTTAGTGTTGAAGCCATAACCTAAAGTCTCCTTTGATAATCAATAGTAGCTAGCTAGTACCCCAACCAATATCTCTATTTTAGAACTCTTGCAAACTTCTACTATTCATAGGGAAGCGTTGTTGAAACTTATAATACAACAATCTAGCCCTACGAACATTTCCTCTAGTATTGTAGTTAATGTTGTAGGTTCTATTGGGATACATCACATCACATTTCAGAATGATGATATTCCTTCCTCAAAATTGCGAGAGGATTCTTCCCTTTACATCACATCATTTATTCAGAGAATTTTTGTCAAGCGAATCTTGATTGATAACAATTCTTCTCTTAATTTATGTACTTATCAATTTTCCCAAAATTTTGGATTAAAAGAGGAAGACCTAACTAAATTTGATATTATCATCAAGGCCTTCAAGAGGCCTGTGGTATTGTATCTTTTCCCATTAGGTTCAGAACTCAGATCTTAGATACCTTGTTCTATGTGGTATATTTCCCAACATCTTTCAATCTTCTTCTCAGACATCCTTGGATCCATGCTATAAAGGTTATCCCTTCTACATTTCATCAGTGGTTGAAGTTCTAACTTAAGGATCAAATTATCACCATTTTGGGTGACCCTCACACATTCAAATATTGTTTGAAAATTGAGAAAGCTTAGTATAGTCTCAAAATATACTTCTTCAAGTTCCCCACCTTGAATAACTGAGCAACTTGAGAGTCTAAGAGTGAGTGAGGAACCTCAAATCAAAATTTCATCATAGGATCAAGTTAATTAATTTCTTCAAGAATCTCGTTTGGATCCTTCCAAGATACCACCTTCACCAAGGACTATGGGTTTACCTCATAAGAAGGGTGAAGTTGTACACATTGACATATGTACCTTTATCTTCATAGGAACGAGCTTCAAAGAAAATATCCATGGTAGTAACCCTTATCCTATGGAGCATTAATTTGGCCATTGTTACTTATCTAACGATTGCCCACTCCCTAAAAATATCTTATCTAGAATGGGATATGTTGGTAAAGGTTTGGGGTCCCAATAGAAAGGCATTCAAGAGGCTTTGGGTGTCGAATTTTGTCTTGGGAGGTGTGGCATAGGCTACATCCCTAACAAAAACCAACCTTTACCATTCGATAATGATGATCACCTTAAAAATTATGATGAATATTTAGATCATCAAATATTGGAATGGAGTGATGAGGACGAGGGCCCCCATTACCCCTCTAACATTTTGCTTTTAATATGATAAATTTTATGCATTATGATGGTAAATATTTTACTTCTCAAGGAGACCCTGCTTCACTATCTTATAGAGATCTTACAAAATTAGGGATTGTCCCTCCTTTTGGTAAGAAAGATAGTTCAGTTAGGGTTTGTAAATATTTTCATGCAATGGTTGTCAGATAAAAATCTATGAAGGAGCTTCCTTGTGATTGTGATCATCAAGATGATCCCCATTCTAGATTTTTCTTTGATGGATCAGTCCCTTAACCTGTTATTTTTGTTAATATAGGAGGCACAATCAGACTATGTGTTGACTATCGTTCTATTCACTTGCACTAAAAAACTAAAAATAAAATAATAAAACACTAATTAGGTATGCCTTTGCATTTTCATTCATTGCATCTGCTTGTCTGTTCATACTACATGCTGCCTATCATAAATTGCATGATTTGCCTAACATTTTGTTTCACTTGCATCTCTGCTTATCATAATTGTATTTTTGCTTGTTCATGACTGCTTGATCATATATATTTTCAAGGATATCATAATAATTGCATGTGATGACACCTAGTTAGGTTTTATCTCACATGCATTGCATTATCACTAGGACTTTGATGCCTAGCAAAGTCCCCAACCTAGGGATCTTGTTTTTCATTGTTGCTCTTATTTTTTGTTTCTATTTTTCCTTATTTGCTTTTTGTGTTCCTTGACCTTGAAATATTTAATTATTACCATAAATTTCTCTTCATTTCAAGAAACACATCTCTATTTTTTGGTATATCCTTGTCATTTTCTTATTTTTCTAATCTTTACAAGAAAATCCATTCTTTATTTCTTGTTTTCCACTCCTTTCTTCTTGAATTTTCTACTGTTAAGTGATCCTTGTGGGATAGGATAGATATCCCATGGATACCGTTTTTTGTGTTTATACAACCACTGACTGTCTCACACATACTGCTTAACTATTGAGACCTCAAGATGGATGCATACACACACTCTTCTTTGATATTTGATTTCTTCCTCCCTTTTCTTCTAGCATGTGCACACACTCACTTCTTGTTTTGATTGATTTTTCCATACACATTTTCACACACACCATACCCCTATGGGGTAGTTCTTGTTTTGACACATCACACCCCATTATAGGATAGCTTTTATTAGATTTTGAGGATGTATATTGAAGAAAATGCAACCACAAGATGTGAAATAAGTAAGCTATGATAACTATATGATAATGGCACTATAATATGTAGGAAAATAATGAGATAAACTTTTATAATAACTCAATAATATGCCATTAATGAAAGCTCACAAAAATAGTACAATGCAATATAATGGAGGACTTGAACACTCCAAAATTTTTAATGAAGAACTACATTGTACCTACTCACTACTATAATCTACCTCTCTATAGTAACATTATCTCTCTCTCACTCTATACCTTAAAGGCCTATATATAGGAAGATATGTGCCTTGGCCTTTACTCTACCCATGACTCTTCATCTACCTATCCTATGACTCATGTACATGTGGACTACATGCACATTTACATCATTGCACATTCTAACACTTGTGCATTTATTACATTGCATGAAGTAACTCAAACCTTACTCTAAAGTAAACTCCTACTCTAGTTATGTACCCAAGGTGGTACATTAGCATGTACCAAATAATGTAATATACTCTAACACCCCCTTGTATTACATTATTTGGGTATTGAAGACTTTAGTCTTCAATATGGATCTTCGTCTTGGTTTTGGAATTCAAGTTCTTCTCTCCTACTTCCTTCATTGTCTTCTTTGTCTGAATCTGGATGAGTATCTTCATCTTGTTTAGGTTCTTCTCTTTCATTTAGTGTGGTCTTCATGTTATCTTTCATTGTCTTCTTCATTCCTTTGGTTTCTGTTGTTTCAAAGTGTTTGGTAGAATCTTTGTTCTTGAAGTCTTCAAAGTGTCTTTGATGAACTAGAGATCTCATAATCTTGCAGGTCGTAAGTGGATCAAAATTGCTCCATTTTCTTTCCTTTGGTTTTCTGAATGACCTGTTTCCTTGATCTTCAAAAATATCAAGCTTGAATTCATTGTTAGAGGATGCTTTTAAAATAAGAACTTGGAAGAAATAATCTAATCTGAATATTAGTCTCTCTTCAAATATTTTATAGTACTTGTCCTTATGGTAACAGAAGAAATATGAATGAGATTTTCTTCCACAATATTTACATGGATGGAAACTCTAGTAGTTTGCTTTCTCATGACCAAATTTGTTGCAATAAGTGCATAATGAAGATATCCCAATTTCTTTGTCACTATTTTTAGGAGAATCAAGTCCATCTAATTCCTTGATGAAATAGTTAAACCATCTGTGTACAATTGAAGCTATTTCATCTTTACTTCTTTCATAGATTTGTATGATATCCTTTTGATGAATATTATTTTCTACCTTTTGAATATGATTCTCAATATCTTCATTTGTATACTTATCATCATTGATAGATAGTTTTTCCAAACTGACGGTTAGTGAATTCTTAGAAGTCTCTCTAAACCATATTGGTTCTTCTCTTTTGATTGTACTTTCCTTATTATCCTTTCTAGAATCAAGCATGTCTTTGAACCATTTTGACTCCTTGAGACCTGTATATTTAATAAGCCTTTCCATAGATATTTTAAGTAATATTCTTTAATTACAAGAGAATAATTTTTGGTAGATCCTTTGTAGTAGTCTACCTTATGACTCCCTAGTTTTGAGTATATGCTCAACCTTGCTAAGAACTTTTCAATTTTGCAAGTTTTGTAAAATGTCTTCTATCTTGCAAGTGTTTGAATGCACTATGAATCTTGAAAGTATGCTTAGCTTTCTTAGTTTGAGTTGAATTCCTTTTGTCTCCCTAATGTTCAACTTTAATGTATTGCCTTATTTCTCCCTATTGAATAGTAAGTAGAAAGCTAAAGATAAATGATGATGCACCTTCAAGTTTTAATAAGGTTATTTTCCTTCAAGACCTTTTAGTTGGATTAATGTCTCAAAAATTAATGTAAGAGACTAATGTAAAATGTAATTTCCAACTTCCAAGCAATTAATGGTTTTGCTTCTTTAACCTTCACTTTTCAATGGTTTAATTTTTCTAAATTCCAAGAAACTAAAGTTTGATGTAGTATGCCTTATAACTCCCTAATTTGGAATTTTAGAAAGTAATAATATTTGCAAATTAATATTTCACTTTTCCAATGTTGAAAACCTTATATCTCCTAATTAATTATTTGCAAATATTTAATGTTTAAATCTCATGCAATTTGGTAATATCTTCTAAGATATACTCCCTTTGCTAAAATTACCTTCTAACTCTTTAAGGTTGATATTTCAATGCATTAATAAATAACTTTCAACCTTATATTAAGCACCTTATAACTCCCTAAACTTAAGGAAAGTAAATATTAAATAATATAAGTCTTTTACCTTCCTTACAAAGTGTAATGTGCGTGCTGATTGGTCTATGGAGTGACTCTTCAATCCAAGCATTGTATTTCTTGGTCTCCTGTGTATGGTAGATATTATTTAATGCTCATGGATGCCTTCTCCTCCTCCTTAATTGTGCTTTGACTCCACTCTTGATGCTTGACTATGTCCTTTCAATTTTTTGTGCTCTCCTTCAATGTTGGGCGCTTAAATATGCTTTGATGCTCCTCGAGACTCTAGCCACGTGGTGCTTTAGGGGTTACATTCTTGATGGGCATTGGTTTAGATGCCTTCAATGCTCATATCTCCCTTAAATGATGAGCTATGATGATTATGCCTTCTAACCTCCAAATGATGTTTTTCAACGCTAAAAAATTAGGTGTTACTTTCTCATGAATGCTTCTTTCCTACACAAGCATTAAAGGAATATATGGGCATCTTGTTTTGTTGTGCCAAGTGGCACAAGATGCCTTGGCTCTAAATTGCAAGTGGCACTCCTTTCCCTTGCATGTAAGACTACCTTCAACATCTCTTATTCCTTGTATACTTCTTGCCCATGAATGCACTATGTGTCTTGTCTTCAATGCTTTCTCTTAGGCGAATGATGATGCTACTCTCAGCAATGAGTAATGGTGGTTCTATGGTGCTCCAATGGTGGCTTTAGGTGCTTCAAATCTCTTTGCACTCAGTTGGTGGTTCATCCAAGCTATAGCTTGGGTAATGCACCTTTGTTTTCACTAAAACTTGCTTCTTTATGCTTGCAATGTATTATCCTTAGCGCTATCATTTTTATATAGGTTTGCAATGGATGATAGGCTCCTTACATAGACCCTTTGTGCTATCCTTTTTACGTAGATATGCAATGGATGATGGGCTCCTTACGTAGGTTTTGATGTTGCAAGTTAATGCTGCTTGTAGATGCTTAATTTGGTGTCTTTAGACACCTTGAAACTTGGCTAATGTGAGCCCTTCATTGGCTCTCTTACTTAGCTTGAATATATGGCCACTTTGTAGATGTAATAAGCTTGTTGTTTTAGTGTCTTTGAGACACTCTAGCTTTGTCCCCTTTGCTGCATAGGACAAGAGAGATATAGTGCAATAATGTAATGCAAATAGTTAGAATAAAATACTCTAACTTGCACCAAAGTTTTGAAGACTTTAAATCTCCTTTTTTTAGCTTTCTCTCTTCCTTGATGAGGTGGCTCCTTGCTATGTTACTTGGTAGCAAACGATGATTTGATGTTGTCTTCCTTGCTAGAAAACTCTCTCCTTTGCTTGGTTAGCTTAGCAATAATGAATCCAAGCTCTTAATCATGCAACTAATATGCCCTTTTGAATGCACTAATTTTCACCTTAACTTAAATACTTAGTGCACCTTTAATAACTAGTATAGTGCAATAGCAATTTCTCCTTATTGCTCCTCTAAATGAACTCTTTAAAATAACTTGAAATATGCACTATAATCTATGCAACTTTCACTTATGGATAATGTCTTCTTTGCTTTTACTAGAAGGTAGGATGTTGATATTTTCCTTTCTTTAAAAATATATCTAACTCCTATTTTTGTGTGTAGGTTATAACCCTTGTAAAAACTATCTTCTGCACTCCCTTGAAGACTTTAATATGCAACCTTCTCCTTGCAACTTTTAAACTCTAATATGGTGCTTAATGAAACTTAATAATGAACCAAATAACTAAAGTTCAAATAATGAACCTTTTGCACCTAAGTTGCTTACCTTTAATGTCCTTTGAAGATGATGAATAACTTGGTGATTGGATTCACCAAAATGCTACCTTGTAATGGATGAAATCGCAGCTCTTCCTTGCTGTCCAAAACAGCTCTTTAGCTCACCTATTTGTAGCTTTGAAACCCTCTAACTTGCTGCTCAAAAACTGTAGTTTGGTGGCTTTAATTTTCCTTCAGAATGCACTCTATAGATCTGAAGTTTCATAGCTAGTAATGTTGCCCTAATTGCTGCCCTTACGCAATCAATTTCACCTTCAAAATGTTGTCCTTGAATCTCTTAAATTTGGTAGGAAACTCCTCCAAATCGCAACTAAGATTTATCTCTTAGAGACCTTCAATCTTCTACTATAAAATCAACTAACTCCTTTCTCCGAATGAGCCTTCTAGCCTTCAATGGCAATCTTCAAATCTCTTAGATTTGGTGGCTTCTTCTAACTCCTTTCTCCTTCAACCTCCTTGTCAAATTCTGACTTCAATCTTGGCCTATCTAGTGGCCTTCTTCTCAAGATTTTGACTATCTTGAGGTCTTCACTATTCTCCCCTAAAATTTGGCAAACTCCTTGCCAAATTCTTCTCCTTTTGGGCTTGTTGTTGGATGGCGATAATTATCCCAAATTCTATTCTATCAAGAACTCCTCCTTGCTGGTAAATTTCTCCAATGAGTTCTCCTCAAAACTCCTTCAATGGCCTTCTCTGAAATCTGCTTCAATGGCCTTCTTGAACTCTATAATAAGGCTTTCCTAGCCTTCTCCTTATTTCTCCTTGAGACCTCTTCTCTAGGGTCTTCAATCTTGTAGCTTCTCTGGTCTTCTCCTCAATACTTGAATGAGAATTTCCTTGATCTCTTCAATCTGCTACTTCTAGAATCTAGATTAGGGCTTTTGCTAGTCCTTCTCAATCTTCAATCATCCAAGAATGGAAATTATTTAATGGGACCTCTTGTAGATATCTTCAAATTATTAGGCTATTTTCTCCTCTTCCTTCTATTTGCAATCTATATACTTTAGTCTTCAATGAATATAACCAATCTCCAATATTCTCCTTGATGAGCAAGGTGCAACCAAAGTATTGTCATTGTTGTCAACATAGTCAGGTTGATCAGTTGATGCAATGGACAGGAGTTCATTGATGAGCAAGGTGCAGCCAAAGTATAATGGACAGGAGTTCATTGATGAGCAAGGTGCAGCCAAAGTATTGTCATTGTTGTCAACATAGATAGAGGATCGGTTGATGCAATGGACAGGAGTGCAGAGATCATTAGATAGATCGGTTGATGAAGTGAACAAGAGTTCAGAGCAGTCAGAGCATGTACAATGAATTTCCAAGAAGACAGAAGTGGCCCATATTTAAAGGATCAAAGAAAAAGACAAGTAAGAAAACTGTCGCGATATCGCGACATGTTTGGTCGAAAAGAAAAATTGTCATGATATCGCAACATGTTTGGCCAAAAAGAAAAACTGTCACGATTTCGTGACATGTTGGAGGCAAAGAAGCCAAGTAGAAAAACTGTCATGATATCACGACATGTTAGAAGAGAGAGAAAGCGTAAGGAAAAATGTCACGATTTCACGACATGTTGGAAGAGAGAGAAAGCGCAAGAAAAACTATCACGATATCGTGACATGTTAGAAGAGAGAGAAAGTGCAAGGAAAACTGTCGCGATATCGCGACATGTTGAAAAGCTGGAAAAACTGTCACGATATCGTGACATGTTTGAGGAGAGAGAAAGCACAAGAAAAATTGTCACGATTTCATGACATGTTTGAAGAGAGAGAAAGTGCAAGAAAAACTGTCACAATTTCGTGACATGTTTGAAGAAGCTTCGCATGCAAGAAAAATTGTTACGATTTCATGACATGTTTGGAGAGAAGGCGCAAGCAAAGAAAACTGTCATGATTTCGTGACATGTTCGGGGAGAAGAAGCTCGCAAAGAAAAGTGTCACGATTTCGTGACAATCTGTAAGAGAGGCAGTACGAACAAAAATGTGTCATGATTTCGTGACATGTTTGAGAGAAGGATCTCACAAAGAAAAGTGTCACGATTTTGCGACAATCTGCAAGAGAGGCAGTACGAATGAAAATATGTCATGATTTCGTGACATGTTTGAGAGAAAGAGCTTGCAAGGAAAAGTGTCACGATTTCACGAAAATTTGCAAGAGGAAGTGCTAAGGAGAAAATATGTCACGATATCGTGACATGTCGGGTTTTGCAACCCGATGAGAAGAAAAGCACAAGGCAGCAAAAGTGTCACGATTTTGCGACATGTTCCATTTTCGCGGGCGAAAGGCAGAGAAAGGCACAAGGTAGCGAAAGTGTCATGATTTCGTGACATGTTTCGTCAAAGGGGTAGAAGTGTCATGATTTTGTGACAGGTCGCCTTGACACGAGCTAAGAAGAGAACTCAGCCAAAACAAAGACATGTAATAGTGAACTACAGACAGTATGATAGTAACAGAGGCAGTTACAAAAAAAATTAGGCAGATAAAACAAGAGGAGTTAACTGGAGTCAGAACTGTAGTTCCAGGGGGTGTTGCAAAGAAAATCATGCAAGAAAAATAAAGAAGAGTTAACTGGAGTCAGAACTGCAGATTACGGGGCAATTACAAAATAAAATTATGCAGCTAAAATTAGAATAGTGCATTAAAGACAGAACGGCTGTTACAGGGCCATGACGCTATGAAACTATCAGAGCGATGGCCATACTGAGAGTCCCAAATAAAGAGACAAACCTATTAATAGGTTGCGTGTAAGAATATTGTGTCAGAAAGGAGTTACTTACAGGAGTAGCTATGAATAGGCTGCATGCGGGATTATGGAAGATATAGAAGACTTAGGGTTTCAAAATGAAAAATATTGTTTTAAAATGGTAGTTGCGTGTAGAAGAAAAAAGAGCCGCTCAGAATTGAAAAATGTGTAGCCATAAAGAGGGAAGGTGTCGCTGATAAAATAATATATGTGCTGAGAAAATGTTGTTGAAGAGAGTTGTAAGAATGTGCATATAAGTTAAGAATTAGGGTTGAGCTCTGAACTATGTAAGAGAGCAGATAAGAATGTCAGAGCATCGAAATGAGTAGAGAAGGCTGTCAGAGAGCCGTAAATGAGTAGATAAGGTTGTCAGAGCCGTAAGCGAGTAGAGAAGGCTGTCAGAGCATAGAGAAGGCTGTCAGAGCACAGTAAGTAGAGTGGTAAGAGTGATCCGTTAGGTTGAGCTCTATGTGGGTAGAGAAAAAGGTGTGTAGCCAAAGAGAAAAATTGAGTGGAGATAGAGCACTGCTGAGAGAAGAGCGATGAAGAAAGAGTGCAACTAATAGAGCACGACTGAGAGAGTGCGGCTGTAAGTGCGCAGAAGGAATATGTGTTTCCTAAATTGAAAGAGAGGTTGGGTGAGCAATAGACCAATGAGGGTCTTGTAAAAGTGAAGGCATATTTATGTCAATCTAAGATTCAAAATAGAAATCCAAGTTGGTGCTTGGAATCAGGGGTTGGTGCTCCTTCCAGTTGGTGCTGGTAAATCAGGGGTTGGTGCTCCTTTCTATTGGTGTAGATAAATTAGGGGTTGGTGCTCCTTCCAGTGTGTGCTGGTAAACTGTTTGTAAAGTTGGTGCTTTGCAAAGGCTGGATTTGGATGGGAGTCCAAGCAGTCTATTTTTGAGGAGTAGCCAAAACTGGTGAACCTCGTTAAATCGTGTGTTGTGGAATGCTCTCTTGTTATATTTGCTTTATCTGTTTTAAGTTCTCCTTGCTTTAGCTTTAAGAGTTGTAGATTTGAATTTAAATAGCTACACTGATTCACCCCCCTCTCAGTGCCATTGTAAGACTAACAATTGGTATTAGAGCCAGGTTCCTAGTTCAAGCTAAATCAGTCAGGGTTGATCTTGGATTAGTACACAATGGGTAAGAAGAATAGATCCTCCTCCAATAAGGCATCTCAGTCAGTTTCAGTTCCTGTGGAAGAGAAAATTGAACCAGAAAAGGTAGAAGGAGTGAACTCTGAAGTATGTGATGAAATCTATGAGGCTGAAGTAGATCTTGAAGGAGAGTTGATCTCTGCACTTGAAGAGTTGAGTATAGAATAGAAAAAGAACAAAAGACTATCCAAGAAGCTGGAAGAATATGGGAATGAGATTGAAGATCTTTTCTTACAATTTCAAAAGGCCAAGAAAATAGAAGAAGCCTTGAAGACACAACTGGATGATAAGGTCGATGCATATAGCAAACGTGAAGAAGAATCTAACAAAGTTGTTAGTAATCTGAAGCTGCAAGTAGAAGAGTCCAAAAGGGTTGAAGAAATCCTCAGGTCTCAGATCAATGAGAAAGAGACTGTTTGCTACAAACAAGAAGAAGAGATTGTTTTATTGAAGAAACAACTAGAAAAATCCAATACAAATCTCAAATTTGAGAATAGCACAGAGTTGCTAGAAAAAATGATAAGCCAACAAAGAAGTTCCATGGATAAGCGTGGTCTTGGATATGAAGCTGAACAACCTTCATCCTCCAAATATGCAGAGAAGAAGAAGTTCACAGTTAAAGGATCGAAGCAAGAAAAGGTGGAAGCAGAACAACCTTCATCTTCCAAATGTGCAGAAAAGAAGAAGCTCACTGTTGAAGGATCAAAGCAAGAAAAGTTTGAAGCTGAATCCTCAAAAGAAAGAAAATATCAAAGGAGATCTACAACAAAGCAACCAGAACAAAAGAGGTTTTATCACTCCCATTCTATTCATAATAATGCTTTTAATGGCTATTGTTTTAGATGCAATCATTACGGTCACAAGGCAATTTATTGTGGATTGAATAATAGATCAAAGAGTTATGCTGATAGAAATACATCTGCTTCTCTGAGTGAACACCATGTGCAATGTTTTAATTGTAATGGCCATGGGCACATAGCAAGGTTTTGTCCAAGCACTTCTGTATCTAATCTAAGGCAAGACCATAGATTTCATCAGACACAAAGAGTGCAACACAGAAAGGGGACATATCATGTGCAATGTTTTAAATGTAATGGTCATGGGCACATAGCAAGGTTTTGTCCGAGCATGTCTGTATCTAATCTAAGGCAAAACCATAGATTTCATCAGATGCAAAGAATGCAACACAGGTAGAGAACATATCATGTGCATAAAAGAAAGGAAAATAATCAACCATCAAGGATGCACAAGAAACAACTACGCAAGAAGAATGTTCAAGTTCACGAAAAGGTGCAAAACGGGGATGTAGTTGAAAAACTCAAGCCCAAGTTCAAGAAAGTCTGGAGAAAGATAGAAGAAAGGGAATCGTGTCTCCTTGGACTGAAGGAGACTACTCTGCTATTGCACTAAGCCACTCCAGGTGGCACATCCTCAGGGGGAGCAATCTTAAAGTCTTATTTTAATTCTCCTATGTATGTGTTTGGTTATCTGAGGATGAAAGGAAAGCAGTCGGGTTATTGTTGTATAGTTGTCAAGTGTGTTGTCAGTTCATGTAGTTGTGTGTGGAAGTGCCGTGAAGGGTGATGATTAAATTGAGAATTGTCACCATTGGTAGTATTGCTATACGTCATTGTTGTTCTGTTGATAGTTCTTACTGCCACTGTTCAAAGCGTCGGATTATAACAGACAGTTTCGTTTTAACTGTTGATAAAATGCCAATCCGAGATTACGAAGTATGAGGTTGAGTAAGGTGCACCATGGTTGGCCATGAAGTGTTTGACTAAATGTCTTCTCCTGATTTGCACAGTTGAAAGTAAGGTGTGACCTGTAGTAACTATAGAAAACATAGATCAGGTTGTAAATATAAAAATGTGGGGGGGGGGGGGTGGATTGAGGTAGCCTGTTGGATTCTCACTGAAGAGAGAGACAAACAACTGACATTAGGTTCAAGCTTGTTGAGAATATCCAAGATGCATGGTGGAGATGTATGCAGATGCTCGGCATTGCAGAACAAAAAGTTGGCTATATACGAACATTGTATGCCTTCACTAATAGTGGACAAGTTTGAGTTTGCAAAGCAACGGAGGGTAGTTGCACAGAAGACAGTGGTCCAGTCATGTTCTTACACATGTTATATTGGTGAAGTTGACGATGATGGTGTCATTCACTGGTTATTGTTGCTACTCACATTATTGATATTGTTGATGCCTATTATGCTTATCATGATGTTGTCAAACAGTGAAATGAAGTGGTCACATATTCCCAAGAATAGACTAAGAATTGACTAGCCATCGGGATCAAATTCTTAGGGGGAGCATTTATGCATCTGTTTATCATATTGCTCATGTTTATGCTTTTTGCTAACTGTAATAATTTTTGCTTGAGAATGTTGTGCATGGACTCAGGGGGAGTTTTGCAGCCGCCCTTTGGTATTATTGTCAAAGGGGGAGAAGATTTACAAGTAATTGCACACAATTACGTGTGTTGCCAACAATTCCAAAGGGGGAGATTGATGAGCAAGGTGCAACCAAAGTATTGTCATTGTTGTCAACACAGTCAGGTTGATCAGTTGATGCAATGGACAGGAGTTCATTGATGAGCAAGGTGCAGCCAAAGTATAATGGATAGGAGTTCATTGATGAGCAAGGTGCAGCCAAAGTATTGTCATTGTTGTCAACATAGACAGAGGATCGGTTGATGCAATGGACAGGAGTGCAGAGGTCATTAGATAGATCGGTTGATGAAGTGAACAAGAGTTCAAAAGCAGTCAGAGCATGTACAATGAATTTCCAAGAAGACAGAAGTGGCCCATATTCAAAAGCTCAAAGAAAAAGACAAGTAAGAAAACTATCGCGATATCGCGACATGTTGAAAAGAAAGAAGGCAGAAAGAAAAACTGTCATGATATCGTGACATCTTTGGCCGAAAAGAAAAACTGTCGCAATATCATGACATGTTTGTCCAAAAATAAAAACTGTCACAATTTTGCGACATGTTGGAGGCAAAGAAGCCAAGTAGAAAAACTATCATTATCGTGACATGTTGGAGGCAAAGAAGCCAAGTAGAAAAACTATCACGATTTCGTGACATGTTAGAAGAGAGAGAAAGTGCAAGGAAAACTGTCACGATTTCACGACATGTTGGAAGAGAGAGAAAGCGCAAGGAAAACTATCATGATTTCGTGACATGTTGGAAGAGAGAGAAAGCGCAAGGAAAACTATCATGATTTCGCGACATGTTAGAAGAGAGAAAGCGCAAAAACTTTCGCGATATCATGACATGTTGAAAAACTAGAAAACTGTCATGATTTCGTGACATGTTTGAAGAGAGAAAGCGCAAGAAAAATTGTCATGATTTCGTGACATGTTTGAGAGAGAGAAAGCGCAAGAAAAATTATCATGATTTCGTGACATGTTTGGAGAGAAGGCACATGCAAGAAAAATTGTCATGATTTCATGACATGTTTGGAGAGAAGGCGCAAGCAAAGAAAACTGTCACGATTTTGCGACATGTTCGAGAGAAGGAGCTCGCAAAGAAAAGTGTCACGATTTCGTGACAATCTGTAAGAGAGGCAGTACGGATGAAAATGTGTCATGATTTCATGACATGTTTGAGAGAAGGAGCTCGCAAAGAAAAGTGTCACGATTTCATGACAATCTGCAAGAGAGGCAGTACGGACGAAAATGTGTCATGATTTCGTGACATGTTTGAGAGAAAGAGCTTGCAAGGAAAAGTGTCATGATTTCATGACAATTTGCAAGAGGAAGTGCTAAGGAGAAAAAGTGTCACGATATCGTGACATGTCGGGTTTTCACGACCCGATGAGAAGAAAAGCGCTAAGGAGAAAAAGTGTCACGATATCGTGACATGTTCCATTTTCATGGGCGAAAGGTAGAGAAAGGCACAAGGCAAAAGTGTCACAATTTCGTGACATGTTTCGTTTTTGTGAACAAAATGCAGAGAAAGGCACAAGGCAGCGAAAGTGTCGTGATTTCATGACATGTTCCATTTTCGAGGGCGAAAGGTAGAGAAAGGCGCAAGGAGAAAAAGTGTCACGATTTCGTGACATGTCATGTTTTCACTGGTGCAAGCCGAGAAGAGTGCAAGGAAGCAAAAAGTGTCACAATTTCGTGACATGTCATGTTTTCATTGGTGCATGCCGAGAAGAGTGCAAGGAAGCAAAAAGTGTCACGATTTCGTGACATGTCATGTTTTCACTAGTGCATGCCGAGAAGAGTGCAAGGAAGCAAAAAGTGTCACGATTTCGCGACATGTCATGTTTTCGCTGGTGCAAGCCAAGAAGAGTGCAAGGAAGTGAAAAGTGTCACGATTTCATGACATGTCATGTTTTCACTGGTGCATGCCGAGAAGAGTGCAAGGAAGTGAAAAGTGTCACAATTTCATGACATGTCATGTTTTCATTGGTGCAAGCCAAGAAGAGTGTACAGAGGCAAAAAGTGTCCGATATCGTGACATGTCATGTTTTGCTGGTGCAAGCCGAGAAGAGTGTACGGAGGTGAAAAGTGTCACGATATCATGACATGTTGTGTTTTCACAGGTGCAAGCCGAGAAGAGGACAAGGAGGCAAAAAGTGTCACGATATCGCGGCATGTCATGTTTTCACGGTCAAACGGCAAGAAAAATTCAAAGGGGTAGAAGTGTCATGATTTTACGATAGGTCACCTTGGCACGAGCTAAGAAGAGAACTCAGCCGAAACAAAGAAATGTAACAGTGAACTGCAGACAGTACGATAGTAACAGAGGTAGTTACAGAAAAAAATCAGGCAGATAAAATAAGAAGAGTTAACTGGAGTCAGAACTACAGTTGCAGGGGGTGTTGCAAAGAAAATCATGCAGGAAAAATAAAGAAGAGTTAACTGGAGTCAGAACTGTAGTTACAGGGGGCAGTTACAGAATAAAATTATGTAGCTAAAATTAGAATAGTGCATTAAATATAGAACGACTGTTACAAGGCTGTGACGTTGTGAAACTATCAGAGCGATGGCCATACTGAGAGTCCCAAATAAAGAGACAAACCTATTAATAGGTTGCGTGTAAGAATATTGTGTCAGAAAGGAGTTACTTACAGGAGTAGCTATGAATAGGCTGCATGCGGGATAATGGAAGATATAGAAGACTTAGGGTTTCAAAATGAAAAATATTGTTTTAAAATGGCAGTTGCGTGTAGAAGAAAAAGAGCCGCTCAGAATTGAAAAATGTGCAGCCATAAAGAGGGAAGGTGCCACTGATAAAATAATATATGTGCTGAGAAAAGGTTGTTGAAGAGAGCGTAAGAATGTGCATATAAGTTAAGAATTAGGGTTGAGCTCTGAACTATGTAAGAGAGCAGATAAGAATGTCAGAGCACCAAAATGAGTAGAGAAGGCTGTCAGAGAGCCGTAAATGAGCAGATAAGGTCTGTCAAAGCCGTAAGCATGCAGAGAAGGCTGTCAGAGTGTAGAGAAGGCTGTCAGAGCACAGTAAGTAGAGCGGTAAGAGTGATCCGTTAGGTTGAGCTCTGTGCGGGTAGAGAAAAATGTGTGTAGCCAAAGAGAAAAATTGAGTGGAGATAGAGCACTACTGAGAGAAGAGCGGTGATGAAAGAGCACAACTGATAGAGCACGACTGAGAGAGTGCGGTAGTAAGTGCACAGAAGGAATATGTGTTTCTTGGATTGAAAGAGAGGTTGGATGAGCAATAGACCAGTGAGGGTCTTGTAAAAGTGAAGGCATATTTATGTCAATCTAAGATTCAAAATAGAAATCCAAGTTGGTGCTTGGAATCAGGGGTTGGTGCTCCTTCCAGTTGGTGTTGGTAAATCAGGGGTTGGTGCTCCTTTCTGTTGGTGCAGATAAATTAGGGGTTGGTGCTCCTTCCAGTGTGTGCTAGTAAACTGTTTGTAAAGTTGGTGCTTTGCAAAGGCTGGATTTGGATGGGAGTCCAAGCAGTCTATTTTTGAGGAGTAGCCAAAATTGGTGAACCTCGTTAAATCGTGTGTTGTGGAATGCTCTCTTGTTATATTTGCTTTATCTATTTTAAGTTCTCCTTGCTTCAGCTTTAAGAGTTGTAGATTTGAATTTAAATAGCTACACTGATTCACCCCCCCCTCTCAGTGCCATTGTAAGACTAACACTCCTAGAGTCTTTACTTTCTTCAATGGGGTCTTCTTTATAGGACCTCCTCCTTGATTTGTAGTATTCAATATTCAATGGAGATCACAAATCTCCAGTATTCTCTTGGAATCTTCTTTGGAGGTTCTTCTTCTTCAATCTGTAATAAGAATCCTCTAGCTTTTTTCTCTCTTCTATAATTTACAAGTTTGCAATCTTACAATGAGACCTTTTCCTTAGGTATTCAAATATTTGGTCTTCTATTTTTTGCTTCAACTACTAGATTGATTCCGAATAAGATATTCTTCCTAGATTTCTTGTAGGAAGATTCCCAAATTTCTTTGAATTTCCTTTTCCTGGAATAAAGTATTAGAAATTGTCATGGAAGAAACTCTAAATATAAAGATAATCAATCTTCACTAGTTCATTTTTCAATCTAGTGGAATTAATGCTAAGTCTTAGTATTCACGAGTTTTTTTGCAACCCTATGGAAAGACTCTAGCCAAATGCATTCTAAAAATAATATTTCTAAACTCCTCTCAATCTCTCTTGTGGCTCTTCCTATTTCCTATTTGATCTACCGTGTGCTCTGCTACCACTATTATCTTTTGAGGACGTATAATGAAGTAAATGCAACCACAAGATGTGAAATAAGTAATATATGATAACTATATGATAATGACACTATAATATGTAGGAAAATAATGAGATAAACTTTTGCAATAACTCAATAATACTCCATTAATGAAAGCTCATGAAAATAATACAATGCAATATAATGGAGGATTTGAACGCTCCAAAATTTTTAATGAAGAACCTACCTCTCTATAGTAACATTTTCTCTCTCACTCTATACCTTAAAGGCATATATATAGGAATATATGTGCCTTGGCATTTACTCTACCCATGACTCTCCATATACCTACCCTGTGACTCATGTACATGTGGACTACATGCACATTTACATCATTGCACATTCTAACAGTTGTGCATTTATTACATTACATGAAGTAACTAAAACCTTACTCTAAGGTAAAATCCTACTCTAGTTATGTACCCAAGGTGGTACATTAGCATGTACCAGATAATGTAATATACTCTAACAACTTTATCACCACACATGAAGGGTAGACTTCATATCAGCCATTTGCGAGCATACCCTAGCGGGTATCTCTTTGTCCATATTAGTGAGAATTATACCCATAGTGGGTTTTACTCCATCCTTGTCCATATTTTAGAAAATCACCTACACGGGATAACTTCATGGCCACATTCAAGGAGTAGTCTCCATCTTGGCCATTTGTGAGCATACGAATCTAAAGAGGTTTCACTCCTTTTCTTTTTCTTTGTGTTTGATTTGTGTTGTTTGGTCACATTGATTTAATACGATCTACACTGACTCAAGCATTATACCTCAAGCCCCCTCTTTCTCCTTTGTTGGAATTTTTTCTTCTTTTTCTTCTTCTTCTTCCTTTTCTCTTCTTCTCCTTTGTTTCTAAAATTATGCCTCGTATTTATGGATCATGATAATTTTCTATGACGTTATTGCATTCCATTTTTATGGGGTGCGATTTCATCCAGAGTTGTATTTTTATTTCCTCTTCTTCCTCCTCCCATCTCCTCTTTTTTGTTCCCCTTATTCTATCCATGCATTTTCATGCATTGCATATGCCTCCATTGCATCCATTCATTTGCATTTTAGGTTAGTGCATTTCATAGTTAAATCATGTTATGCATAAAAATTATAGCCATCATAAAAACATCATCAAAATAAACACATGAGCACACACATTACACTAAAAAGTAGCATGATATTACTTGAGAGATAGATAAATGTACATAGATCTACCTAGTCAGTGTACCATAGTCCAAACCATCCCCAAGGATACATGCCACACTCAACCATCCCCAAGAATGCATGCCACACTAAAAAATTGACATGTCACCCTTATCCTCTCCCTTGCTTTAGGAGCTTGTCTCCTATACTCTGCCCATCAAAGGTGGTCTTGGTGGGGGCATGCTCATAGATCATGAAACCATCTATGATCTACATTGAGTTTAGCTTGGTGTCTCTAAGGATGGAGGTGATGAAACTCACTAATCTTCTAGAATTGCTTGATAGTACATATTTTGGTAGAAGGTCACCCTTTACATGGCTACCTCTAACCTCTCTCTTACCCTAAATAGCTCTTCTTGTTGTAGATAAATCACATCACCATATTGGCTAATACTGACCATGGCCATCTATTCTACCCAAGCTCACTATCAATCCTAGTCCAGCTGGCTCACCTCTCTCTAGAGGCAGTCTATCTCTTATCTTGTTGTTCCCCTCTTAGTATCTAGAGTGATCAACATGCTCTTTAGCCCCTCAATCCTCTTGATCATATCATCTCAAAGTAGGTTAATCTCCCTTTAGAGGATCACTATCTATACTTGTAGTATCTCTATCTCCCTCCTTGGATTTCCCTAACCTATGATCCTACTCAGGAAAACTACTACTTATGTAGAGGCTTCCTCAATCCCTATGCTTAGCCCTACTTTGTCCATCATGGGAGAAAATTTGATCGCTCCTACCTCCTTGGTCTCAATAGTAGTAGTGGTAGCAACCACTATATCTAGTCAAATCCATGCTTATATTTACCATGGAATCTATTGGCCCTGTCACTATTTCTCTATGGATCATTGAGTGGCCTCTCATAATGCTAGTTGCATGTGTTAGCTCATGATCTAGCACCTTCACACTGATGCTAGTGGGGAGATCCTTACGGGTATGATACCCCTGTACCATATCTAGTACTTGAGAGTCACACCAATATTGTACACCTCTAGATCCACATAGAGTGGGTTTTTTAGGTTCTTCTCCATCCATATCCTCACATTGGGATCCCCTCCAAATATTGATGGGTGTTGGTGCACCTGGTTATACCAGTAGTCATCCTAGTTTAGGATCTCCTGAAAGATACTAAACTATCATTAGACTCAGTCAAATTTGAAGAGCTCCAACTTCTCCTTCTATGTAGATATCCATCCCATCATCCTAACTCTGTCAAGCTCCTCCACGTCATCCATCAATCCAAGGTGTCGACACCATGATCACCATATGATCTTAGGCTCCTACAACTCATCTATTATCTGCCTCCCTAGTGGTATGTTTCTAACATATTACCTATGGAATTATTCATAGGACCTAGGCCATTTGTATACTTATAGACACTCTAGGTTGGATAATGGACCTAGAGGAATATACAATCTTATTACTTCTATGTGCTACCAACACTACACCTAGAGTAACATTGTATAGATTATCCTTGTGTGTTGTTTGTACATGATATTATATAATATCTTGTGCAACCAATACAACATATATGGACCCTATATGAACCTAACCTACTAATATTACATGTTTTCCACTACTCCTGCTAGTACCCATGGTAGGTATCACTGACTTGTGTGGCATACTAGCAATCCTGCCACCATCCCATAGAGCATAGTCATCAAAACATAAACCCCATAGTGTCCTACCATCTCATCGAATGAGATCACACTCTCTTAAAATTGGTGGTTCTAGCCTCTCAATAATCTCTACAATGTGGCCTACTACCTCATGCTCTATAAACTACTCTCTCTTTGACGCAAGATGCACCAAATATCCTCTAGTGTGATTGTCATCTCTCCTATGGGTTATCAAAAAATTGATGATTTCATATACCACATCTCTACCAACACCATCAATAGTGTTCTGTCAGCCTCTACCTAGGACATCTTCACTAAATGGTGTATCCCCACTACATCCAAGGTACCTTTATTTACCTATGAGATGCCATCTAGCTCTACCTCCAAGGAGCTCGATCACCACTCATGACTCTCTAGTACATCATGCTACATCCACAAACATAATAAAATTTTTATTAGTTCATTGTGCACATTAATAATTCATAATTAATAAATTTTAGCTTTTTTGCTTCTTTTCATACCATTTTGCTTTTGTTTTTCTCTTTTCTCTCCTACAAAATCATGTCTATTCAGCTTTGAGCATGATTTTTCCCCCTTTTCAAAATCGTTCCCCTTGATTTTAAGGTATGATTTTGCAAAATCATACCCCAAGATTTTAGGGCATGATTTCATTCACTACCACAAAATTGGTGAAATCACGATCATGCTATGAAATCACACTTGGGTTGCACACAACGATTCTTGAAGAAATAATTTTTTTTAAAAGGAACCTAAAATCTATCCTAAACTAATCTAGAGGGAGGATTTTAGTCCTTACCTATGCCTTCTCCACTATTGCGCTAGCCTCACCCCTCATAATGGTTGAATGATGTGTGGGTAGCACCACCTTCTCTTTTTTTTTTTATATTCCTTTTCTTCTTCTTTGTGCAGTGAAAATAAATTAGGGTTTTCACCCTTTTGCCCCTTTTATTCTTATTTTCTTCTTTTTCTCTCTCATTTTTTTTCTTTTAATTTCACTCTTCTTTCTTTTGCGTCTACCATTTCGAGTTTCATCAAGAATTTTGCATTCCTTATGAAACTCGAGGGGGAACCCTAGCCTACAAGGCATTAATGTCCCTAATGCCTTGATTTGCATGAAAAATAATAAAGTGTCTAGAATGACACCATTTATTTATTTTAAACCAACCACCCGTTTTTTGTTATTTGTTGTCCTTCACCCATAGGTATCTAAATATTTCTTTTATGCATTTATTAAGCCATAAATACATAGAAGAGGGGGAAAAAAGTAGACACAAAAAATTGACCCATTTGAGTGAGTCATTTTCCTAGATCCCTAGAGAGACCCTTCAACATTCTCAAAGCAAGTTTGGGCCTCTCCCTTTTTTTTCCTCTTTTTTTTTTCTAGTTTCGATGAAATCATGGTCTGCCCTTGCGGGGCATGATTTCATTGTGTTTGGATTTTTTTCTTAAAAGAACCCTAATTTTTGAATCGAATTTGATGTTGGTTCCTCCTAGGTTTTCCCACCCATCCTTGTTTCAAATTCGTTATAAATATATGATTTGAATCCTTATTTTACCCTAAGAAGTTTTAAGACAAGTGTCAATAGAATCATAAAAGCAAGAAAGAAGTTACTAATTGCTAAAGTGCCAAGTGATTTGTTGATGCTTTTTTTTTATCTTTGTGGAGTTCTCTTTTGTTGCATTGACTATGTGTTGTTGCCCTTGGTGGATAAGTGTTGGAACCCTAAGGAGGAGTCTACTATCTTGGAGGTCTCCATACTTTTGTTTGATTTTTCACTACCACCAGGTTGTTTTTGTTCATTTGCATTCATATATTGTTAATTTCACATCTCTCATTAGTTCATTGCATTGATCTATTGATTTTACTTTTTGTTGCAAAATTGTGTCCTGTAATTACAAGGTACAATTTCATCAGTAATAAAATTATGACTTCCTCGTACAAGGTATGATTTAATCTATGTAAATATTGGGGTCATAAATCTACCTCCAAACCCTAGATTTGCATTTCATGTTATATTTAGAGAATAATAGCATAATTTGCACTCTGTTCATCATACTATTATGTTGCATTATATCCTGCTTGTTCATTTTCTAGAAAGGTCAACTTTCGATTTTATATTCTAAAGACCTTCTAAAAGGACATAGGGGGCTTGATTTTTGTGCCTCCAAGTATAGTTATATAATGGCCTAAGTAGGTCCCCTAACATTGATCATATTTTTTGAGTGTTCTATGAAGTTATTTTGTAGGATTGAAGTTGTCAGATATTGCTAGATGCAATATAAAGCTTAGAACAACCACCAAATTAGATAAATACCTTGATAGATCTTTAGGTTGTTTGGTTTTTGCTTTCTATTCATTTCTATTGAAAACCTAGATCACAAGTAAGGAAAAGTATTTGATCAAATTTCTAGGCATTTGAAATAACAAAAGCATATAGTGTGCATCTAGGGTTTTTAATCTTGTTTGTGCATTTTACTTGAACCCTTGCTTAAATAAAAGGAATTTTATCTCTTGCAACTTAGGGTTAGTGATCATTCAAACAAATAATCATACTAGGGTTAGTTATTGTCTTCCTACATCTTGTGTATCTTGCATTGTTTTTTCATTTTATAGTATAGTTGTAGAAAGGCCAAACATAGGTGTATGCTTAATTTACACATTCAAACACATTCCACCCCAAAATTAGAGTTAGAGTGAGTCCTAAAAATATTCTTGGTGAACCCTTATCCTTGTTCACTGAGTGTAGAGTTACAACATACCCCTGCATTCACCTCGGCTCCCAGTGGATCCAATCGAGAATCATACTTGGTAGGGCAGTTTTCCCCCTCTACACATTGCAAGATTTTCCTAGTAAACAATATTATTAATACAATTCTCCAAGAATGTTGTTCATATCCTGATATAAACCCCAATTATTCCTCTAGTTATTTTTTTGAACACTTATCTATTTCTTTCCAACCAAATCCCCCAACAAATATGTGGAATGCATTTTTACCAAAAATTACTACTTCCTAAGTGCTTCTATTCCCAAATATTAATTAGAGAATCTAGAATGACCCAAGCAACATTAAATTCTCTCAATAACATATTTAGGATATCTTGAAAAAAATCACAAGTTCCAAACAAGTGGTCCACACACTCATCCTCTTTGTTACACAACACACAAATAGTTGGAACCACAATCCCTATTTTGAACATATTATATTTTGTGAGGATATTATTGAGAATGGCAATCCAAAAAAACATAGCAACCTTAAATATGTTGTTTATCTTCCAAATTATTTTAAGCTCAGGTTTCTCTAAGGTTACTTTACCTAAGAATCTATACCCATCCTTCACTAAGTACTTGCCTTGTTGGTTTCTTCTCCAAATTATCTGCTCCTCCTCTAAGCCTCTACCTAAATAGTAACTCCTTAAAATGTTCTACAAATATTTATCTCCCTATCCTTCTATATCTTATTGTAGGATTTTCCACTCCTGAAAATCACCCACCCTATGAATGTAATAATTAATTTTATTATCATAGGTTTTGGTTCAATATCCTTTGATATCTTTCAAATTCTTGTAGTTCGCTAAAGGCTCCTTTTGAATCCAAGGGTCTTTCCAAGAGTCTATTTGTCCCCCTTTCCTACTTTCCATTTTAGCCCTTGCATTACAAATTTCCTACTATTGATAATATTTTACCAAAAAATAGACCCATGTGGAGGATTATAACAACTGATAAAGTGGTTTCCTCCCTCAAAGTATTTGTTTTGGATAATGCTAGTCCATTTCTCTAATGCTCTAATGCAAATACTCCAACCATTTTTATCTAGAAGGTCTGTATTTAGATCTCTCAACTTCCTCAATCCAAGACCCCCATTTTGTAAGGATTGGAAAAAAGTATCCCAGGCTACCATATGGCATTCAGTGCCATCCCATAAGAACTTTTTTAATCTTTCCAAAGTCTCTTCAACTTTATTTGACATCCTTAGGAAATACATGAAGTAAATAGGGAGGCTTTGAAGCATGTGTTTAATAAGTTGTAATTTTCCCATAGAGGATAATAGAGACCCCTTCCAACCTTGAATATTCCTAATAAATTTATCAATAATCAGATTCCAAAGGTCATATTTCATTTTACCTATAAACAAAGGTAAAACAAGATAGGTGATAGAGAAATTTTACTCCTTACAACCTAAACCTTTAATTATTTTATCTCTTTTACTTTCCTCCATGTTTAGGAAGATAATCCTACTTTTTTCATAATTTTTTGTAGCTTTTCATAAGAATCAAGGAATTTTTTAAACTCCAAAGATTCTTCCACTATATCTTCCCTAAGCAATAAAGTATCATCCATAAACTACTGATGGGACAAAGCTTCACCAATGGATGAACATTTTAGACCTTTGATATTACCATACTTTCATTTTATTTCCAAAGTTCTTCGTAGGGAATTTTCCATAATTATAAAGATATATGGATACAATATATCTCTAGTAGAAGGAAATAACCTAGCTAATTTTTCATAGATTAGGATCAAAAAGTGTGGGTTACAAATACACATACCAACCCATTTTTCACTGAAACCCATTTGCTCCATGATTTTATCTAAAAGACTAAGAAACCTTGTCATAAGCTTTGTTCATGTTCAAATTAAGAAACATACTTAACCCTTTAGTCCTTTGAAGAGAGTGTGTTGTTTCATAAATGACAATGATGCTTTCAATAATCTGCCTACTTGCCACATAACCTCATTGATCCTCATTAATGATTGAGGGGATGATTTTTTTCAATCGATTGACCAAAACTTTAGTAAAATTTATTATATAGCTAATTGGTTTAAATTACTACAATTTATCTACTCCATATTTCTTAGAAATCAGAGTAAGGAATGTATTATTGCATTCTTTCAACAACTTACTAGATTCCTAGGCTTCTTGGATTGCAGTGACTACATCTTCTCCAATAATATTCCAATGATTTTGAAAAAACCTGGTGGTAAACCATCCATCCCCAAAGCCTTGGATGCTCCCATAGAAAACACAACTCTTTTAATTTCCTCCTTAGAGATTATATTGCATATATGTTCATTCATGCTATCACTAACTCCTTTAGAAACATTGTTAATGATGCTTTCTATTTCTTCTTTGCTAAGAAGATTATGAAAGAAAGTAATGGCTAGATTTTTAATATCATTTAAATCCTCATAATTTATTGCATATTCCCCAATAAGGTAGAGGAATTTATTATTTTTCCTATATTTCAGAGTAGAAACATGGAAGAATTTAGTGTTTCTATCTCCTTCCTTGAGCCACAATATTCTAAATTTTTGTTTCCAATGAATTTCCTCTTGGGCAATGGTATAATGATATATGAGGAGTTGTTTTTCTCTTTCATGCCACTCTAGTTTTCTAACTTCCCTCTCTATTTTTTTCTCTATATCTTGGATATCCTTTTTAAGCTATTTTTTTCTTAAATTGATGTTACTAAAAACCTCTTTATTCCAAATTTTGATTTGATACTTGATATTTTTTATTTTCTGGGTAACTCTACACATAGCTAATCCTTGAACCTCATCTTGTCACCAAGTTTTTATTTTGATTCTAATTTTTGGGTGCATATTCCACATGATCTCATACCTAAAGGTTGATCCTCCCTGCTTCTCCTCTTTTTCCATATCCAATAGAAGGAGATTGTGATCTGATCCTATTATGGGAATACACATAAGTCTATGAATATTGATTATACTTAGAAAACTATAAAAAATAATAACTCTATCTAGGCACTTTTGAATGTGATTATCCCCCATACTTCTGTTTGTCCCTGTAAACTTATCTTTACACATATCCAAGTCAATCAACTTATTATTCTGAATAAATTCATTGAAATCTTGCATACCTTGAGTAATGTTAATCCTTCCTCCACTTTTGTCCTTTTTTCTTAATACTGTATTGAAGTCACCCAATACCATTCAATGCAAATTAATGAAAAGAATCCTTTGAAAATATAGCTTATTACACAATTGGAATCTCTCGCAATCATCATTTTGAGCGTAAACCCTTGTCATTACCAAACAAAAGTTAGTTTTTTTGTTCTTCAATTTGACTGTATAAAATCTCTCTTCTTGATCAATTAAAGTACCTTTAAAATTCATTCTATCCTAAAATATGTAAATGCCTCCAGAAGTATCTTGTGTTGGGCTTATGATCCATTCATCAATCGACCATACATATTTTTGAATAATGTCAAGTTTTTTGGTATCAATTTTATATTCTTGAAGACAAACAATATCAGGTTTTACTTCCATGAGTAGATTTCTAACAATCCTTATTTTCCTAGAGGAATTTAGCCCTCGCACATTCCAAGAAAGAATTTTTTTTTTTTGGTTTTTTTTTTTTTTTTATGGGATTTTACCCTTAACTTAACCATCCATTCTTCATTTGGATCTAATTATTGTCCTTTGTTCTTTGATATTTTGTGTTCTTCTTTTTGAGGGGTCTTCCTTGCTTTCTTTTCCCATAATTGCATGTATTCTTTGCATTTTTTGTATGTCTTCCAAGAGGATCATTCTCTTCGATTTGGTTACATATTTGGGGAGATTCTTCCATTTTTGATTGACTTGTTTTACCCAAATCTAGTCTTTTTTCTGAATTTTTTTTGCATACCCTCCTTAAATTGCTTTAAATTTTCTATTATGCTTAGATCCTTCTATTCCTGAAATTGTTTAGTTTCTTTCTGTGAATTTAAAATTTGATATAATCCTTGCCATCCCTATATTTATTTGAATTTAAAACCCCAAAATAATTCAATCTGATCCTTCTCCTATTCTAAGTCCATTTGAGTGGATGGGATATCCTCTACCATTTTAGCATCATCTACTAATATTTCTTCTTCGACTTCCAAATTTTTGTTTGCATTCTCTATGTTGATTGCAATCACATTCTATTGTTGTGTATTTGTATCTAGATTTATATGATTTTCAATCATATTTATTTTATTTTTATGGTTACCTTCTTCATAATCATTTTTTTCCTTGATTGAGACTATCCTCTTGTTGATTAATGTTATTTCCAAAGCCACTCAAGTTTTTTTTCTCATTATGTTCTTCATTTGCTTGTTGGTTTAGCTCTTCACATTTACTTGCATACTCCATTGTCTTAGTAGAATTTGTTTGTTCTTCCTTGTGATGTATAGAAAATCCATTGCTAAATTCACTTTCTACCTATTCATTTACCTCCTGGTGAATTTCTTGGTATTGTTCCTTTTATTGTGCCCTTTCTTGTGGGGCAAAAGTTTTCTTTTTGTGTTGTTTATTTGATTATGCTTTTGTTACCACTTCTTAGTAAATTATGGTTGTCTTTGCGAATGACATTTTCCCTCCACATGTCCAAACATTTGGTATTAATTAGAGTATGCCAAAAAAAAATTATATTCAACTTTTTATTGCCATTCCCCAAGAATTGATTTGATACGCACTTTTTCCACTGTGTCTTGTTCTAGCTCCATGTTAACATAGAATCTTGCACACAATATTCTTATTTTGTTGCGGGTGGGTGGATCCATGGTTATAAATTGTCCAATTTGTGTTGTTATGACCTTAATAATTTGATCATCCTAATATTCTATAGGTATATTTGGGAACCTAAGCCAGATGGGAATTGAAAAAATTCTTCCTTTTGAAAATTGATGCCTTGATGCCAACATTTCAAGAAAACTGGTCTTTTCCCAAAGGAAAATGGACCTCGTGATAAGGTTGCCACTAGATCCTCCTCAATATTGAACCAAATTAAAAAGTATCTATTTGATAGACCAATAAAATTCATTGAACCCTTTGTTTGAAGTTTAGAATGAAGCCATATATTAAGCACATCTAAATATGGTCTGGGCTCTAGAAATTTGCGTACCGTGCTAAACTCATTATCCCTTAGTATTTTTTGATTAGGGAGTTAGAAATACTTACCTTTCCATTTTCATGAGATATCTCTATGAAAAATTCTTTAATTGCTTCCTTTCTTCCTTTGAGAATCGATGCCCAAGAATCCTTTCCTAATCCTTCTTGTAGAATTTCTTTTGTATCTATCATTCTTTTTTCTAAACATTGACTAGCATCCCTTAGATCCCCAACTCTCCTATTCAGATCCCTAATTTCACCATTTTTCCCTAATGGGGGGAAGTTTCTATCATTTAGAGCATCCATCCAGACAAAACAACATTCACTTCACAAACCTTAGTAGAGCAATAGGAAAATATGCCAACACCATAATCCTAAAAAAGGTTTTATTGTAAACCAATGTAATTTGAACCAGAATTACATGGATCCACACCGTACGAATCACGTTCCTCAATTTTTTGCCTCCAATTGTGTTTAGAATTGACCTATTATGGATTGAAAATATTTGTGGAAAATATTTTAGAAAGAAGTATGGGCTTCTTTATGCTTGTGCTTGCTATGCATTATTGAAAATGAATCATATAGAAATGCATTGCTAAGATTTGGAAAGAGATAAGAATAAATTGGAAATATTTTAAAATGAAGTACAAGCTTCTTTGTGCTTGTGCTTGCTATGCATTATTGAAAATGAATCATATAGAAATGCACTGCTAAACTTTGCAAAGAGATAAAAATGGATTGAAAATATTTGTGGAATATATTTAAAAAAGAAGTATGGGCTTATTTATACTTGTGCTTGCTATGCATTATTGAAAATGAATCATATAGAAATGCATTGCTAAGCTTTGAAAAGAGATAGAAATGGATTGAAAATATTTGTGGAAAATATTTTAGAAATAAGTATGGGCTTCTTTATGCATGTGTTTGCCATATTGAAATGAATCATATAGAAATACATTGCTAAGTTTTGGAAAGAGATAGAAATAGATTGAAAATATTTGAGGAAAATATTTTGGAAAGAAGTATGGACTTCTTTATGCATGTGTTTGCCATATTGAAATGAATCATATAGAAATGCATTGTTAAGCTTTGGAAAGAGATAGAAATGGATTTTTAAAAATTATATTGTGGAAATATATTGTTTGGATTAGAGGAATATATTGCAGAAATATATTGCTTGTTTGTGAAAAATATATTGTGTGTGTATATATATATATATATATATATATATATATATATATATATATATATATATATATATATATATATATATATATATATCGCTTATATATTGCAAAAATATATTGCTTGTTTTGCTTTGAGGAAAAGAAATCTTGAAATGTTTATTTGGATGTGGAGTCCAATGGAAATAAGGAAATTATGGGAAGTTTCCTTAAGTATTTGGGCATGGAGTCCATTGTTAAGTGAAATATTATGGGGTATTTTACATAATATCTTAAAGTGGGCATGGATTCCATCTATAGGGAATAAATAAGGGGGTTCCTTTATTTGGTTTGTATATTTTAAAACTTGGAAAAATAAGCTAGGCACAAAGTCCATATTGGATGAAGAAACTAATGGGTTTTTTTCATGTGATTGTTTAAAAATATATTAGAACTGTAAAGGATCAGTTTATATATGAATACTTGATGTAATGGATTGAGTATGTAGAAATTAAATAACTTGTTTATTTTATTTATGTTTGCATTAGATGCATAGAATATGAAATAAGCATTTAGGAATGCATTCATACCTACATATGAGTTGTTCTGATCCCTTTTTTTCTTAACAAAATACCATGGAGGTTAGAGGATGAAGATAGCAGATCAAGATGATGGAATTCCTCTTTGTTTTATGTAACAATGTGAAGGATTAGTTTGAAGATCACTCTTGGAGAAAGATGATTTATTGTAATAGAATTCAAGGACTTATTATTTGTAAATCTAAACCTTTACTTGGATGTTTATAATGGTACCTTATTGATTATTGATTTTATGGTGTTTATCCATATTGTTGGAGCTAATATTTTGATCTAAAGGTTTTATTAGATTTATTTTCAAGCTTAATATAGGATAGTATTTATGCTTTCATTCCAAAAGTTGCTCTTATTTTACTTGCAAAAATGAGAAATAGAGAGAGCGAGAGAGAGAGAGAGAGAGAGAGAGAGAGAGAGAGAGAGAGAGAGAGAGATTATCTATGGAGGGATTTCTTTTGGGTTGGGATCTAAAGGTAACCTTATCTAAAAATATATTTTTTTTAACTTGGGTTGTTGTGGGGTAGAAACACTTAGTTTCTTTGTCCATGAGAAGATAGTCACATGGAGTGATTTTTACTTAAATTTCTATCACAAAGATAGGGAATACAAGCTTGAATTTTAAGGAATCACCATGGAGGTGCAATTAAACTAGACTATGTTAGTCTCACAATGACACTAAGAGGGGGGGTGAATCAGTGTAGCTCTTTTAAAACTTAAATCTTCAACTCTTAAATCCAAAACAATGAAAACTTAAAACCAAATAAAGCAAATATAACAAGAGAGCATCACACAACACAAGATGTACCGAGGTTCACCGATTTGGCTACTCCTCAAAAATGACTGTTTGGACTCCCATCCAAATCCAGCCTTTGCAAAGCAACAACTTTACAATCAATTTACCAGCACCCACTGGAAGGAGCACCAACCCCTGATTTATCTGCACCAACGAAAGGAGCACCAACCCCCGATTTATCTGCACAAACGAAAGGAGCACCAACCCTTGATTTACCAGCACCAACTGGAAGGAGCACCAACCCCTGATTTATCTGCACCAATAGAAAGGAGCACCAACCCCTGATTTATCTACACCAACAGAAAGGAGCACCAACCCCTGATTTACCAACACCAACTGGAAGGAGCACCAACCCCTGATGCCAAGCACCAACTTGGACTTCAATTTTGAAACTAGAAGATTGACATATAAATGCCTTCACTTTTACAAGACCCTGACTGGTCTATTGCTTACTCAACATCGCCCACAATTCACACAACACACACCCTTCTCGCTCGCCTCTCACTCTCTTCATGAGATAAAATCCCCACATAAATTGTCCAAGCAACACTCCTTTTATAACCATCCTTTCTCTTTGTAACTCCAGTTGTAACTCCTCCTTTCATATTCTCATATGCCACTTGTCAATTGTAACGCCTTCTTTATGTAACTCCTTTTGTATATATAGAGTAGGCATTTCATCAAACACGTTACATGCAAAGAATTGACACCATATTCTCCTACCATGATTGTTCGTCTTCTCGGTCATGACTGTTCGTTTTCTCCTTTGTGCATGCATGCGTTTTGGTTTTCGAAAAGGCTTTTCATTTCTATTTTAATGACTATTCATTTTCTCCTTCCATGACTGTTCATTTTCTCCACATGGGCATGCGTCCATTTCTTTCCATGTGTAACGACCATCTTAAATGATTTCAAATCATTAAAGATTCCTTATGGGTCCACGTCACTATGTAGTCTTCAGTTTTACCATCCTGGTCTTCAGTCATGAAAATGCGACATGTCGCGATATCACGACACTTTTGTTTCACTGCCTGCCTGGCCTTTTCGAGTCGCGAAAATGCGACATGTCACGATATCATGACACTTTTGTTACTCTCCTCCTCCCTTTTTGAGTCACAAAAATGCGACATGTCGCGATATCGCGACACTTTTGTTACTCTGCCTGCTTGCCCTTCTTGAGTCGCGAAAATGCGACATGTCGCGATATCGCGACACTTTTGTTACTCTGCTTGTCTGCCCTTCTTGAGTCGCGAAAATGCGACATGTCGCGATATCACACTTTTTTACTTCTCGCTTCCCTTCTTTAGTCGTGAAAATGCGACATGTCGCGATATCGTGACACTTTTTCTTTCTCTGCCTGCCCTTTTTGAGTCGTGAAAATGCAACATGTCGCGATATCGCGACACTTTTTCTCCTTGCTCTTTCTCTTTGCTTTGGCCCACGAAAATACATGTCGCGATATCGTGACACTTTTTCTCCTTGCTCTTTCTCTTAGCTTCGACCCTGAAAATACAACATGTCGCGATATCGCGACACTTTTTCTCCTTGCTCTTTCTCTTAGCTTTGGCCCACGAAAATACAACATGTCACGATATCGCGACACTTTTTCTCCTTGCATTTTCTCTTTGCTTTGGACCGCGAAAATGCAACATGTCGCGATATCGCGACACTTTTTCTCCTTGCATTTTCTCTTTCTTTTGGCCACGAAAATGCAACATGTCGCGATATCGCGACACTTTTTCTCCTTGCATTTTCTCTTCTCTTTTGGCTGCGAAAATGCAACATGTCGTGATATCGCGACACTTTTTCCTCTTTGCATTTTCTCTTTCTTTTGGCCACGAAAATGCAACATGTCGCGATATCGCGACACTTTTTCCTCTTTGCTTTTTCGCTTCTCTTTTGGATATGGGCCACTTCGGTCTTCTTGGACAACCTGTAACAACTTCACCCATACATCAAAAACATCCTCATAAGCATTTAACATCACCGTACATACTCTGAATAACCTCTGAACTCCTATCCACTGCATCAACCGATCTATCTGACTGTGTTGACAACAATGACAATATTGTCGCTGCACCTTGCTCAACAATCTCCCCCTTTGGAATTGTTGGCAACACACGTGCAATTTCCTGTAACTCTTCTCCCCCTTTGACAACAATATCAAAGGGCTGCTGCAAACTCCCCCGAGTCCATGCACAACATTCTTAGGCAAAAACTTATTACACTTAGCAAAAATCACAAACATGAGCAAAAAGATAAACAAATACACAAATGCTCCCCCTGAGAATGTGGTCCCGATAGCTAGTCAATTCTTGGGAAGCGTGACCACTCCCAATTTATTGCGAAGGTACTCAAAGACTTCCTTGGGCAACGGTTTTGTGAAGATATCCGCTACTTGCTCTATTGTTGGAACAAAATCCAACTTAACCTCACCTTCCACAACTTTCTCCTGCGTACAACACGTTGTCGCTGCAATATATTCTGCCTCTGCTATGGATAAGGAGACTGACTCTTGTTTCTTACTGTGCCACGCGACCAACCTGTCTCCAAGATAGAATGCACCTCCACTGGTACTCTTTCTATCATAAAGTCTTCTTGGATAAGCACTCTAATCTCTGCTCATCATATTATAATTCCTGTTGTACCTTGCTTTTACTTATTTAGTATAGTTTGATCAACACGCAACTCTCAGCTACGCAAAAGTTACTCCCAAATCAAAAGTGATCGACTCTCCAGGTAGCCTACGCGTAATTTCTTTAGCCTTTTGACTGCCACCTCCTCCGTGACTGACGACTTTGCCTCGCATCCGTTGTGCAGCTCAATGTCTCTGGTTTCTAACGGCTGCCATGAATGTTTTCATCACCTGCGCAGGTATTGATAGTGGACCATTACATCTAGCATTGGAGCCTCAATCTACGTGCAGTCATCAACACTCGGTATTCTGCTTCTTGCTAGGGCATATGTCAGGGCTACTCAATGTCTTAGGTGAACGTTCTTCACGTGATTCCAGGGAGCATTTCTCCTCGCTGCGATCAAGGGATTCCTCGGGCAATATCTCGCATTTCTCAAATAATGCAAGACTTTCTTAGGTGCATAGGCATCTTGTCCTCCTTGGCGCTTCACCACCTGGGCGCTATTCTCTCAACGTCTCTGCCTTGCATGTGCCACTTGGCACTCTTGACCAACTGGGTGCTAGTGCCACTATTTGCTTTGAATCTGGCATCTCTTTGATAATGGCTACTTCTTTAGAGAAAATTAATGCTCTCTTATTACCTCCACAAACAACTACATGAACTGAAACACACTTTGACAACTATACGACAACTCCCCCTGACTACTTGCCTTTCATCCTCAGATAACCAAACAACATAGGAGCATTAAAATAAAACTTTAAGATTGCTCCCCTGAGGATGTGCTACCTAGAGTTGCTTAGTGCAATAGAGGAGTAGTCTCCTTCAGTCCAAGGAGACACGATTTCCTCTCTTCTTTCTTTCTCCAACCTTTCTTGAACTTGGGCTTGAGTTTTTCAACCGCATCCCTATTTTGAACCTTTTCGTGAACTTGAACATTTCTCTTGGGTGGTTGTCTCTTGTGCATCCTTGATGGATGATTATTTTCCTTTCTTTGATGCACATGATTTCTTCCCTGTCTGTGTTGCATTCTTTGTGTCTGATGAAATCTACTGTCTTGCCTTAGATTAGATACAAAAGTTCTTGGACAAAACCTTGCTATGTGCCCATGACCATTACATTTAAAACATTGCACATGGTGTTCAACCGAAATAATAGATGTATTTCTACCAGCATAACTCTTTGATCTATTATTCAATCCACAATAAATTGCCTTGTGACCATAATGGTTGCATCTAAAACAATAGCCATTAAAAGCATTATTATGAATAAAGTGAGAGTGATAGAACCTCTTTTGTTGTGGTTGCTTTGTTGTAGATCTCCTTTGAGATTTTCTTCCTTTTGAAGATTCAGCTTCAAGATTTTCTTGCTTTGATCCTTCAACAGTGGACTTCTTATTCTCTACAGATTTAGAAGATGAAGGTTGTTCAACTTCACATCCAAGACCAAGCTTACACATGGGGCTTCTTTGTTGCCTTATCATTTTATCTAGCAACTCTGTGCTCTTCTCAAATTTGAGATTTGTATTGGCCTCTTCTAGTTGTTTCCTCAATAAAACAATCTCCTCTTCTTGTTTGCAACAAACAATCTCTTTCTCATTGATCTCGTGACTAGAGAGTTTCTTCAATCCTTTTGGACTCTTCTACTTGTAGCTTTAGATCACTAAAAACTTTGTTAGATTCCTCTTCACGTTTGCTACATACATCGACTTTATCATCCAGGTGTGACTTCAAGGCTTCTTCTATTTTCTTGGCTTTATGAATTTGTAAGAAGAGATCTTCAATCTTATCCCCATATTCTTCCAACTTCTTGGATAGTCTTCTGTTATTTTTCCTTTCTATATTCAACTCTTCAAGTGCAGCGATCAACTCACCTTCTAGATATACTTCACCCTCAAGGTTTTCATCACATACTTCAGAATTCACTCCTATATTTTCTAGTTCAATTTTCTCTTCCATAGGAACTAAAACTGACTGAGATGCCTTATTTGAGGAGGATCTATTCTTCTTACCCATTGCGTACTAATCCAAGATCAACCCTAGCTGATTTAGCCTGACAAGGGAAACTGGCTCTATACCAATTGTTAGTCTCACAATGACACCGAGAGGGGGGTGAATCAAGTGTAGCTCTTTTAAAACTTAAATCTTCAACTCCTAAAGCCGAAACAATGAAAACTTAAAACCAAATAAAGCAAATATAACAAGAGAGCATCACACAACACAAGATGTACCGAGGTTCACCGATTTGGCTACTCCTCAAAAATGACTATTTGGACTCCCATCCAAATCCAGCCTTTGCAAAGCAACAACTTTACAATCAATTTACCAGCACCCACTGGAAGGAGCACCAACCCCTGATTTATCTACACCAATAGAAAGGAGCACCAACCCATGATTTATCTGCACAAACAGAAAGGAGCACCAACCCCTGATTTACCAGCACCAACTGGAAGGAGCACCAACCCCTGATTTATCTGCACCAACAGAAAGGAGCACCAACCCCTGATTTATCTACACAAATAGAAAGGAGCACCAACCCCTGATTTACCAGCACCAACTGGAAGGAGCACCAACCCCTGATGCCAAGCACCAACTTGGACTTCAATTCTGAAACTAGAAGATTGACATATAAATGCCTTCACTTTTACAAGACCCTAACTGGTCTATTGCTTACTCAACATCGCCCACAATTCACACAACACACACCCTTCTCGCTCGCCTCTCACGTGCCTCTCACTCTCCTCTCACTCTCTTCACGAGATAAAATCCCCACATAAATTGTCCAAGCAACACTCCTTTTATAACCATCCTTTCTCTTTGTAACTCCAGTTGTAACTCCTCCTTTCATATTCTCATACGCCACTTGTCAATTGTAACGCCTTCTTTATGTAACTCCTTTTGTATATATAGAGTAGGCATTTCGTCAAACACGTTACATGCAAAGAATTGACACCATATTCTCCTACCATGATTGTTCATCTTCTCGGTCATGACTGTTCATTTTCTCCTTTGTGCATGCATGCATTTTGGTTTCCGAAAAAGCTTTTCGTTTCTATTTTAATGACTGTTCATTTTCTCCTTCCATGACTGTTCATTTTCTCCACATGGGCATGCGTCCATTTCTTTCCATGTGTAACGACCATCTTAAATGATTTAAAATCATTAAATATTCCTTATGGGTCCACGTCACTATGCAGTCTTCAGTTTTACCATCCTGGTCTTCAGTCACGAAAATGCGACATGTCGCGATATCGTGACACTTTTGTTTCACTGCCTGCCTGGCCTTTTCGAGTCGCAAAAATGCGACATGTCGCGATATCGTGACACTTTTGTTACTCTGCCTGCCTGGCCTTTTTGAGTCACGAAAATGCGACATGTCGCGATATCATGACACTTTTGTTACTCTGCCTACCTGCCCTTCTTGAGTCACAAAAATGCGACATGTCGCGATATCGCGACACTTTTGTTACTCTTCCTGCCTACCCTTCTTGAGTCACGAAAATGCGACATGTCGCGATATCGCGACACTTTTTCTTTCTCTGCCTGCTGCCCTTTTTGAGTCACGAAAATGCGACATGTCACGATATCGCGACACTTTTTCTCCTTGCTCTTTCTCTTTGCTTCGGCCCGTGAAAATACAACATGTCGCGATATCGTGACACTTTTTCTCCTTGCTCTTTCTCTTTGCTTCGGCCCGCGAAAATACAACATGTCGCGATATCGCGACACTTTTTCTCCTTGCTCTTTCTCTTAGCTTTGGCCCGTGAAAATACAACATGTCGCGATATCGTGACACTTTTTCTCCTTGCATTTTCTCTTTGCTTTGGACCGCGAAAATGCAACATGTCGCGATATCGCGACACTTTTTCTCCTTGCATTTTCTCTTCTCTTTTGGCCACGAAAATGCAACATGTCGCGATATCGTGACACTTTTTCTCCTTGCATTTTCTCTTCTCTTTTGGCCGTAAAAATGCAACATGTCGCGATATCGCGACACTTTTTCCTCTTTGCATTTTCTCTTTCTTTTGGCCACGAAAATGCAACATGTCGCGATATCGCGACACTTTTTCTTCTTTGCTTTTTCTCTTCTCTTTTGGATATGGGCCACTTCGGTCTTCTTGGACAACCTGTAACAACTTCACCCATACATCAAAAACATCCTCATAAGCATTTAACATCACTGTACATACTCTGAGTGACCTCTGAACTCCTGTCCACTGCATCAACCGATCTATCTGACTGTGTTGACAACAATGACAATATTGTCGCTGCACCTTGCTCAACAGACTAAGGCATTATGCTTGCTGGACTCAACATATATTAAGTAATTCTTGGAAGAAGGAATTAGTGTCCCCCTCTCTAATTATTGAGAAGGGATAATCCTAATGTTGGGGTCAAAAATTTTGCATTCATGGAGAATATAAAAAAAGTGGGGAGACCATTTTGAAGTGTCCTTTATACCATAGAGGTAATGAGGAAAACCCCAATTACCTATGGGATCTTGGCCTCTCCTCTCCACTCGAATGATGTCTATAACATATTAGACTTGAAATGTGGGTATGTATAGTCAATATATGTATTTCATGGATACTCATGTGAACATTAATAAGTTCTATAAACAAAATATCTCTCAGGTTGGTTAGCTTTTGGGGTTGTTATACTTGTATACTAGATTTCAACTAAATGGGATATGTAAAGGTCCTATAACCATTACTAGTTTCATATTGTTGTATGTTGCTCTATCCATCTCTAGTATTGTTTTCACCTAGCCTATATCCCATACTTTTATCTTCCCACCAAAGGTTGTGGAATTGTTTGTATTCTTGGAGAGTTCTAAATGGAAGACATAGACCACTATCAAGTTATTATAATTAAGGAAATCCTTCAAATCCTAAAGTTGATGATTATTGTTCACTATCACTTGCTTTGTCTGCTTGTGATAAATTGCATTGAGGCTTAATTATAGGTATAAGGTTCTCTTGTTCAACCTCTTGGTATGGTTGTTGTGCTATTGTGGCTTGTTGGATTATTTTTTATGAATCTACCCTTGTTATCTCTAAACCTATTCATATGCTCTAACTTTTCAAATAAATATTTCTCTTAATATTATTCTAAGTACCTCTAATTTCCCCTCTCAACATCACTAGATTTACTTAGTTTTAATTGATTGGTCTCCTATTGGCATAAGCACAAATAAGGACACTAGGTATCTTGGTTTATACTATTGACTTTAGGATTTATCCTAGTGAATTATTATGTCAACAAGGGCCAAGAAAGAGGTGTACTACCTCTTTGACTAAATTAGTTTATTAAGTAAGCAAGAGTTTTGCAATGTTGTATGTTTAGTAGATCTAAATATTTCTAGAAATATTATGTTCCCTAGAAATGGTACTAACAAATGATTGGTGTTATTATTACCACATTTTACCAAGTTCACTTTTTATTTATCAAACTAGGGGTGGTGTCCTATGGGAAATATGTACTAGAATCTAAATTTAGGTCTGGTTTTGGTTCTTTAAACTATAGTAACTCAAAATAAAATTGAACTCTAACTACAACTAAAAATGAGAAGGTTTAAGATAATCAGTCACACCTATAGGAATTGAAAATATTGTAGTAGAAAAGTAAATGAAATTTTAGTAAATAAATGCAATGTAAAAAAAATAAGGATCCTAGCTAAACTATAGTAAAATATATTTGGAAATGATGTTTCCAATTAATATTTTCTTGGAAAGTAAATAATGTAGCTAATTAACTATTATAGGTGTAGGAAAATGATAACAAAACTTAATCTAATAATGCAACAAATAAAACATAAAAGAAAAGTACCTTCCACCTTGCTATGAGTGGTCACTTTCTTGCAACAATATGGAAGGGAAAATTACTCACTTCATCTCATAGAAATGTAGTATAATAGCAATATTATAGCATACTTTTATTGCAAGTTGAAATCAACAAATAGGATCCTACAAAATGTAGTATAAGACTAGCAACATAACGTTACAATTTATCTCTAACTAGTACTAAGTCCTAGGCTACTATATTTATTTATAGTGGAGAGGAAAATACCCTCTCCTACCTCTGTAGTTAGAAAAATTACAATATCCAATATTCAACCAATAAATCAGTCTCCAAATTAGGAGGTAAAAAAAAAGAGAAGTCACAATTGGTAGTCCAGCTTCATAAACAACTTTGGTGTACTTTAACTATCATATTGGAGTTATTAGGAAATAAAAAAAAAAACAAATTAGAAATTTTTTCTAACCCCTACATCCAAAATTTTGTGTTTTTATCTTCTTCTCAGCTTGCTATTAGTTGTTAATAGCATTCTATTTTGGTTTTTATAGTTGGTCAACAAAAATTGATTAGATTTAACAAAAAGATGTTTTCCTCCCAATTTTGTGTTTTGTTGAAAATTAGTTGGTTATGATTTTGTCTCTTAGTGTCATGTCACCTATGGAGTATCACAATAGTTCCTCCAACCATCCACTATAGCCATGTGGCAATTTAGTCAACTCAAGTTTTTGTTCTAGGTAATAGTCTTGTTTGGTTGCTAGTGTATAATTGTTGCCTTGCATGCTACTGTTTTGTCTAGCACCTAGGGAATAGATCCAAGTCTGATGCCAACTAAATAAAAATAGTCCAGCACCTCCCCTAACTACATTCCTAGGGAATTAATGAACCTAATACAATATTCCAAGATCTGTCAAAATCCCTTGTTATGTACAAAACTAAATAACCCTTTCTTTTTATTACAAAAGTGTGGAAAAAAAACAATTTAGTCCTTTATTACCTATCTTGGAAAATGAATATACTCTATCTAATTAAGTGAATATTTCCTCCTAATTACCCTATTTAACCACATAACTAATGCAATAATCAAAACAAGTCACATTCTAGAAGTGCAAAAAGGTGGTAAGAGGTTGTTAAAAATGAGGTATTTTTGTGCCTCATTATGGGATATCTCTTACATTTTCTCTATTCCACATATATAAAGATATCCTTCATAAAAATTTTTAATTACTTAAATTATTTATTGAACATAAAAAAATTTCATGAAATTGTACTCAATGGAAAAAATAAAAATAAGGGTAAACCCCTTCATATAATTTTTTATAATGTGTTCAATCTTGTAACAATACTATATGATTTTTTATTATATTACACAATGTATAAAAATATTTAATATATATACAATGGCATTTATTATGATGGTGTCAAGCTTATGTTATGGATGCATGTTTACTTTTTGTTATGGAAATTTAAATTTTAATTATGATGATGATTATTATGATAAATATTTTAAATGACGAATGATGATGTTACTTGGATAATATTTATGATAGATTATGTTTTAATTTGATGATTAAAATAGCTTATTATTTTAAGATGTAATAAATGATAGTATCTAAAATATATATTCAATTTATATTTTATGTTGAGCATCCAATAAACCTAATATTAAGGCTAGAGGCTAGTAGTTAAGACATTTTCTTGTGTCAAAAAAGTTAGCAACCTTTGTTTATGAGCTACATTGGTTGTTGAAGGTTTTGTATTTTGAATTATAGGTTCCTACATACAATTGAAACTCCTTGATTTGGATCATTTATATCTCTCTTATTTTATCCAAGATTATAATCTTATTGAACTTGTGCTACAACAAGAGTTTTTGAATGGTCAAAGGTGATGAGTCCTAGACCATCCTAGAGCATCATCACTTGGTCATATTTTGAATTACATAAAGTGGTGATAGTCTCTAGAATATGGACATTCATAGTCATAACTTCATGTGCTTGTTGAGGTTGCCTATTGGAATTCATGACAGCTTAGACTTGCATCAATTGTTGAATATTGGTTGGACATGTCATTGAGGCATGACCATTACTACAAGCATATCATAAATTTATTAGATAATCTAGGCTCACTAAAGGAATTATTATATTTATTACAAATGATTGGACAATGCATGTAGTGGTGAAAATATAGGAATATTCTATGGTTACAGAGGCCCATAGTTTTACTAGAACCTAGGGTGCTACTAATTATAAGATGGATGGAAAGGTTGTGGCTCTTATTTTTTATAGAGATTATTTAATTTAATAAACATATTCAAGTGACTCTCATCTCATATATCTCTTTTTCAAGTGGATACTAAGTGGGTTGGGTGACAATAACTAATAAATGTGGAGAAGGATAAAATATTGTAAACACAAACATACTTCATATTTTTTGTGAAGGATATATAGAAAAATTATATACTCTAAATATGTTACTATCGATAACACCATATCATACCAAAATTAACTAATAGCAACAAATCTACCATGATAGATCGTTGATCCATATATTTATACATCACAAGATTTTGAACTACCATTGGTTGTCTTTCCATTATTGCTTATTATGCCTAGCATTCGTAGTTGTATATTATTGTTTGAGCATTTTGAATCACCACTACACACTCTACTTGACTATACCTAGTGTTATAACTAAAATATAATAGGTTATTTATTTCTAAATGTACATTCACCATATTATTCTATATTTTATTGGTGTTTTCTTATTAGATTGACATGGGATATCATCTTTTTTGAGGTAAGAATATTTTCATTATTGCCAATTTCATATTTATTTCCATCATTGGGTTTATCTCCTCTCAGCCATCCATTGATTATATAATATTTTCATTGCTCACTTATCTCAATCATCTACCTTTCAAACCCAATAATTTGGTTTTAGGATATAGGAACAACAATTTTGTTAAATGATAGAGGCAAAACAAGTAGGGCTAGTAATTATGATTTAAAAGAAACAAGATTTGATGTTTTTTAGATTGCGTAGGTGAATGTATAATGGGTATTTATTTGTGTGTACACAAGTGTAGTAAATTACAATGGATAAATCTCAAGCATCATTTTCTACATGTTCTAGCAAGTTTATGCTTATTGATGTCATATTTTGAATAGGTGTGACTGATGAAGGGTATGCAATATTTGTGGAGTTTGAGGCTGAGCTACATGAAGAACATACACCACAAAAATAGTAGATAGTTACTTCACTATATAGATAAATACATCCTTAGAATGGGTTGTCTTTAAAATATGCCTTAGCTAAGGTATTTGATCTATATTTCAAACCATAAAGGCTAGGTTTGGTGTAAACATCTTTTTTAGTATGCTAAGACTTGTTCATATGAGGGCCTAATACTAGAGGGTATAAGGTGTAATGTTCTCTTAAACCTCATGCTATAGTCTTGGATATATTTATTTGAGTGTTTTTAAATATAATTCAATTAAAATAATATTGAATGCACATTACTAGTATTTCTAAATCTCCTAATGAATGGTTTAATTATATAAACATTGTTTGTGATTAAATTGTCTAGCAATATTTTATAACATAATGTGGATTTATCTCTAAGTGAGAACACCAATAATAGTACCATCACATCCTCTTATTGGATCTAATGAATCAAAATTAAGGTTAATAAATCATTGAGACTATGCATCATTGTATCGCTATAAATCCCATCAAAAATAAAAAATTATTTTGAAATAGTGGCAAGAATTGGAAAATCGAATAACAAATTTAAAGGCCCTTGGTATGTCTAATCAAGAAGTTCATTTTATAGCCTTACTTCAATATACACTTGGTAGTATGATGGCCCTTATCCAAATAACATATGTGGGTCATATTATATTTGGTATTGTAGAGGGACCATGAATGCTTACTAGTGTGGAATATATTGGACCATTTACCAATTTGGAACCATTTGATGGTTTTAAAGGGTCATTGGCTATGGTTGTTGCGTGTTATCTTATGAAATAAATTATTGGTTCAAATTTTATACCAATTATAGGTTAGTTCATGCTTTTGGGTTATGATTCTTCATTACTTGTAAGTTATGTATATTAATTGGTTTTTTGAGTTTGGGTAGTATTATAAAACTATTTGGCTCTAATATATTTTTCATATATATTATGGAGGTTGACCAAAGGGATGGAATGATTAGTGTTGGAAATTTCCTTGAATAATTAGACCCCCTTTTTGGCCTAGTAGTAATTTCTAAGTCTATATAATATTTTAATTTGGTTGAGGATTTAGTGGGACTAGTTGAAATTATAAAATATTGGGATTTGATTGATTTCATTGTGCTTGTTCAATGCCCAATTTTTGTAAGGTAAATGGGCCTTGAATTCCTAATTTATTTTGTATGATTTTTTAATTTGGGACATTCACCTATTGAATTAATCCACATTATAACTAAATATTACTAGCTTATTGATTAGACCCAACTTGTTAATTTTAGATGGATTGTTGGGTTGGTGCACTCATTGGTTGACTAGTTAGCACTAGAGGTTGTTATTTTTGTGATTGAATTGGCATTGATTGTGACATGGTAGGACATATCAAGGTAGGTTGTGGATTAACTATATTTGACATGGTTTGCACTACAAGTGGTTATAAGGGGTTATTAACTATTATCTAGATGGAAGTATTGGCAGTGGTCCAAGTTTGTCTAGCATGCATGGTGGTCAAAAATACATAGCCACTAGGTTGTCCTATATAAATATGATAATTCACTTGAACTAAAGGGGTTTGGTACACTAGTTAATGGGAGGGGTGAGAAATATCTAGCTTTACTTTATTTCAATCAAAATTGCCATTAATTATTTTTCTCTTGAAGAAGTTTCAATATGTTCTCCTAACTCTTGTATACAGTGGTAGTAGTAGGCTTCTTCTTTGTGGTTCCTTTAATTTGATAACTAATTAGATTAAATAGTTTGTTTTCTTTGCCTAGTAGTAGCAAATAACTAGTTAAGGCATTTGGAAAATTTGAAAGCTTGATTCTATTTTTTATTCATCAGATAAGGATATTTGATGGTTTAGTGCAAACAAATTGATATTTTAAGCACTTGGAAAAAACATTCTCTGGAAGGTTAAAATCTTGGGACGATTTGTTTACCAACTCTAAATAAGAAAATCATTCAATTATTAGTGAATTCTTGATAGGTGAAATTGGTAAGATTCTTGGGCTTTCTAATGCAAGCAAATTGCCAAATAAATAAACAAATCATTGGTATAAGCACTTGGATTTTTTTAGGCTTTTATTTAATGTCTAATAAAATGTTCCTATAGAATCTATGATATGCTATATTATAGATCCAAAATAGCATATTTAATCAATTTAGGAAGAATTTCTTAGGTTTGACCATCAATAGAGTCATCATTGCACCATTTTTGGAAAGTTTTAAAGGATTTCAAATGGAATGTAAACTTGTGGTCTAGGTGTAAAATTGTATAGATCTTGTTAAAATTTATTGGTTTTTATTAAATTTAATGTTTTGAACAAGTCATTTTGTAGATCTAAAGAGATTTAAAGTAGATTTGTGTATATCTAAAAAATCATATGCAAATAGGTAGATGCAATTTTAAGCAAAAATTATATTCATGTGTCTCAAAGAGGATGCTAAAAACTATTTAACTCACAAAAAGGTTGTATACTCACAAGGTTGCATTTCAACAATTGAAAGGAAAGGACATATTGTCTTTGACCTCTAAATTTAGGTTGAATCCTCACTAATCTAGCTAAACTTAACTAATCTAAATGTATTAAAGTAAATCTATAAGAAAAAATATGTGATAAAATAAAGTGTAATAAAATAAATACGGTTGAGATAATAAAAATATTAGTGTCCCAAAAGTGTAACAAAGGATTTTTTCCTTTTTCTATACCATAAAACACCAAGTTTTAGTCTTTTGATTAAAAAAAAAGCAACTTGAGTCAGATTTATAACATGAATGTTCCTATGCTCTAGAAAAAAGGTACCATTTTAGGATTCGATTTTCTAGTTTTATGATCAAGATGAACCCTTGTTTTCACCATTTCCCCCTAATTAATGTTCAAATAATGTTTTGTCATTTTCATTTTTTGATTTAATATTATTATTTTCATTTTTTTCTCATTAAAAAATTAAATACCATAATATATATATATACACACACACACACACATATATTTCATTCACATGGAATCAATTATATCTCAAAGATTGCTTGACCATATAATATGTGGTATGAACAATCCCTTTTGATATCCTTGTTGTAGAATAAATCTATTAAGAAATTCATTTATTTCTACAAACTATTTTTTTATTTACTATTTGTCATCATTTTGTGTTGACAATAATCCATTTTATTAATGGGAAGAACATTCTTTTTATGATGAAAAATATCTTTCACTTTGTTGTAAAAAAAATCTAGATTTCTCTTCTTGGACCAACTTTATTTAGTTTCTCCAAATAGTTGAATATATTACCAATAGGTGCCATCCCTCTAATAATAAATATTTTTTCAAGCCTTTCAACAAATCATAATGACCTCAAAGAGTAGCTTTGGCTAACACCTAGTTTCCTAGAAATCACTTTTAATGAAAAACCTTGAGTATACAAACATACCTTTGTTATTCCCAATAATATGGTTATATAGTTGATTATTTCTTCTAGAGAACAATTCATTCTTTGTGCTAATGATAATCTAATTCGTTCCCCATGTAAAAAATATTGTCGATTTTATTTTCAAAATATTGATTTTGGAATTTTTTATATTGAAAACTTTTACTGTCATTTAGCATATAATAATATTTATATGTTTATCAAAAGTTTTTACTCCTTATATACCCTTTTAAATTTATTAATGAACTAAAGCTAACTCTATCCTACGGTTATATGATTCCTAGCACTATTGAATGATCCAAATAAAATCCAATAAATTTTGCCATGTCTCAATTCCATACATTTTTTTTTTAATATTTTTTATATTGAAATAGTTGAATGAGCTTCGAACAATTGTTCAATTTTAGGAAGACCTAAGATTGTATTATCATTATTTAGTTTCTCATATAAAAAAATTATCAATATATCTCATTTCTAAATAATATTCCTATAATGACTATGAACAATTTCTCCTCTAATACCTAGATAGGGTTTACCCAATCTCATTACTAAAGATTGCTTATGAAAAAATAGGATTAGATTCCTCATGAATGGCTATTATTTGATCAAATTTTAGGAATGATTCATCATAAAATATATATTCAATTTCAAAAATAAAATTTTCAAGGCTAACTACTACAAAAATAAATTCACAAATATTATATAAGAAAGAGCACCAATTATAATTGAAGAGCTTCGAAATGATGTTCCTACATGGATTGAGCTAATAAATTATCATATTATCATACATAAAATAGGGTTAGTGCATTATAATGAATTTTACTTTAGAGATATTTTTCACATTGTATCCATCTTGTTTGATCAAAATATGTTCAATCAAACATGTGTGATGTCATACAGTTTGGCTCAACATATCTAGATTGAACATATTTTGGTTGAATCCCTTGATTTCCTAATAAACATATAGGGTTTATTAATTAATCCATTTGGAATCTTATCACTTGAGTTAACCTTATTAATATATTGGCTAAAACTCTCCACCAAAATGTGTTCAATGTTCTTAAGATAATGGATTTTTCTAACATACATGGGTGCTTAGAAGCTTGAAGAACATCAATCTTGAAAGTTTTCAAAGTTATAATAAAAATTTCTAATGTCGTTTAGCATATAATAATATTTATATGTGTATCAAAATTTTATACTACTTAGGATTGATAAACCTTTTGAATTTTATTAACGAACTAAACATAACTTTCCCTTGTAGTTATTTGATTTTTAGCACTAGTGAATGATCAAAAAAATAAACCAATAAATTTTGCCATGTCTCATTTCCAATTTGGAACACTTTTTTGAGATTTTTTAAGATTGAAGTAGTTGAACTAGCTTCTAAAAATCATTCAATTTTAGGAAGACCTCATATTGTATTATCAATTTTTAATTTTTCATTTAACAAAGTTATAAATATATCTCCTATCTAAATAATATTCCTATAATGACTATGAACAATTTCTCCTCCAATACCCAAATAGGGTTTAGCCAATCTCAACACTAAATATTGCTTATGAAAAACTAGAATTAGATTCCTCGTGAATGACTATTATTTAATAAAATTTTGGGAATGATTCATAATCAAATATATATTCACTTTCACAAATCAATTGTTCAAGGCTAATTACTAGAAAACAAATTCACAAATATTACATAAGGAAGAGCACCAATTAGAATTGAAAAATTTATAAAAGATGTTCCTACATGGATTGAACTTATAAATTCTCATATTATCATACATAAAATAGGGTTAGTGTATTCTAATGAATTCAACTTTAGAGATAAATAATTTTCACATTGTGTCCATATTTTTTGATCAAACTATGTTCAATTAAACATGTGTGATGTGATACAGTTCAACTCAACATATCTGGACTGAACACCTTTTGGTTGAATATCTTGATTTCCTAATAAATATATAGGGTTGGTTAATTAATTCATTTTGAATATCATATATTGAGTTAACCTCATTAATATTATTGCCAAAACTCTCCACCAAAATATGTTCAATGTTTTTAAGATCATGGCTTTTTCTAACATACATGGGTACTTGGAAGCTTGAAGCACATCATTCTTGAAATTTTTCAAATATCTAGACCATGTAGACATAAAATTTGACCCCAAACACTATGATTCTTACTTATACCATTGCCCTAAAATTAATATTTGCAAATATGACATGTGGAGTTATGACTAAGCAATGCTCTCTACCATATCACATTCTAATATGTATTACATTCTTTATTTCTATTTTATAACATTTATTATTATTATTTAGAATATATGAAGGAATAAATATAAGATAACAACCTTAATTTCCACATGTATACCTTGAATATATAACTTTGGTTAGTCCTAAATAAAAACAAAGAGCAACCATTTTCAAAGTATTCATGTATATCATAGACTAGGTAGATGGGATAACAATGTTTGTAATGTGAGCCAGTGGAAACAATTGTTGTGAAATTCTAGTTTTTTTGGTTTAATAATAAGTCTAGTTATAATTAAGTTTTATCCAGAGGCTGCGAGGAGCATGAGACCTCCCACTCTGCTCGGCTAGTCCCGCTCTGCGTGGATGATCCCACTCTTCACAAATGATCTTGCTCTATGTGGATGGCCTCATTTTACGTGGATGATCCCACTCCACTTTCTTGCTCCCTCACCCTTCCTTATTTTTACTCCAATGACTTGACATACATTATGACCTTCTCTTTGGGCTTGTTGATGTAGCAGATGACCTCCTTTGGGGTGGGAGGTCTCTGATCCATTTATCTGCTCATTCCTAGCATGGTTGAGGGTTTTGTGCTCATGTTTTTGTCCTAGTGCACCTATGGGTTCTCTTTGAATATTTCTTATAGTTGTTTGGATTGTTCTAGAGACTACCTTGTGCTCATTGTTGATGATTGGTTTCCACGTAGCTTAGTTGGGGGGCTATAGCTTTCAGGAGGGGGTTTGTTGCCCAAATTCTTGCTTTAGTTTCTTAGGATCCCTGTCTACTTTTTTCTTGGCCTTATATGGGATCATGTGCTTAGTTTCCATAGATGGGCATCCTTGTTGGCTTCTATTCAATTTTTAGGGAGCCTCTGGGATCTCTTTGTAGATCATTCTAGGTTCTCCAGTGGAGCCCTTTGCCTTAGTCTATCCTTTTCTCCTGGGAGGGGACCCTATGCTTCTTTTTGCAGTTGTAGCATGAGATTCCAAGGTTTTCCCTAAGCGGATATTGTTTGGATTGAACGTATATCTAATACAAGTGATTGTCCCTTTGCTCAGATCTATAGTTTCTTTTAGGTATTTGGGATGGGGATCTTGTGCTTTCACGTTTGCTTCAGTCATAAAATCCATGTGGACAATCCCTATGTTAAATTTTCATTTATTCATGGGCTTTAGTTTATTTCTATGGATATCTCTCCATTGAACTTGAAGATTTAGTCTCCTTCGTAGGAATATCTCATGGCCTATCATGATATCTAACTACTATTGATCTACTTTTTAGGCTTTATTTCAGTTTTGGTTTTTCTCAAAGATGTGAGTGGAAGATGGCTTCTTTTTTGATGGGAGATCTAAGTTTGAATTTAAGTGTGATGTGCATCTCACTTAGTGTTCATTTTCCTTGGACCTTTTGTGGGTAGGTTTGTGATCTTCCTAGGCCTTCTAAACGAGATATTTTTTTATTGCAATTAGGCTCTCAAATTTTCTTGAAGGTACTTTGATCTTTGGGAAATCCCTTATTTTTTGGGTTTCAGTTGGTTCTTTATTTCTCAGGCCCTTCCTATGTGGGAATTTATTTTTAAACATTTTTTTTTAATTTATGTTGTTGCATCTTTCCTATGCCATTCTGGGCGAGATTTTGTTTTTAAACATTTTTAAAATTTTATCCCAGGCTCCCACAAGTTGGGTTTCTTCATTTTTTGTGCTGTGTGGGATGATCTCATTTTTCATTTTGAATTTTGTAGAGATGGTCCTCTCGAAATCATACTCTGTACAAGTTTTTTTCTTTGTCTCAAGCTGCCACCAGTCCGGTTTTCGTATCTAGTGCTTTTCCATATGAGATGGTCCCATTTTTCAATTTTAATGTTTTAAATATTGTCCTTTTGGGATCATTTCCTGTACTATTTTCTTCTCTTTGTGAATACCATCTATCTACGAAGATCTTCTCCCTGTCCTATTTGTAAAATTTTTGGTGTCCCTTTCAAAACCCCCTTACAATCAATAAAAAAAGGTCTAGTTATAATTCATCATCATATTGAAAGTATATTTTAATAAAAATAATTTACATATTTCTCTTAACATATTTTACTAGATACTAGGATACAATATCCTCACCATAATGTTCATTGAATACTTTATTTTAGCATTTTCAAATCAAATGTTAAAACCCAATCATGGCATCTCATATAGGTTATTTGGGAATTGTATATTATTAGAGAACAAACTTGAACCATATTAGTAAAAAAAATCCCTTAGATATCTTATTTATTGTGATTGAATGGTATATTCCTGATATTTCATGTTATCGATGTGTTATATTGTTTTTTATATGCATGTTTCTTTACTTTTTTCTCTTACATGCATCATTTTTTCTTTTATGATCCTTCACTTCTACTAGCTTAGGTCAATACACAATTGAGTAATTCTAAGTATTTTTATAATTCCATTAGCTTTGGAAAAGAATATCTCAACCATACTATGGTATGGGTGAATTATATTTTGGTCAAACACATTCTATGATATCACCTTTTCTTTTTAAAATAGAAAATAATATTTTCAAATGTAGATGCTCAAAAAAATTATCAAAAATCATATTTTTGGATTACAACTATTTCACTAGTTAAATATTTTTATTGGTAAAAAGGTTAAATAAATTAATTTATTTTAAAATTAGATTACATCTCCTACCTTTATAGGTTTGAAGGTTTTTAAGCCAAGTTTTTATAGAGGATGTGGGACTATGCTCCCTCACATCTAATCTACTACAACTATCTATACATAAGAGTAACCATGTAAAGCAAGGATATATAAATCTAGATACAATAGGTAGTACTATCATCAATGGTAATAATAGAAAAAATAGCTTCCCTAGTCCATTGATTCCACCATATAGGAGGATATACATAACAAGTGAGGTCTCCTCAATCAAGAGCTCAGTTAGCCAACACATCTGCCACCCTATTTTGATCTCTAAATATGTGTATGAACTCCACTATATTAAAGTATTTTTGGATCATTTGTATTTTCTTAATTATTCTATGTATTCTCCAATATATATTTGTTTGCTTTTTTGTTCCTTTTAAGTGGTTAATCATAATTTGGGAGTCTGATTCCATCTAAATTTTCCTCTATCCCACCTCTGGAGCCTCATATAATTCCCTTAATATGGCATATCCCTCTTTCATATTATTGGATAAGATGTTTAGATTTTTGTAAAGATAAAAATAGGGGCACCATTCAAGATGCGACCATGACCTATTCTTCCCATACTCACTCTTTCTATTATTTTGCTTGAGGATCCATCTAAATTAATCTTACCCAATCCCTTTGGAGGAGGTTTCCAATTCCTAGTTTGTATTACTTGTGTGTGATTTTGGGTTACCCTTTTTTAAGTACCACCATTGGGAACACTTGTAATATGTATATTATCTAAATCCACTTTTGTTTAGAATTCTAGGGCCCTTTTAATAGTTATTGGATTGAATTCATCATATTGTTTGTGATTCTTTGCTAGAAAAATGGTTGTCTTTGTACTCCTGATTGAAAATACAATTATTTGTCTCCTTCAATAAATTTCACATACGAAGATTCATCCTCAAACAAAAAATATTTCTAGTGGTTTGGCCCATATCCTTCCATTTATGCCACTCCCTCCAAAGATGTTCTATGGATGATATCCCAAACTAGCAGATGCCTAGCAGAGTTACCATTTGTTTCCATAGTTTTATTATGATAGGGCATTCTATAAATAGATGAGAGATTGTTTCCTCATTCTCTCAACACATCTCACATCTAAAAGTTCTATGTATCCATATTTTCATCAATTGTTTCCCTGTTAGTACCTATTGAAGAAATTTTTTACATCCCTTAGATTTATCATACCATAGAATTTCCTAAATTCAATCAATACTATGGACTTTGGTGGATCCACCTCTTTAAATCGGGAATTAATTATCCTAAAACTTTAGGTAGAATAAGTATGGTAAGGAAACCCTAGAGGTGAGCTTATGATATTACACACATGCTCATGCTCATCTAGATTACAATAAAATGAAATTTGTATCTGACCAAGATTTACAATTACTCTTTACTTATGCCTCTATCAATAGACTAGTGCCTTATCCATTACTAATTATAGCGAGATTTAAAACAATTAATCAAGATAGAAAGAAAGGGACAGATAATTGGTCCAATTACATTCATTTAAATAATGTAACAAACATAATTAAAATACACCAATTAAATAAAGTTCCATCTACACATTCAATTAACGTAACATGCAAATGTGACAACAAATACAATTGAGCACAAAATTTCCCAAAAGAGGAAGTAAGATTGTATTAATATGAAATATTTTTACAATGGGAGTTTGGTCAAAATGCCCAAATATTACTTAAACAATACAAGTGGAATTATGTTTAAATTATGTAACAAAACACCATCACTCTTAATTCAAATAAAGCAACAAAGAGCCTCCTAGATTCCAATCACAGCCGCTGGAAATGATCTTAGAAAATTAGGTACCTCCTTAGCAAGACCTACATAATTAATGGAAGAATAAGGGATGGAAATAAAAAATGAGTTACAAAGGAGATACAAATGATAAAGCTAAGACACTTAGAAATACCTCTAGGTAAAATTGATAATGCAAAATTGAATCCATGTTTGGTTGATGTAACTCTTATTTATAATTTGAAAATGACCCTTTCTATTGTAACTACCTTTAGTTGGTCCCTCCATCTGGCTTCATCTACACCATTGGTTTTATTATGACTTATAGTTGGTTTACAATTATCTTGAGCTATTTTAACTTGATTATGACACTTAGTAGCTTTCTATCCTTTAGATCTTCTTGTGAGCTACAACTATGTTGAATCTAATCCTTACAATTAGTTGTTTTTCAACCATAAGATTTCATATTTCCATTGTTCTATCTTGTATCCTTCTTTGGTTGTTCTATTTTTATAGTATGAGAAATCTCTTAATTCCTCATCCCTTAATATTGATCATTGATGCTCCCTTCACACTTTTTTTTGTACAATATTGATTTGAATATTAAACTAAATGCAGGCTATAGATTTGTTGATAAATCCTAGAAATATTTGTCTCTTTATGTCATGCAACCTAGATAATAGATTCTTGATTCTTAGATAATTATGGGTCATTAAGGTATATTTAATATGTTTATTAGGCTTAATCCTATTTTTAGATCCATTCATAATTCTTTTAATACTTCACCAAGCTCCAAAACCTTTACACAAAGTGGGTCATTGATCAATGAGAATAAGCCATTTTGATTTGAGCTTAAGGTGCTTATCATGTACATTAATATATTTTTATATTTTTATTTGGTAGGGAATAAGTCTTCTATATTTTCCATCAAAAACAACTTTGGCACTTTCTATGTGTCCTCTCCATATTTGTTTGACCTTGAAGCTCTAGAAGAATGCAGGTCATCCATTTCAATGTGTTTTGAGCAACACAAATTGCACATCTTCAAGGAGTCCTTTTATCTCTATTCACCAGTGAATGCATGTCATTTATCTTCAATATTATAACCATGTGGTTCATTGATCCATAGACAAAAAATTGACAAAAAATTTATCTTCAATATTATAACTATGTGGTTCATTGATCCCTAGGCAAGAGACTTAGTGGAATACATGTGGCAACTTCCAGATATTGTATCTTCTAGGGTTGTACAAGTCATTGATTAAGAAGCTTTGGAGCAATGTGGATCGCTTATATATATCTAAGTTTTCAAGGGCTTCTTCATGGGTGATTGCAGATCATCCATCTAATCTTATGCTAATCATGGGTCATTGAATTTTTCTTTAAATATTCAACTATGATGCTTCACTTTTAAATGGTCATATACTTTAGCTCCTATGGATCGTATATGTGATGTGATGTTTGTGAGCCATATATTTTGCAAAAATGCATGACATTTAACATAATGCAAACCATTTGATTTTTGAAAACTCTAACAAGATCCTATTTTATGATAAATTAGACATTGCTTGCTATAATTTTATTGATGCATGTGGATCATTCATCTGATCAAGTGATTCACCATATACCGTTGATGTCCATTTAAGTTTTAATCTTGATTATATTAAATAAATATTAATTAAATATTTCACTTTATTCTAGTATGCAAATGCACATTGTTGATTTCTTTGCTAACAAATATGGTCTATGGATTTGAAAGAGATCTGACACTCAGAAAAGTTAGCAAGAGAATATCTTGGGTTCATCTATGGTTTGGGTTGCTTCTAGATAACATATTAAAGTGGATGGTAGATTTTTTGAGAAGATGCATGTGGTTTGCGAGAGGGATTTTAATACAAAGGGTTTGCACTGATTTAGGTTTTATTACGAATAGGCACACAAAATGAGTTTGGGGGATCAAATTTGATTTTTATGCATTGGAGACCTCTAAACCTTAGAAATATAGGGAAACCATGGTGGGAAAAATTTAGAGACAAGTTTGGATGACTCAAGTAGGTTTAAAAGGTGTGGACTAATGCAAATCATAGGATATGATGGGAGATGCATGAATTTAAATGGTAAGGATGGTGTCACATGAGGTAAAACATAGAATTTTATTTCAACATTTATTAAAGTAAAGAACTATAGACAAGTGCACCTGTGGGACTTAGACCTTAAAAGAAAATCAAAATATGAACTAACATATAGACTATTAAAAAAATAGAAAATAAAACATGCAAAATTTAAGAGACCATGGACTTATGGGAAATTTAGACCTATCGTATGATAAAATAACAATATGACATGAACCCATAAGATATATTGCATGTTTAAAATTAAGGGTATACCTTAGGTTGGATTTTTGAGTATCCAACATTGGCTTCGACTGCGGGATAGGTGGTGAAATGTAAACTTGAATCACCTAAGAACTCTAGAATCTCTAGCTTAACGCCTTGACTAAATGACTCTTTATCTGACCTATGAAATAATTATTAAAAGTAAGAAACAAATACTCTTACCTAATGACCTGAGAACGAAACAATTATTTTTTGGATCATACTTTTCTTGGTATTTTACCTCCAACAATTAATGGACCTCTAGGTGCAAAATAAGATTAAATTCTCTCTATTTCTTCCAAAAAGTCTTGTCATGTGCTCTTAAGTCCTAATTACTATAGACAAAAACATATTGTTGTTAGCATATTGTCCTAAATAACTATTTCAATTGCCCGCAATATTTGGAGCAGAGGAGAATATGTGTTTAGCCCTGCCAGAGGTTCTTCTGGTGGTCTTATGGTTTTGTGGGATTTTAGAAAGTTTGATGGCATTTTAATTCACTCATGTGAAAGAGTTCTTAGCATCAAGTTCCAAGAGCACAATTATAATAATTTGTGTATTTTATCCAACATATATGCACAAAATAATCATGTTGAAAGAGCTTTGTTATAGGATTACCTTAGTGTCATCAAAGATTCCTTTCATGATGTCCCTTGGATTATTTTTGGTGACTTCAACACTCACCTGTATCCTTCTGAAAATGCTAGTGGTTCGTCATGTATTGATAAAATTATGGAGGATTTCGTGGATTTTATCAACTCCAATAATCTTATGGATATTAAGCTTAAGAATGCTGCTATTACTTGGAGTAACTGAAGATCTGGAAATCAACTCATCCAAGTCAAGATTGATAGATTCTTCATGTCTCATAAGGCTATCCAATTTTTTGGAGAAGCTAATATTCTCTCATTACCCAAAGTTGTTGATGATCATAGTCCCCTGCTTTTAGACATAGCTCAGGATACTCCGTTCAAAAGGCCTTTTAGATTTGAATCCATGTGGGTAAAACATCCAGATTTGAGAATTAGAATTTCTCAATGGTGGAAACAAGTTGGTCAAGGCTCTCCCTCTTTTATTTTAGCCCAAAAATTAAAGCATGTTAAAAACAACCTCAAAATCTAGAACAAAGAAGTTTTTGGGAACTTGTCTGAGGTTAAACAATCCCTAAAAGATAGATTCATGTCTATTGAAATAAAAATTCAAGCGAGGTTATGTGATGATCAAATCAGGGATGAGGAAAGAAGTATTCTATATGATTATCATAATATCTTAGCAAGGGAAGAATCTTTTTGGAAACAAAAATATCAAGAATTGTGGCTTAAGGAAGGAGATATTAATACTAAGTTTTTTCATGCATCTACACTCAAAAATAAAAGTTATAACATAATTAAATAATTAGTGTGCTCCAATGGCTCCACAACTACTGATCTCCAGACCATCATAAATGAGGTTGTTTCATACTTTACAGACCTCCTTGGAGAAGGCAGGGCTCCCTCCAATATGGCCATAAATTCTATGCTCTATCATATTCCTAGTTTGGTCTCAAATGAGGATAATTCCAAGCTTCTTTAACCTTTATCTAATGAAGAAATTCACTTAGCTCTTTTTGTAATGGATCCAGACAAATATCCTGGCCCTGATGGTTTCCCTCCGAGGTTATTTCAAACATTTTGGGATATTGTAGCAGAAGATGTTTTTGCTGCCATTATAGATTTTCAGTTCTACAAAACCATCCCCCATGGATTCAATTCTACATTCATTGCTCTTATCCCCAAGAATCCCAATGCTAAATCGATATCTAATTTTAGTCCCATTAGTATTTGTAATGTTGTTTATAAGATCCTCACGAAGGCTATAACTAATAGAATGAGATAAATCCTCCCAAGCATCATTTATTCTTATCAAGGGAGTTCTGTTCAAGGTAGGTTCATCCTTTATGGCATCATCACTTTTCATGAAGTCCTCCATTTTGTCCATATCTCTAAGCATCCTGCCTATGTTATTAAATTAGACATGAACAAAGCTTATGATAGAATTAATTGGGAATTTCTTGAGGTTGTCATTCTCAATTTTGGTTTTCATTCTGACTGGGTTGCCCTTATCAAAGGATGCGTATCTTCCCTGTGGTTTTCCATTCTTGTCAATGGATCAACAACTGGATTTTTCCCAAGTGCTAGAGGTATTCGATAAGGAGACTCTATTTCTCCTTTGCTATTTATTATTGCCACTAAAGCTCTTGGGAGAACTATCAAAGCATCTTGTGATATTCATCTCCTCTCTGGCCTTAGAGTAGCATCACATACAAGACATGTTTCTCGTCAAAAATTTATTATGATACTATTATTACTAATAAAACATCAGTATTTGAAGCCTTGGTTATCAAGCATATTATTTTACTATATGAAGAAGCAGCTGGATAGAAAGTTAACTTTCATAAAAGTAAAATCTACTTTGTGAATACTCCAATTCGAAGACAACAAAAAATATCTGCTATTCTTGAATGCCCCATTTCTTCCTTTCCTACTTCCTATTTGGGTATTCCTCTCTTTTTAGGACAACCCAAGCCTTCCATGTGGAACAACGTTGTTGAAAGACTCCAGAAGAAATTGGTTGGTTGGAAGGGCAATTTGTTGTCTCAAGCTGGGAAGATAACATTGACTCAAGCTTCTCTTCAAAATATTCCCATATATTTTATGTCTGTCTTTAAAATTCCTGCTAAAGTGTGTCAAAAACTTGAGCAGATTCAAATAATTTTTTTGTGTACTAGGACAGAAAACAAGAACAGGTTCCATATTGTGTCTTGGGACAAGGTTTATAGAACGAAATATTTGGGTGGGGTTGGTCTTATAAGGATTCATCACTTTAATTTTTCCCTTTTAACTAAATAGGCTTGGCGATTAATCAAAAAAAGAGAAGTTGATTGGACACATATTGTTCACTGCAAATACATGCAAAATTCTACTTTCTTTGGCATTGAAGTGCCCTCTAGAGGTTCTTATTTTTGGAAGTCTATTTTGCAGGACATATCCTTGCTTCAATGTTATCTACATTGGTTAATTTGTGATGGCACTCTTATTGATTTTTGGAGGGACAAATGGATTCTGGGGACCCCCCTGATTCAACATCCTACTTTGACTATACTTAAACCACACACTGATATTTTATATGGGTCCAAGGTTGCTGATTTCATAGAGTCTCAGGATAGTAGGAAGATATGGAAGCACCTGGCTATTGCTACCCTTCAAAATAATTCTAATAAGTTGTAGAATATGTTAAGCTCCATATTCATTCCTTCTGGGAGATCTTTAGATCAAATATTTTGGGAAGCCACTGAATCAGGTGAGTTCTCCATTAAATAGGCATACAAATTTTTGACTCCTGTTGAGCATACTAATGTACCTTTTAATCTGGTCTAGCTTAAAAATTTTATTCCTAAAATTGCCTCCTTTGTTTGGGTTGTGATCCAAGAAAATATTCACACCACTTACAATATATTAAAAAGAGGATTACTCATACCTAATAGATGTCACCTTTGTTGTTCTTATTGGGAATCCCCCTACCATATTTTTCTTGGGTGTTCCTTTGTCGTTCCCATTATTTATAAAATTCTTGATTGATTTTTTATTTCTTGGGCTATCCCTTGATCCATACCTAAAATTTTTATTCAATGGACTAATCCTTTTAACAATTTACGCCTTAAGACCTTATGGCAATTTTGTCTTCACCACTATGTTTGGAAGATTTGGTTAGAAAGAAATTGTCATGTTTTCTCTGACACTTCTCAGAGTTCTGATTATATTTTCAATAAAATTTTATCTTTTGTGATGGATAATGCGTCCTTGTTTCCCTTACCTTCCTCACCTCACAAACCTTTTGAATCCTGTCTGGCATGGACTCTTAATTTCTCCATTGTTAATTCATGTGTCCAACCTTCAACCAATAGAATTCTTACAAGCTGGATTTCTCCTCCTCCTCATTGGCTTAAGCTAAACTTTGATGGCTTTGCCAAGGTCAATCCTGGTCGTTTAGGTGTAGGTGGTGTTTTAAGAGACAACCAAGGCAATGTTATTCTTGCTTTTGCTAAATTTCTTGGGACCCAATCTAACCAGGTTGTTGAGGCTCGTGCTCTTTGGCATGGTTTAACTCTTGCTCAAGGGATGACCAATCAGATTTTAGTGGAAGGGGATTCTTTAACCATAATAAACTATTTTAAAAGTAGCAAGAACCCCTCATGGAAAGTTTGAATTTGTATTGATGAAGCTAAAATCTTGTGGAACCAATTCCAAGACATTATTTTCCAACATACATTCCACGAAAACAATAGAGCTACTGATGCCCTTGAAAATTATGCCACGTCCTTAAGCAAGTTGACGACATGGAATTCTGACTTGCCTTAATTATTTCTTCCTATTATTTAAAAATATAAAGCTTATTTTGTTTCAGTGCCTCTCCCTCCTGGTGTGGAGCAATTCAACATCATACAAAATGCCTCCCATGTTATTGGTCCTTAAATTTTGTGTTGCAGTTTAGTTTGTGTTTTAGCTATTGTGGATCTCTATTCTGCTATTTTCTATTCCTAGCTCTGGTTGGTCAAAGGATGGCCTTGGGTTGGTGTTGCTTTTAGTTTTGTTAAATTTTAGGTTCACCTCAATTTTGATTATAATAGTTTTTTATGGCTTTGGTTGGCTTTTCTATGGATTATTATGAGGCTCACCTCACGTTTTGGCTTTGTAATTTCTCGCTGGGTTTGGTTGGACTCTATGTGGATTGGTTTTTTTCTTTTGTAATCAGGTTTTGGGTTCTTTTCAAAACCCCTTTTAATATATATCTCATATATTTAACAGACAAAAAAAATATATATTGTTGTTTTTCATCTTCTGATAGGACCTTGTGTATTTTATCCATCCTTGGTTTTTCCTTTGATCTAATATTAATCTGATCTAATTGTATAACTTATGATAGGTTCCCAATGATATATTCATATTTTTCATCACATTGGACATTAGAGAATTCATCTTGCAAATACATGAATTCATTAATGTGTATATTATTTTGAAATACTTGCAAATATATGACATTACGTAGGACTAAGATCTTGTCAATAGATTTAATTGAGAATCTATCTACAAATCTAGTATAGTTATCTGAATTATTTGTTCCAAATACATAATTTATATGAATTTGATTTTTGGGAATGTATTGCAAGTTGAATGCTATGAATTGCACAACTTCATCTAGTACAACTTGCTTATATTCTTCTAGTCTAGGATGATTGATCTGTTATATTATATGCTCTGCATGCTCACTGATTTCCAAGTAATTGAAGCCTAGCTCTTTAGCTCTCCTAAATCTTGACAATAGGGCCTCATATTCTACAACATTGTTGCTGCAAAGAGGTTCAAATCTACATGGTATCCCAAGATAATTGCCATTTATGTCAGTCTAGTTCACTCCAACCCCTATTTTAGCCTCTAATTTTGTACTATCAGAAGTCATAGTCTATAGCTCATAAGTCAATATTCTATTAGCCTATTTCTCTACCTTATATTTCAATTTTGGATCCATGTTCTTGACATCAGGTACTTCAATAAGGAATGGTAACTACCAAATATAATATATTTCTAGTTCTCACTCTTTAGTAGATTTTACAACCTTGATCATACTATCATATGGTTGTCTTAATTCAACATAATTTTTATTGAAGGGTTCTCCTCTTAAAATGGCCTTTTCTTTTTTTTGCATAGGAATGGTGGAAAATGACCAATCCAGTTGAATTGTACCTCCTAATTGTTTAGCCCAATGCCAAGATAACATAATAGAAAATAAAGAGTCCATATCCAATATTTAAACATCCATAAGTATGTATTTCTTAGGACATTGGTCTAAAAAGACAAGTAATTCTTTTACGATGCAACACATAGAACTTACCTATTATCCATCATAGATAGAGGAGGGTGTTAATTTGTGCAAGTTAGGCCTGGCCAATCAACTACTTGTTTTGATACTACATTCACTGAAGCATCATTATCAAGCATACAATTATATATACACAAAAAGCATACAATTATAAATGACATACTATTTACCATAATTTGATGTATATATCAAAGAAATATAAGATGGTCTTACTACAGATGGAGTTATACCCTCATTATTTTTGACTGATTAATTGTATTAAAAGCTTTACAAACTTGATCTTTGCATTCAATAGTTATCATCAATTCTTTTTGTTTTACCATCTCTTGATCAACATCCAACAAATATTTCTTTATATCAATTATCTTCTCAGTCTCTTGGTTTACCAATTCTGTCTATTGTTTCTAAACTTTTTTTGCATCAGAATCATTAAATATAACTTTATCTATTGAATTCATAATATTCTCATTCATGATAGATTCATTCCTGCTACTATGTCCATCATTCTAAATTATAGACTATTTATCAGTTTTATCCTCTACTATTTTATTGATATTTATGCTTTCTAGTTCCTTTATTTCCTCTGCTATAGGTGTCAATTTTCTCCATTTTATTCTATCAAATTTGATATCAAAAAAATTATTTGAAGGCTACCCTTCTTCAAAGACTAGAGCTCTTTGTTGATGTTTTATGACATAGATATCATGATCTTCCTCAAACTCAAATTCTTTAGCTTCATCTTCTTCACTCCAAAAATTAATTCTGATATCCTCTTAAGATTCATCTTCAATATTGATATTAGAATGTTGACTTAAGTAAATACCACAACAAGTAGAATTATGAGGCACACCATATGAAGAATAATATAAAGGAAATTCTACAATTATATTGGTAGATGGAATGGGGTTGGGAACATCATCTAAGTCTTGAACTTCTTTTTCCTTCCAATTATTACCAATATTTCTATTCTCAAACCCATTATTGTTTCAATTCCTATTGAAATTATTTCTTTAAGGAGGTTTGTCATCACCTAGATATATGTTATCATTATAAAACTATGTAGCTTTAGAACTACTTTATTTACCTCTTTCTACCATAGCTAGTTTATTTTTCATGGTGTTGAACATATTTGTCATTAAACTCAACTGGATTTTCAATCTATCCATAGGATCTTACTCTGTCCTCTTCAGGATGGTGAACCCTTATTTTTTAGGTTTCTTATCAGACAAATTAGGCTCTAAAGAATTTGGTTTCATATTTCTATTGTTAATCATATTTCTCTCAATTTAGTATCCCTATCCAAACATGCATCAATGGTGGTTGTTGCTTGTTGTCTAAACTCATAATTAAATTTTCCAAGGAAAACATTCTTGTAAGGATAGATAGACTAATTATCATTTGGCCTTAACCTAACCGAGTTATTGTTTATAATATTGATAAACCTTCTATTAAAATATTTGACTAATTCATTCTCCTTATTTTTTATAGTAGGTAATTCTATTAGCAAAGACTGTTCATTTTTCATTTCTCCATATTTTTTGAGAAAAACTTCTTCCATAGTCATGAAATGAGGGATAGAGACATTTTGGAGGCTATTGAACCATTCACAAACATCCTTTTATAAAGTTTGAAGGAATATTCTGAGCACTACATATTCATCATCTACCTCAAGACTATCAATGGCATACAAAAAATCTCATATATGATCCTCATCGGTTACAACATTATTTCATTGGAATTTAGGCAAGTATTTACAAGCTTTACTAAGAAGGGGATTTAGATTTTGAGGTAAGACAAAAGGTCTATATCTATTAGTACTCCATTGATTGAATTTTTTTTTGGATTATCTATATTTATGATAAGAGTACTAGAAGTAGACTTTGGAGTAACACTCGGGGAAGAAATAATGCTAGGACTAAAACTAACATAGATTGAATTCAAACTATTACTATAAGTAGAGTTTACAGATATAAATGAATTTTTATGAGACTCAAAAAGTACCTCTATACTTGTCATAGATATATTTGTCACTTCTTATTATGGATTCTAGATCAAACTTTTTTACTTCTTTAGTATTTGAATTTTGTGTAAGATCAATTTGAAGTTGCCAGCATAGATGTGCAAATAAAGAATAGAATAACTCTCTAGCTAATATTTCTTGGCTTAATGTATCTTAATCTTATAGAATAAGGGATTTGGGAAATGGTAGGAAAATATTTTAAAGATTGATCAAACAAGCATAATCCATGACTATTTGTTTTGCATTTTTAAAAAATTTAAACACAAGGAAAAAAATACAAAACCAAAAGATTTATCTAAATTTCTCAATGTCATTGAGATTCATTCCCTGACAACGATGCCAAAAAATATTGGAGAAATTTTTTTTACCACTTATATTTGTCATTCTATAGAATTTCCTAAACCCAATCAATACTATGGACTCTGGTGGATCCACTTCTTTAACTCAATAAAGAATTATCCAGAGACTTCAGATAGATTGAGTATGGTAAGGAAACCCTAGAGATGAGCTTATGATATTATGTCATAATCCAAAATTTTTTTCCCTAGAAAGTCTTAGCTACAAAGTAACCTTATCTTAATTCTTTTATTTATTCGAGGAAAACCCATCCGTACAGCATACCTATGTCTAACTACACAGATGTATCAGGTGCAAGCTATGATTTACAAGTTATCCCTCTTGTTGGCCAGTCAAGATAACTTGTCCTTCCTTTCATTCCATCCAAATAAGAACTCTAAGGAATACCATTTACTACTCATGTCTATCTAAGCATGGCTAGAGTGTATAGTACTTGATTATCCCTCTCATCTATAAGATGAGCTAATCAATTCTTGTTCACCTTGTCAAAACCTTTTATTTATCACCTTAGAATTAATAGGACAAAATAATACTAACTATTAGGACCCAAGGTGGATAATCAACTTCACATTTGATCTTCACTCATCAATATCTCTTATGATGTGTAAGAATATTTCTAACTATCTTTATCCTCGAATATCCATTGTTAGAATCACAAGGTTTTATTTTTTTTAAGAATCGAATAACTAAAATCCATACCATTATTTATTTTAGATGAAGAGGAATAATTTATGATGCCACATCCTTTCGTGTAACATAACTTACTTCAAACTTTCTACTCTAACATAAGATTTTAGATTTCAAATGTAATAAAAAATTTAATACAACTAAATACAAAGTAGCAAATTCTTAAGTCTTCCATAGTTCAACTTTTACCAAGCAACATAGCCATTCTATCCTACTTACTACTTATACATAAATCGATCAACTCCTTAGGGAGTTTGCATAGAAACACAACTAACAAAGTAATCAGTTAACATTGAAATAAACTAAACCACATTATAATCCATAATAACACACGATTTATCCTCGGAGAAACCTCATGGGGAAACCTAGCCTCAAAAATATCCATCATAAATTTTATTAATCCAACTATATATTTACATTGCAAATGGACAACCCATATTATCTGAAGTCATAACTATATTAAAATTCAAACATTACCCACTAGCTTTCCTTAATGAGAAAATCTGTCTTTGCATAAAGCCATCGTCTATCTATGTCTTGGAAGAACCTGTTCCCATTTCCAATTCTTGTTATCATAATAGAGTTGGGAAATGTATATCCCTTTCGGTAAGCTCCCACAACAATTTGATAACTCTTACATCTCAACCTAGTAATAACACTTGGCTAACCCACTATCTAATGAAGAGTGCAACATCTACAGTGAGTAGAGTGGTGACAGTCCTCCATGAAAAATAAAAATTATGCTACAAATAGAATAATTAATCTAAAAAAAAATCAATCGATCTTATTCGATTGAGGTAGCCATTGCATGAATGCAGTTAATCTAACCAACCAAAAACAAAGATAAGCATACAACTCTTGTTTTCATAAAATAATTTGTGCTAACTAACATAATGAATCTAGAATTGCATACATCTATTCCATAAAAAACATTTATGTCATCTATCATATAAAATATGGTAAGCATATATCCATTTCACCAAGAACATTTATGCCATCCATCATTTAAATACTGGAATTACACATACCCATTTCACTAGAATCATTTATGCTATCAATCATTTAAAAATATGGATTACATATATCCTTTTACCCAAAATCATTTATGCTATCAATCACTTAAAAATGGGTTACATATATCATTTTATCCAAAATTATTTATGCTATCAATCACTTAAAAATGGGTCACAAAGATAAAATTGCCTTACGACATCTTAATAGTATTATAGGCTTTCCAAAGTATTACTACTACCACAAATTTCCCTCTCTAGCTCAAGAAAATGGTTCTGCAATTTAGAGATGCTATACACAACCATAAAAGAGGTAGCAGTAACTCTGTAATTGTTTTGGTGATAGAAGTAAAGCCTTCCACAACAAAGGAGCTACTCCTAGCTCTTTTCTTGAGGAAGACACCATTTTAGTTTGGACCTTACCATCCTACAGGAAATATCCATATCTATACCAACAATACCTATGTACTCATAAATATATTCTCTTATGGCTTCCAAAAAGAAGGAGTTCTCAAGGAAGGATGCTCTGGAAAAGACTACTCTACTCAGCAACCTAAAACATTTAGAAACAAGGAAGTAACAATCCCTACTCAACAAGATCAACAACAAAAGTGCACACAAACTGGTTACTCAAGGATTCCTTATCTCAAATGTTCTACCATACATTAGTCTCTTAAAGAACCCAAAATAAATTCTTTACTCTACAAAACCAAAACTTCATCCATAGCTTGGGTGTTATCTAAGAGTAAAACTTCCAAACCTTCAGTCAAGTCAAAGATCTTCTAGAATTCTAAAAAATGTTGCTCCTTGGAAAGAACACAATGATAACAAAAGAAAGGCTATAGGTTGGATAGTTCACAGAAGAAAATTTCTCTAATGTCTAAAACATCAACCAAATGGAAACTACACCAAAGGTAGAGTCTTTCCAAGGTAAAACATACTGACCACTTGTTATCTCGACCCAACCAACTCCAAGGTTTAATATAAACTAATTTCATAGTTCAAATGTACACCAAAAAGCTAGAAAAACTATTGCAACCAAAGGACTCCTTATTACTAAAGAAAAATACTAAGACTCCTTCTCATAGTGCTAAAACTACATTTGATAACATTCAAGAAATAAATTCAAACAGTAGCTCATTAAATGCATGTCTACCTATGATTAATGGTCACTTGTAGTATGTTGGATTTCTTGTTCGGTGTCAACACTCCAACTTCCCCCTTAGCATGTCTACAACTCTTCTTTTCTCCCCATGCACTCCAAGAAATCTCAACAACTCAAAAAAATCCTCCCCTAGTCTTCTTGGGTGACATGAACCAAAACTATCGAGTGTTCACTACCCCACTACTCCATCACCTCATACTTTGGTGCCTCATCGTGGGCTCTCCTCTTGCTCTCATAACTTACGTAAGGATTTTGCATCCTATTCTTATCAAAAATTGCATTTTGAATTAAACCTTCATCTAAAAAGGAAAACTAACTCAAGTAGATATTGCCTTAATAATTGGAATGAAATAAATCTCATTAACTAAGTTTAATCAAAAACTTCCCCTTCCTTATTTGTTTTTTGAAATAGAGATTATATTTAAGAATATTATAAAACTTAAATCATATCTACTAATTTTTTGTAAATCAATAACCCAAACA